>JARLTB010000082.1:7090000-7597208 GCA_030141615.1 Unio pictorum
TTATACAAAAGGGACATTAATTTTGCCGGTATAGGCAAAAATAACTTCTGAAAGTGCAATAAATATATTACAAAATATATTTAAAAACGTTTTTTTAGGGAGTGGGGTGGGGGGTCCAATTAACCTTCTTGCATTCAGAATTTGAAAATGACGAAGTGGAGCTAGCAGTCTATCGAGAGATGTACATCTTATGGGTAAGCTGTATACTCCCCAATCCAAATTATCACTCACCAATAAAAAGAGAATTACAAATTATTGTAACAATGCCTAAGACATGCCGAGTCTATTGTTTAGAAATAACAAGGATAACCAGCGAAACAAATCTGAGAAATTCTTTTACTTTAAAAATAAGACAATGTGCAAAGAAAGAAATTGTAGAGAGGAACCTGTCTATCACAGTCAAGGAAACATTCGGATTCTCTGACTGATTGAAATAATGCCAAACATTCTTGATTGATGGTTTGATGAAAGGTACGTAAAAAGTTGCTCACGTTTTGAGTTACTGAGCAATATTCATCACCCCTTTCACACCTCCTGAGCGTGTTATAGATGATTCTGCTTTTGCCGTCTTCTTTTGACAGGTCTATGACGTTATCTACGTCAATCGTAAAACCTTAATATAGGGACTTTTACTCTCATCGGATATCAGTCACAGAGCTTAAAGTAAATGTTTTGTAGGATAACCGTACATATACCCAAAAGCACACTCTTATAATTTTAGTGCATCAAACGAAAAGAAAGCACTCTGACAGAGCCACATTGTTTGTTGGAAATATTAATGAAATTTTCTTGGATCAGTACTGTATAAATTATTGTATTGAATAAGAACATTATTACATTATTTTAAATGAACAATAGTTTAACATCAAAGAAAACTACAAGCATGCAGTCACCACAATAATTTAAAGAAACCACGTGTAAGAGTTCATAATTGTTTGTATAAAGCATTCAAGTAATCAGAAAATAGTCAGGGGCGCCCGAAAAATTAATTGGAGGGGGGGGGGGGGCGCGTAGGGAGGACGGCATACAAGTAATGATCAGTTAGTAAGCTTTACGGACGAAAGCCAAAATATAATTAGAGATGGCGGGGGTGGGGGTGGGCAATTGACACCCGCAACCCCCTTGCTCCTTATGTGCGGGCGCCCATCAAAAGTAATCTAACAATAGACAAGTCTTCCAGAAAGAACTAAGGTCTCCATAGACTCGACTCGAGATTCCATTAGGTCCCTATTATTGTAAAGCTGACTCAATTTATTAAAACAAAACCGCATAATGTATTTCTGATGCAATGAGTGTACAGTATTGTATACTTTTTTTCTGCCGGCATAGTATGTGATGACAAGTCTGGAATCATGCTGTTTGAGTTCGTGTATACTTTATGAACGGATAGGATACATTCGGTATATAAATATAGATGTATATATAACCTAAATTAGGACTAAATCATTCAACGACACGGCAATTTTCATTGACACAGGCTGTCTTTTACTGTATCATGGCGGTTTTTCCATAAATATACACACATTCATCACTTTCACTTGTAAAACTCTCAGGTACATCGTTAGAAACTAACTTACTTCTCACACACGTGCCGTCTCCCTCCTTGACAGGTATAATTAATCAGCGTATGGCATGTACTTATTTATACATTGCCAATTTCCATGCAAGAATTATCGTCCGTCTTAAACTGGAAACAGATTCAGCAATAGTTACATTTTTGGACAAGTGTGCAATTACTGGTTTCTCATTTTACAGTGGCATTGTTTCCGACTCCAAAATCTGTATGACAATTTTAATATACGTGTAATATGTTTCTCACGTTATTTCATTTTTGTGTGGCTATACAGTTAATGTATCATTGTAATGCTGTACAGTAAATAATATATCTTTGAACTGCTATGCAGTAACTGTATCTTTTGTGTTGCTATGCAGTAAATGTATATTTGTGTTTCTATGCAGTCAATGTGTCTTTGTCTTGCAATGAAGTAAATGTATCTTTGCACTACTGTGCAGTAAATGTATTTTTGTGTTGTTATACAGTAAATGTATATTTGTGTTGTTTTTATAGGATTTAACGCCACATGGCGGCCAATATGGTGGAGGAAAAACCTGGGAAAACCCCCTGAAAGAACCACCGACCCACGAGTACTGGCAAGTTTTCAGACATACCCACGTTGGCCGAATCCGAGACTCGAACCCACGCAGATGGCAGTAATCCGTAACGGATAGCACTTTAGACTACTCGGCCATTCGGGGCCCTCCATTTGTGCTGCTATGAAGTAAATGCATTTTTCTGTTGCTATGAAGTAAATGTATTTTTCTTTTGCTATGAAGTAAATGTATTTTTCTGTTGCTATGAAGTAAATGTATCTTTGCACTGCTATGCAGTAAATGTATCTTTGTGTTTTATAAATTATTGTTTTGTTTGTTTTATTAGGATTTTTAACGTATCTTTAACAATTTTTCAGTCAAATCGCTATGATGTCTGCAGTGAGGCAGCTTATAGTGATGTCTAGAACTGGGGCATCATGCTGCAGACATGTAGCATGATGCCCCACCCAGTCACATTATCCTGACACCAGGCCGACTAATCCTAACACTAACCTCGTAATGCTGAGCGTCAAGAGAGGGCAGCTGTTAGTCCCATTTTTGTAAGTCTTTGGTATGACTCGGCCGGGGATCGAACCAACAACCTATCGCTTGCTTCCGCGGCGGACACTCGTACCACTAGGCCACCTGAGCGGTTAAAATTAAATGAAATGTATGAATTAAATGTATTATTTGTGTTGAAGTAATTGCATCTTTGCACAACTGTGCAGTAAATGCATCTTAGCACTGCTATGGAGTAAATGTATCTTTGTGTTGTTATGCAGCAAATGTAGCTTTGTGTTGTTATGCAGTAAATATGTCTTTGTGTTGTTATGCAGTAAATGTATATTTGTGTTGCTATGAAAAATGCATATTTGCACTGCTATGCAGTTAATGTATCTATGTGTTGCTATGCAGTAAAAACATCTTTGCACTGCTATGCAGTAAATGTATCTTTGTACTGCTATGCAGTAAATGTATCTTTGCACTGCTATGCAGAAAAGGTATCTTTTCTTTTTGTTGTTATGCAGAAACTGTATCTTTGTGTTGTTATGAAGTATGCAGTAAAGGCAACTTAGCACTACTGTGCAGTAAACGTATCTTTACACTGCTATGCAGTAAATGTATATATGTGTTGCTATTAAATAAATGCATCTTTGCACTGCTATGCCGTAAATGTATCTTTGTTTTGTTATGCAGTAAATGTAGCTTTGGAATACTATGCAGTAAATGTATCTTTTTGTTGCTCTCCAGTAAATGTATCTTTTTTGCTATGCAGTAAAAACATCTTTGAACTGCTATACTGTAAACGTATCTTTGCACTGATATAAAGTAAATGTATATTTGCACTGCTATGCAGTAATTGTATCTTTTGTGGTCTTATGCAGCAAATGTATATTTGTGTTGATATGCAGTAAATGTATACTTGTGTTGCTATGCAGTAAATGCATCTTTGCTCTGCTATGTAGTAAATGTATATTTTTGTTGCTATGCAGTAAATGTATATTTTTGTTGCTATGAAATAAATGTATATTTGCTCTGTCAGCTCTGACATTTATCTTCAACCTATTCATCTGTAACATTCGTCTTTAGCCTAGTCATCTGTAATATTCATCTTCAGCCTAGCCATCTGTAACATTCATATTCATCCGAGTCATCTGTAACATTCATCTTCAACCTAGTCATCTGTATCATTGATCTTCAGCCTCGGCATCTGTAACATTCATCTTCAGCCTAGTCATCTGTATCATTCATCTTCAGTCTAGTCATTTGTAACATTCATCGTCAACCTAGTCATATGTTACATTCATCTTCAGCCTATTCATCTGTAACATTGATCTTCAGTCTAGTCAATTGTAACATTCATCGTCAACCTAGTCATCTGTAGCATTTATCTTCAGCCTTGTCATCTGTATCATTCATCTTCATCCTAGTCATCTGTAACATTCATCTTCAGCCTTGTCACCTGTATCATTCATCTTCATCCTAGTCATCTGTATCATTCATCTTCATCCTAGTCATCTGTAACATTCATCTTCATCCTAGTCATCTGTATCATTCATCTTCATCCTAGTCATCTGTAACATTCATCTTCAGCATTGCAATCTTTAACGGAATATGTGCCGCATGCATTAAACTTACCGTTCAATGCATGATGGCATTATTCACACTCTTGATTTTATTATTCACTCAACACGTAATACGGACGTTTATTAATTCCATGTGATTCAGATTCTCTCTCTCCCCCTCTCTCTCTCTCTCTCTCTCTCTCTCTCTCTCTCTCTCTCTCTCTCTCTATATATATATATATATATATATATATATATATATATATATATATATATATATATATATATATATATATATATATATATATATATGTATGTAATCTGAATTACATGGAATTAATAAATGAATATTTATTTTTGACAGTTCAGTTTCTATCTATAAACTAAATCTGTTGAGAACATATTAACACTCATGGTGTCTTGTCACCATTTAAATCTGGAATGTGTACAAACAAAAATAAAACAAAATGCAAATTACATGTAAGCACTAGAAAAATAAGCACGTGATGCAGACTAAATTAAAAGGATGGTTTGTTTATTCGTCCCAAGTCCCCTGGCTAGCTTGTGGGCATGTCAACCATGTTGGAAACGTATTGTGTGCAATCTTTGAAAAGAAACGAATAGCCTTGTCTGATTTGCAACACTGGACTCTTTTTTTTTTCTTCCAAAAGAACATATTTAATTTACACAGAGTAACTTTATTAACTTCCTCTTGTTAATTTTCATTTGCGTATACATGTACATTCATATATTTCGTAATTCTCCAATATGTATATTATCTTGCACAGTCGTTAGTTCGTTCATTTATTCGTATTCTTACTCTCTCATTCGTCTATTTTCTCATTATGTTGCTCCTAGTATTTTTGAATGGCATGGTAACTTAAAATCAATTAAATCATTAATGCCAATCCATGTTAAATTCAGACAATCTCTCTCTCTCTCTCTCTCTCTCTCTCTCTCTCTCTCTCTCTCTCTCTCTCTCTCTCTCTCTTATTATTATTCTTATTGTTAATAATATCTCTGTTTTCTCTAACACGTGCTAATTGTTTTTATTTATGCATGGTCAATGTACTGTTTATTATCATGCGTTGTGTATGCAGTAACGCCAAGGTACACAGATTCATTTGCAATAACGAAAAACGAACGTCACGATTTGAAGTCAAAAACGTATACTAGAGCAGGTGTAATACTGGCAAAGTAATTAGCCGTCAAAAAATAATCGACTTCTTTATACATAAAAAACAATTTTAAAAAAAAGCATCCTTCATACAAACTTGAAGCAAGCAGAGCTAATTATGTCAAAAAAACACATCTGCTACAAATGGTAGGTTTGGTTTTGTGCGTTTAAAACCAGTTTTCATCACATAATAAGCATCTCACGGGGTCAATATACCGGTATTTGGTGGAGGAAGAACCTGGGAAAACACTGAAAAGAACCATCGACCCACCAGAAGCTACTGGCAAGCGTTCTCACATACCCATGTTGGTCAAGCCGAGACTCAAACCCACCTGGATAGAGGTAAGATGTCAGTGGTTTTGAAAACTGGCGCCTCAGACTCGGCCACCCGAGGCACCTTAAAGGTAAGGAGAAATTCGTCCCTTAATAGAAGTCAAAGAACCAGGAATTGGACTATCCGTCACCCAAAACGCATGCTTGTAAGTTTAGTTTTTAACTTGATTAATTTATGTGTCATCTAGTCATAGTTCTGAAAGCTTTCCTGTAGAATTAGGTAGATTGGATAAGGTTGGTAGTTAAATGAACCATTACACTTCATTCAAATAATGTTAGTTTTGCTTATATCACGTATGATTTGAAAGAAAATCATTCCTATTCTCTAGTGAACACACAAATGCAAAGGACGCTGTAAATAGAAAACGCGAAAAGCTTGGACTCCTAATACCATATGAAGTGGGCTCGCATTATGTATTACCCTTGTCATTCCTGTCTGTCACGTGCAACATGTATTTCGCAATTCTCAGTTTTGTCTCCTTTCCTGCGTATTGGATTAATCGTTCAGTTTTTTATTCATGCATTCTTACTCTTGCTCTCTAGCTCTGATCCAACCTCTACTGTTGTTGTTTTTTGTTTGTAGATTAATTTAAAAAAAGCATAGCAATTTAAATTATGAATGTTGAAACCGCAGATATAATTTTAGACCAATTAAAACAATTCTGAAAAAAGTGTCATTAATACCTTAATAAATTTAAATATATTTCAGTAAAGAATTCCTTCCTTGTTTCTACATAATGTTTTCCCATCAACAACCATGTCGTTTTTGCTGCTGAGAAACGACGTGGAAGACTGTTTGAGGTGTTTCTTTTTCACTACATTATTATCTTTTTTCACCACTAATGATTTTAAGCAAAGAACGATAACATATTAATGAGATAGAGAAGTTTTTAAAGGCCACAAATCGACTTGGCAAATTCATTCATTATTTCAAACTGATTAATATAACAACCATTATGCTCTGAATGTGTATTAAGGTTAATGCTCTGTTGAAATTTGTAGACGCGTCAGTGAAATTAATCTATATAAAAGAAATACAAAAATAAGATGTTTTTGAAACAGTAATTTTGAGAAAAAAAAGTCGCAGATTGAACATATAATTTCTCTTCAAGTGCATATACCTTAATCTCTCTCGCTGTTGCAATATTTAGCGGTTCCACTACGTGACGGTCTGGCAGGATGAATATCTATGTGACATCTATTTTTCACATTTTAACTAACCGTAATGGAACCATTTTAGTTTGGTATATATTATTATTCTTTGAGAATCAATAACTTCTGTTGTAGGTTTTAACGGCACTTTTCGCACAATAGTGTATATGTTAGGCTGTTCGAAAACGGTTGTTACGTCCCTTGATTTGTTAATTCCCCTGATTTACCCATGATGCAACGCTCTTCCGGCGAGCAAGGCCAACAAAGCATAGAATTAAAGCTATCCAACAGTATATAATGTGTGTATGTATCTTATTAATCACGTCTTCGTTTGATATAAATTTATACGTTTCTCAGTCTAAATCGATATATACCAATAAAAATGTGTTAAAATACAAAATAATGTTTTTTTAATTTGTTAATCAGCATCTCATGCGAATTTACCGATTTTCATAACCAGGCTACGTGCATCTACCCATGCCGTTTTGCGATGATACAACATATTTCGATGCTAATACTATAGATGTCAAGCATATAATTGAAGCTATACAACAATATACAACTTGTGAAGATATGTTTTTAATTACCTCTTCATTTGTCTGTTTGTTTGCCTAATGCTTTCCTATACGAACGTTACCGATCTTCATGTCCTTGCTACGTTCATCTACCCATACCGTTTTGAGATGGTGCCACATACTTCGATGCTAATAGTATATATGTTGAAATGGGAGCTAAGTGCCTTTTTCCAAGCAAACGAGATAACACACCTGGGATAGACCAGATGAGTCCGTCGCTCAAACAGCTGTGGTAACAACGTTCCACAATCAAATAAGGCAGAATGCATCTTTCCTAAAAGGGTATTTGAAGTGATATACTACTAGTTTTTGATTGAAGCTCCTCCGTGGATGGGCAATAGTTGTGGCACAGTGCTGTGTTTCTTGCGCTATTACCAAAGAACAATGAGATGTGTAAGTTTATCCATCTTTTAAACAGAAAATAAAAAATAATATTCGTTGTTGCACCATCCTCCTGTCATAGGAAGTTCTAAATTGTGTACATTGACCCAGTCCGACTCTACGTCATATAGCGTATACCCATTCACAAGAAAGCTTTATTATTTCATATGACCTTGACTAACGAAGCATATCAAAGTGCGATGGAAGAAGGGCATCTGACTACAGTAGCTTGTGTATACCACATAAATAAAAGTAGGTTTACCCATATATATGCCGCAATTTTTGGATCCTGAGAAAAATACACCAGGTCTAGTCTGATAAGGTCTGAAATTAAGAGGAGGTAAAATGTGCAATCTCCAAAAAGCAGCCTTCCAAATGTCCTGTGGGTATCTCAGTGAGAGACCGATAAGGTCTCTAGATGGTGACTGAAATCCATCTTGAGATGATGTATGTTGGAATGTTGAACTGAACCCAAACAGAGAAGAAAGCCAATTCCTACACTTCGTTTTAATACTAGCCAAGTGCCCTGACTAGGCAAAGGAGTCTATCCTGGTCTTTCCTAGCACAGGTGCAACTGAGACTGTGGATCTCTATCGGGGATGGAAGTACTGAAGGAAGTAGCGTTTTTGCGAAAACACAACAATCGGGAATATGACTAGTAATTCCCACTAAACCGTAACAATCCCTCATCTATAGTGAGGGCATATAGTCCGCTTGTTCACCAAGCTTAAGCTACAGCCTAAACAAAGTTAAAATTTGAGAGCGAGATTTTCAGACGAAGTTAAAATCTATGGTTCATAATGGGGTTATGACAAGGCTCATTTAATACCCGAAATAATCAATGTATGTATCAACGAGCGATACACTGGTCTCTGCAGCTCGAAAAACTTAAGATCCGCTAAGCGATAATCTAACTATTGGAAAATTTAAATGTGTCTAAAATGGCTACCCTATACCCTTTGATTGTGGAGGCCAAACATAATCTTTCCTCAAAGACGAAGAGTTAAAAATCTGCTACTGCAGAAACGGATTATCAGCTGGGATTAACGCATTTCCTAGTGTACCAATCAAGAAAGAGTTTTCACTTTACATCATTGACCTTAAGAGGTAAATCGTTTCCGGCCCTGTATACTGCAGTTGGCAATCTTGCTCAAAAACGTCGCCGGACATATAGATTACTTGTATTGAACGTGGAAAATCTGAAGGCTCTTGTGAATAATAGTTCCCTTGTGTTGATACAGTTCATTCTTCCACTGAGGTATACTCCTTGGTTGGTATATCAACAGATCGCTGAGGCCGTTAAACCAACACCAAAAATGACGATGTTTAATAACAGCAAGGTTGCGTGAGCCGCGTTATCGTTACTACTCACATGTGAATGAAAACCTCAAAGTCATATACTAAACGCGGCATAAATACATAAAAAGAAACATCATTTATGAATAAACTTGCATCACACACACTATATAGTGACTACAGGAACGTGCAGTCTCTCCTAATGCGAGTATATTATTTTAATTAGGTGTAAATAATGCACACTGCATTAAAAAAAAGAACACACCAATGAAACAGACATACGAAGCGACATACAAAATGTCAACACTTGAATTGAAACCATGTGTGCGGATAATATTCAAGTCTATTTTGACGACTCGGCAAAAAAAATTACTACATGGTAATTCCCGTTTCACGAAGGATAGGCGGTATCTAGACTATCAAAAAAAAAACTTTTTAATGAGTAACTAACTCAGGAATAATGTTCTCTAATCAAGAGGAACATGGGAGAAAGGGATAACAGACCCAGAAGTCTGATTTCATGTTATCCTTTAGGGAGGAATGATTAAAGTAGGCCCATGGGGTAGCAACGGTTCGTATCTCGTGGACTTCAAAGTTTCATGAAGGCGAGTTCTGGATCGGCGAGGGACAAGTAGGATATTTGACTGTCGTGAAAATTCACCGATAGAAGGTGGCAAACGAAACGTCTACGGAGTCCTTGAGCGGGAGAAAGAGACTTTTCCTACCATTTTTGTTGCTTTGGAGGCATTAAGATAGAATCGGAGAGCACGTACAAACACAAGAGTATATCTTCATCATCTCCTGCGCAGATTTTACTGACACTGGAAATATCTACAGATAAGGGGGTTACCAAAGGTAACTGATTCTTTTGCGAGTAAACTCGGTTGGCAGAGAAAGGAAAAAGTCATAATTCCCATTAAACCGGAGACAACCCGAGTCCATGGACAAGGCATGAATTTCGCTTCTTCGTCTCGCAGAGGTTAGAAGGAACACCGTTTTGAATGTGAGATCCAGAAAGGAAAATTCATTAAGTGTTTCATACGGGGATTTGGTTAATGACCGTAGAACACAATGATTCCATCTGTTCATAAGAGAGCGGGAGATAGGTATCTGAAGCTAAAAGTACTTTTTGTTTAAGATCGTCAAGATGTGGATCGGAACCGATGTCTGTGCTCGCTTTTTCGTCTCACAGAGGCTAGAAGGAACACCGTTTTGAATGTGAGATCCAGAAAGAAACATTCTCTCAGTGGTTCAAACAGGGATTTGGTCAATGACCATATAACACCATAATGATTCCACCTGGGCATTAGAGAGCGGGAGATAGGTATCTGAAGCTCAAAATACTATTTAAGATCGGCAAGATGTGGATCGGAACCAATGTCCGTGCCCTGAGAGAATTTAAGTGTATTGAAGATATTGCAGCTCGATAGGCTTTGATAGTGGATACTGAACATCGTCTGCTTTCAAAGAGGAACAAAAAGAATCAGCAATGTAAGTTACAAAAGGGCCAACAAGATCAACGTGTTTCCTATTGCACCAATCATATAAGATTATCCACCTGGCATCATAGACTTTGGATGTATAACATCTCCTGGCTTAAATGATGCAATTGGCATGTCAGCCCGAAAACTTGTTATAGCGGAAAGATGTTTAAGATGAGCCAGTCTTGAAGGTGAAGGATGTCTGGACTGTTGTGGAGAAGGGATTCCCGGTGTTGTGTACTGGAAATCCCTCCTCCCTCGATCGATCAAGAGGTCTAGAAGATCATTGTACCATGATCACTGGGGCCACAATGGGGCACTAAGAATGATCTGAGCAGTGCAAATTTGGACTCTTTGTAGAACGTGTGGTAGCATTCAAATGGTTGAGAAGGTATCTGCAAATAGTCGATCCCATTGGAAGCTGAATCCATCGACTGCCCGTGATTGGAGACATGTAAAATGGAAGTTTGTTGCTGAGATTGGTCGCAAATAGGCCCATTACAGGTTTTCCACAGAGGTAAAACAGGAACAGTTACTGAGTGGTGAAGAAACCATTCTGTGAGGAATGTTCGGTATGTTCTGGAGAGGCTGTCCGCTAATATGTTCATCTTGCCAAAAATGTAGCGAACTTGTATTGTAACATTCTCTGAGGTGGCCCAGGTCAAGTGTTTTCAGACCTCAACGCAATGAGAACGGGCACGTATGCATCCTTGGAGTATTAGGTAAGCTAGAACGGGCGTTTTGTTGTACGAGACCATGACACATTGCCGCTTATTATGTCGAAAAACCCTTGCAATGCTAAAAATACTGCTTTCGTTTCCATATTGTTGATGTGAAGGGACTATTTTGGCCCGAGTCCATGAACCGTGGTGAATTTTATTATCTGGCACAACATGAGCTCCGAGCCCGAATCTGAATGTTTGCCCAATCAGACTCATCGCGAACAGAAAGGAATGGGGACCGGGTGCGTGCATAGGATAGTTCGGTGTGGAGGAAATATGTGGATGTATAAAAAGACATCCTGAAGGTCGATGGAGACCGCCCAATCGAACGGACGAAGAGCATTCCTAATCGACAATCTTGAAGGTGTCCACTGACAGAAGTTAGTTAAGCAGGGAGAGATCGAGAATGATCAGAAAAATTCCTGCTTTTCTTGGTGACCAGGAAGATTCGGGTGTATATGGCGAGAGACTGGTCGTTTAAGACACGCTCGACCGTCCTTCTCCGAAAAAAAATGTATGCATCTCTTCCCTTAGTTTCACCAAAATATTGGACATGGAAGGAAAATGGGGGTATATGATAGTGGGGGCCATTCCGGAAACTGGAGTCGATAAACATCGTTTATGATGAGGATCCAACCATCGTCCGTGATGCTTGACCAAGCCCCTGAGAAAAGGTCTAGGCATGGTCTTAGTTGAACGTTCGGGAATGGGATGCACGACACGAGACATGCACCCAATGCTAGGCCGTAAATCTAACATAAACCCAACAACTGGTAGTCTCTGATGGCATATGCAAATGGTCTGATTATGGTATAAACTTGCAGCTATGATTATTGCAAAGAAAAAAGCGCGATATTTTCAACCAAAGAGAAACAAAAAAGACGTCTGACATTTCCGTATAGTACACCCCCCCCCCCCCACCCTCCCAAAAAAATAAACAAACAAAAAAACAAAAACCCAACTATTTTATTCTCGTCAAACCCAAAGAATCCGGTATTTTACGGCTGGTTTGAAGAAGACAAAACTGTTTTTAGGCATCATGTTGTAACCTAATACGAGAACGTATCGTCTTTTAATGAATAAACAGTAACATCAATTATTTGCGACCATTGCAAGTAATCAGGTCTTCCCATTGGAAAATGGAAAAGCAAATAATTTATTAGTGAGTATTGGCACATCTTAAAATGTCCCACCAATCAGAGGAAAGTGAATAAACAAAGAAAACACAGACAGCAGACCCGTGCCTACTCTAGCAGTGTGCAATTCTGTAAGCTGGGTTTTAACGGTACTTTTAAAACTTTATTTGACACAATGATCAAAAGGAATGGGAACAAAGTGCTTTTCCTAAGTACACACACAGACAGCCATATCTAGCTAGCCAAACAGTATAGAATTTACGACACGGCCCTTGGATAACCGTTCCAAAGCTCCTCCATCCAAGTTACCTGGCTCTTCTTTGGGAAGTGAAAATCTTGCATTATAAACTTTTCACAACTGTCCCCCAATCTGCTTTGTGACCCACTCTCGTCTCAAAAGCTTTACATGGGTGCAGCAAACTATTTCAGCACAAAGACATACTTTCTTTATTGGTGTAGAATTGCATGAATTGTCATTGAAAAGGGCAACATTTATAGTTATTGGCCGATACACTCTTGACCATAAATTCTTATTAAGAATGCAAAATACCATTAAATCAAGATTGGGAGTTGTAAATTGGTTCGTAGAGAGTAATCAACAGGCTGCATGTATAATATCTACCCAGGTTTGTTCCTTTGGTATTCCCTTGGGAAACGCATCGAGCTTCCATTTCCTCAATGTGATAATGCCAACAAAGTGTTACAAGTGATGTTAAAACAACAAAAATAGCATGATTGTTTCATTCCCCATATGCACTAATGTTTTAGAACGCAAATTCTTGAACTTTGGAGCAGTGATGATGCACATGTCTGACTATATATAAAAATTGCCAACTATTGTTACTGAAATATTATTGGGTTTACACAAATATAATGAAAACTGTTTATCACCTAACAATTACCCTGGACTACAATCAGAGAGGGAACATAATCTCCCATAAAATTCACACCTCAAAATAATGTTGGAATCTGATGAAGCACATCTATATGGTCTGCAACAAAATAAATACCTCAACTGATCAAAATGTCAGAGAAGATATACTAATAGTTTTGTATAACCTTGCCCATGAGCTCTCTTAAATAGTTTTGAAAATGTAAAGCCCAGAGCTTTATTTCTCAAAAAACTGATGACAGTCCTATCTGTACCAATCATAAGATCAGATTTTGATAGCCAAGGATCCTGGGCCAGAAACTGTAGGTCTTGAAAGTTGGGACTTCTGTCACACAGAACTTTGTATCAAGATCTGTAATCATTGGCCTGCATCAAGTTTGCATGGTACCAGATGCAATGTTATCTGGTCAATTTTTTTTTAAAAACATGTCACCAATAATAAAGAAATTAAAAGGACTCAACCTGTGATATTATAGTCAACCATTACAAATTTTTTTTACATAATGAATACAAATGCAAATGCAAAACAACATCCTTTTTTGTTTCATACAAGTAACTTTATGCATGAAAAAGTAACAAAATGCAAAATTTTCTTATGATTTTTATTAAATATGTTCACATGTAAAAGTACAAATACAGCATACAACAGAACTAGTTCAGTAACAACAATAACAGCCAGCTGTTTGTTTTCCTACAAGGTGTTAAGCTGGATTGTAACATGGACCAGGCTGCTGAGAACTGTGTATTATTACCAAGACTGTGCAAAAGAATGGAAAATGCGTATTCTCCCTGTATAAAATTTAATTACTCTAGAATTTGTGCCACTAAATTTGATATCAGAAAGACAATTCAACAAGGCAATGACAGTCTTTATTAACCTGCCCTAAAACACTAAGAATATCCATGATGTCTCTTCACTTTTCAAAAGTAAGACACACATGTTTACTACTCTCCGAGAGTGTACTGATCTTAAGATTAGTCAGCACAATATAAATCAAAGAATCCAACCAAGGCAAACGTCAATGCAACAAACTAGAAATGTCTGAAAACAGAATGTTAGATGTCTTCCTATCTCGTTACCATTATAGGTTCACATTGTAAAGTCAAATGTTAAAATGGGCACAAATGTAATTGTGAAACTGACTGCTGTAGTTTGCTTTAAACATTATCCTGAAGCATTAAATTGGTAGTGCGATGTTCCATACAGTTTATCATGACAGTAATAGCATGTATCTAATCAAGCATACCGACAGAAATGGTAATGTTGCATAGCAAAGAAAGAAAAGTCTAATGCCAGCCAGTGCAAGCCTCATCTAGAAAAATAGCACTTGCTAGATGAAACAATTCAGTCATAACCTGTACGAGTAGCAGGGTCTATACTTTGGCTTAAAAGAGTTATGAAAACAATGATTCCAGCAGGATTTGTTGTTGCTGTTGGGTTAAACACCATTTTTCTGCACACAATAGGCTAAACATGGTGGAGGAAAACCCCTGGAAAGAACCACTGACCCTTAAGAAGCTACTGGCAAGCTTTCTCACACAACTACATTGGCCAAATCTGAGACTCAAACCCACACAGACAGAGGTGAAATGGCAATGATCCATAATGCAGAGCACTTTAGACCAGTTGGGTCCAGCAAGATCATGACATTCATTGTTTAAAAAGACCGTCATATAATTTGGAACAGACCAGTTAATCCTTGGAACTCTACTACCATAACCTATTAATTGCCGACAGAAGCATCATCTCTGAATGCAGTCCACAATCATGTAAACACATTCCTTCATGAAAACCTAAAACTCGTTTATTGTTAATTATACATTGCTCCCTACTCCAGGTTTCTTGTGTGCTTACTCTGAGGTTTGATTCAACTCTGCTTAAACAATCAAAACCTAATGGTGCTTACAGGCTGGAAATTGGTTCATATTGGTATGTACGATTAGAATCACCAATTTAGAAAGGATAGAGTTCTCATTATAGCATGTCAGTCAAGGGATAAGGTAAAATTTTATATCAATTGGAGTAAAAAATTACATGAATCTCTCTTCTTTTTAATGCAAACAATTATACCAGTCAAGTGAATAGAGTTTTGAAAACCGACGGGATACAAATATTTACATGTAGGGCATAACCGATTAGCATTTTTCTACCGATTTTGGGCATGAAATTTTTCCAATTCCGGATACGATTCAAATAATCGGAAATGCTAAATCCATATTTTTTTTTTCTAAAATATTTCATCTTCTGTTTCCGGGTTTCTGGTATCTGGTTTTGCCGTGTCTAGCATGTTACTTAGTACTTTACCATATCCGGCTTCATTTCCGGTTTTCACCCGCCAGTTAAAATAGATTGTCTCACAGCGTGGATGTGTTGACCATATTGGACTTTTCTGACTTCTTATTTAACTTTATTAACGCACTATCGAATGACATACAGTGTTAGACACGGTGCTATAGAAATTCAACTTTATTATTTTTATTATCTGAATCAGTCGTTCCTGCCTTGTCCGACTCCGATTAATCGGAAGTTCATACTATCCGGTGGAATCTGATTTCCGGATCAAAAGTCGGTTATGCACTATTTAAATGTATGTGGATATGGCTGTATTATGTGGCAATTTTATCAAGTGAAAGAATCTGGAAGTGTGTGTGTGTGCTGAAACAACAAAATGTTGGTACATTTCAAATGAGAATGGTCATGTTATTTTCAAAACAGCCACAATAAACTCCATCAAGTAAACACAGCTTTCCTGTTTACCTTTGCTTCCACAATATGTTGTCTTGGTTATACCAGTTCTGAACAGCCCAATCCATGAGAGAATTATGGCATCTCGAGATTTCAGTGTTTATTGGATTTTTAAGTAGATCATCAACATAGGACACTGGCTACCTTCACAAACAGCAAAGCAAATATCAAAAGCGTACATAAGCAAGCTACAAAAAAAGAGTGAAAATATAATGACAACTTTTGGTGGTAATAATTATTCCTTGTAAAAATCAATCATAAAGAATGCATCCCTCTGCATAAAAGACATACAAATCTTTTGTACTTTAAATGTTTTCTGACAGACAATACAACTGTTTCATTACATAGGTCTTTTCAGACTGTGGCATCTTGTGTAAACCTTTATCAAAATTGCATACCTGTAACACACTCAACTGCAAGCTGTGAAGACTAGGTTGTCATTGTACTTGGGAATTAAACTCAATATAGATTAATTCAACCAGACCTATCACTTTGCTCTGTGAGATCTTGATCATATGATGGTCTTGACAAATGCTTCACTGATTGCCATTACTAATACACAGTACTATGACAAAACTCTGTTGACATGAATGTCCAAAAGATACTACTCTCTCCGAGTTGATAGAATGCTAATATATGCAATTAATGAAGTTTTAAAAAAACTATTGTTAAATTCAACTACACTGTAAAAAGATGATAAAGCAGATGTAACTCAATCCAGATTTACAAGAAATATCAAAAACTGTTGTCATCACGAGAACATGTTATGCAATCACATCCCCTCAACCAATCAAATCACTTTTCCAAATCTTGAGAAAAAGCCTTGCTATGGCATTAGAAGGAATACATATTTTTTTCTTAAGTCAACCTATATATTACCAAAATTGCATACAGCCAAATGATAGGTCTGGCTGAACAAAACTACAGCCGAGTGTGTACACTCCATTATGCCAGTACATCATGTACCAATAACAATAAATATGATATTTTCACTTTGGCATGTGTTCTGACATCATCAAAATGGTGTTAGTAAAAACTATTAAGCTAGCAAGTGAAAGTGGAGTATTAAACTTCTTTAAAAAAAGTCAATATTTATATAGCTAAGGTCCGTGCAATCCATTATCACAAAACAAAGATGTAAAGATTGGGACGCATTTTCTTTGACTACACTTTGCTGCGTGTTTACCCCCAACATAGGATCACTGAAAAGCAATTTATGGGGAAAAGTATATAGTCACTAATTTTTTATTAAAATAAAGGCTGAACAAATTGTTAGAAATTCACAAGATTTTCACATGTTGGAGATCAAATACACTTTAAACATATTAAGAGAATGTTGCTTACGTGAAATTTAGTAGGACACACTAAAAATACCTGGTTTGCCTCTTTTTAGCACGTCACAAAGTGCAAGAGTTTCTCCAGTTTGCAGCTGAACTATTTGCAAGCGATTATATACAGTACGTCTGACTCTAAAAACGTAGAGATAATTCAGGAGTTTTTTTAAGTGACAAATACACTCTGGGTAGACATTTTTAGTTTAACAAATGTATCATCCATCTCCCAATACACAAGACAGTGCTTCTATTTATCCTCATTTCTAATTTGAACCCAAGTTTTGATGCCAAAGTTGTTGGTTTTTTTACTTGGTCTTACCCCTAGTCTTAAGACCAAAGAGACTTTTATCCTCAGTCATGCACTCCTAGAGCATACACTGCTCAAGAGAAAAATTCTATTAATGTTGATTTTAAACCAAGATGACAACCAGTAATGCTGTTATTATGAGCATGGATTATGCAAGAATAGTTCAATTGCACTTGTGAAATTTTTGATAAATTTCAAATTTATATACCATATGTAATCACATACAAGTTCAAATGCAAGCTGCACAGACCTAGATCTGCAATCACACAACACACTGGTAGATCTGGATCAGTGCAGTTTGCAAGGAGTAATTAGTAGAACAACAATGACCCTGATCTGCAAGTGCACTATGCAACGTCAGATCATGGTCTCAGCTGTTTGCAGTTTGACTTGACTTACGAGTGAACATAAATAGTAAGCAGGAAGTAAAATACTACAATAACTGCAGAGTTTCCTCACCACAAATGCACACAAGAATGTTCATATCTCTGATACAACTTGGATATGACCACTAGTCCATCATACTAAGTACATTTTATTTGTCAAATTGTTAATTTCACTTAATTATAATAGTTTTTGGCCCATTTAGCTCCATTACCCTTCAAATCCATACAAAACATTTCTGATCATGATGTAGTTTTGCAAATAAAACACGGCCATTAATTAATTACATATATTTATAATGTACTCAGCATCATGTGCCCTTGTTGATACAGAATATTTATATGGCTCCTCTGGACAGTGTTACAGTGACCACTGTACATTTGTAATGAATTAGTTTGAATCACCTGTGAATAAATGAGACCCCTTTGTCCAGTCAGCCTTTCATTTAGCTAGAACTGAGCTTAATCTATGATAAGGACAAACAGATGGACAGACATAATGATGCCTAAGTGGACTTCCACCAAGGCAGATATAACATAAAAAACCCTCTAAAAACAAATTAACCAATCTTCATTTCTCCGCCATCTTAGAAGGGTCTACATGCCTACAATCAGGTTTACCACCAAAAGTTTATCAACAAATGGAATGAATCAAGACATAATGAATGAAATTTCCAAGGAAAAAACTGACCAAACATGAAACAGGAACAAGAAATTCAAATGTAAGAAATTTATAAAAGTATTAACTTCAAGAAAAAAGTCAAAAATTCAGTAATTCAAAACCATTCTAATAACTCACCAATTAATGGTAGGAAATACTGCTCATCGATACAATTTTTTTTTTGCCATGAGACAACAAGATCATATCTAGAAAGAAAGACTTCAAACAATCATAACTTTTGTTGTCAATGTTACATAGAAATTCATCTGTAATATTGCTTGTCATTGTTTGGGAGTATCTTTCATTAGGTATCTCTTTAACAACAGCAAGTGAATAAAAATGACAAAACCCACACAATCTAAACCGCTTTTCAGCTTCATCAAATGACCAGAAAAATATTGATAATCTAGATAAATACATGATGCTTGTTAATGTGTACTCTAAAAAGAAGGAAAAAAATCTGAAATGCTGATAGGAGCAATGGATAAAAGATCCAAGATCAGTGCTTTTGTTTTGAAGCCGATATTAGCAATACAATGCAAGTGAATGGAGTGAAAGGGACTTGCAAATACACTAAAAGTATGTATTTCTGGCATTGATGGGGTCCCTAAACAAGATGAAGATTTGTCTTACTAATACTGCTCCTATGTAAAAATTTCATTCATTAGCACACAATTACATTTGCTACTAAAAAACTGATCAAGGGACTGGACATTACAAACTGGTAACAAGTCAAAGAATGATTGGGTTGTCATAGAAACTATTACATTTACAATGGGGAATTGTAAAAATTTGCATAACACCTGTATATCATAAACATGATGGAACATTTAAAAAATCTGAAATCTGATTTTTATAAATTTGGTATAAAGAATACATGACGATGTCAATTTGATTGGCAAAATAGATTACAAACTTTTCAACAGTTTATAATTCAACAATATTAGCCAAAATGTTGTAAAAGATGTGGCAGTACAAATCTATTATAAAGCTACAATAGATTTCCAAATGTATAAAAATTTATAAACCTGGAATCATGAGACTGTTGTAATTTATTATAATTGTTCCCTCCGAAGATTTACATTGGCCCTCAGAAAAGTATATGTACATATACAAAGAGCCTACTTCTAAGTATAAAAATGTAGGGTGCACTAAAGTTTGTGTGTTGGCATTTTTTTTAAAAATTGGGTAGGAATTAACTTTGGCCATTAGGAATGTTTATAGAATCACCAATCTAATTTTATCACTTTGTGATAAAATCCATGCCGTACACGGGTTTCAACCTTCCAAAATTCAACCTCCTTGAAATTTTGGATAACAAACATACACAGACATTTTTAAGTGACCTTACAAATGCATATAAAAGGTTCTCTCAAAGACAACTGTCAACAACAATATATTTATATCTAAAAAAGACATGGAAGAACAATTTGCAATATATCAGCTGCATTAATTTCAAGCGAAACTGCTCATATTGCGGACTGACTAGAGTCCCTCTGCATCAGCAGGTTTAATATTCTTGATTCTATGTCCTAAGGTCATAACCCCCTCCCTCAAAGAGGGCTATTATTGCTTCTGTGGCTGAGTATATGAAAAACATTTATAAGCACTGTCAGACCAAATTTCTGGCTCAAAACTGTGCATGAATTTGAGGGCAAATCTCAAAGAATTGACCTGGAAATGTAAAATCTAACAGTTCCTTACAGATATAAAATCAAAGAAATTAAAAATCAAACGTGCATAAATATATACACTGTTCGACTATATGCTAGTTAAAGATATAATTCTCAGACATGAAATTTGAGTTGTACTGCCAAAATTCCAAGTGTTCCATGCTTTCACAAGAACAAAGCAGCATGAAGTATTCAATTACCATTACACAATACCTGTGACCAATTACAGGAACAATACAACCCCCCCCCCCTCATGCATTGCAAAGGGGTTTTAATTCCCCAGAAGCAATCTGGTATTTTCATGGAATGCTTTGTAGAAGTAACAAGATCAATTTTTTTGTTCTTTTTCAAAAAAATAAACAAAAATTTCACAAGTTTGAGTAACAGAAGAAACAATAATCTAAAAAAAATCAGGTTGTTCTGTTTTTGACAATGCTAGCTTTACCATCTTTAAAAACATTAGTTCTGGTTGTAGAAACCATAAAATAGTTCCATTTAATTACCTGAATATATAATATAACAGTACTCCAAGACTGAACTTGACCTTCAATCAAATTTAATATATAATTGACTTCCTGACATATGGTTCACTGAATCTATTTTTTGTACATATGGCACAAACTTCATAATTAACTTGAACGGTTTAAAAGAAAGACTAAAAGAAACCCAATCATAGACTAATGGCGAATAATTTCCATGATCAGAAATGTATGTGTGTAATCTATAGCTTAACCATCTGAAAACTGGCAATAATGCTAAATAATATGCAAAATATAATAAATAAAATTGAAAGAAAAAGAAGACTGAAACGAAATACTCCCAATAAACTAAAGACAAACAAAAGTTATGAATGATTGAAAACATTAATGACTTTTGCTATATACCTTGAAAAAAAAAATTTAATGAAATTAAGAAATGAGAAATAAATACAAAGTGATGATACAGAAATACTGAATAAACTGCCTGACTGAAATAAACACAAAAATGACACAAAATATCAATGCTAAATAAAGCAATGCAACACAAATATAAGATAAAATGAAAACTAAAACCAATACAATTCAATTGAGCACTCAAGTACTAATCAATCCGAATTGGTGTATAATATCTAATGTAAATAAACCTCTTGCTCTAGTAGATAATTTCATCTTGGATCTAAACACTATGTATATATGCGAGTACAAAAAAAATTGACTGTGAGAAAAAAACTTGAGGATTTCATGATCCATTAAATCACAGACAAAAAAAAAAAAAGAAACAATACTTAATATGACCTTGAAGTGTAGGTCACTATTTAGACATGAAGCCAAAAAACGAGAATAAAGAAGTTATTCTTTAATATATATAAAAAACCAAACAAAATTGGTACACCAATTGCTCAAAATGGTTGTTGTTAAAAATTAAAGAATTATTAAAGAATCATTACATGAATTAAAATCTTGTTTAAAATTTCAAAGGACTTTGGAGGGCTTACAAAACTGTCCATACAAGACTCTTGAAAACATGAAATTAATTTCTCATATGCCACTATTACATAATTACTGTACCCAATTTGTAAATCAGATTAAAAAGTCATCCTTTCTTTACAAGAAATTTTTCCTTTCTAGAAAAAATAATTTTTTTTGTGAAAATGAGAATACACAAGGCAAAATTACTTACTAGAGTTAATAAAAAATCATAATGATGCCAGGAGATCATACAAGGGTGTTTTCAATGGCATACTAAAGCTAAACACATGGACAAAATACACAACAAATAAATAGACTGAAAACTGTGTGTGTAAAGGGAAAAATTCACAACTCCAAAACTATGATCTACCCTAAAATATTTAACAATAGACAAAAACTTGAAAAAAGTGTAATTAAACAAGAACAGATCGATATGTACCTAGAATGGTAATAAATAAATGACATTTGTTCATTATTCACAAAGAAAAGTTAAGAAAAATTATGAAGACTAAAAAGATAATTTGGTACACATTGGCAGTTATGGTTTTGTTCTAGTGAATGAGATAACCCTCCATATCGGTACTTAATTTCCTTAATGTAAATATCAGCCTGGTTTAATGTGATTTGAACTATAAATAGCACATGGCATTAAGACAAACCACATTTTATCTATAATTGACATAAACGCTCAGAATGTACCATAATTGGCAACTGAAGATAACTGAGACAGTTTGTACTTGGAGTAAAAGAAATTTTTTTTAAATACAGAATTTAATTTGTATCTGAATTGGTCAATGTGACAGAAAGGAGGAATTTAATTTTAAAGTTTCTCTGACTAGATCACATCTCTGGCACTCTGAGACTGGTTTAAAAAGGAAATTCTGCAACGGTGACATTTGCAGTATTAGAAAACACCGAATGTTTATGCTTTCATCTTGTTGGTTTTGAATGAAACCTGCAGGACACGATTCCCGAGAGCAAATCCATTCAAACTCTGAATGGCCATCAAAGCCTCATCATAGTTGGTCATGGTCACAAACCCAAAACCTTTACATTTCTGTGTTTGGAAGTCTCTGATAACTTTCACACTCTGAACGGCTCCAAATGGCCCAAACAACTGCCACATCACGTTTTCCTCCGTTTCTGGTGCCAAATTGTACACAAATATACACCAGCCAGCCCCGGTTAAAGCATTTCCTGTTGCAGTGGCAGTCGTAGCTGCTGTAGGAATCAATGCACTGGTTCCCAATATACTGGTTTCCAATGGAGAGTACCTGCAAAAATACACTCTCTGTATTTTGAATGAACATAAATCAATTAAGGCACAGAAAAAGATTTTTGACCCTTTGGGGGGGGGGGGGGGGAAGAGGGGTGTGATAAGTTTTTTTGGTTGTTTTTTTTTTTAGGTTCTTCCATTTGAAAGGACTGCTGAAGACCTAGTAAGTTGACCAGTTGCCAACGTTATCGTTAAAGACATGATGTCTTATAATAAACTAATTAGTACTCTTCAACCAGAGTTTTTTCAATATATTTTTAAACATCAATTGAAGCATATTCAGAAATATTGTTAGAAGAATGAATGCTGACAGAGTCCTTAGCTCTGATTAACAACAGGTCAGTACAAGTGTTCGTAGTAAAGAATGCATTGCAAAGGACTCTCATTTCTATAATTTGTTCAGCAATGCCATGTACAGAAGAACTTAGCTGGAAAACCAAAAGTTTGGAGATGAACAACAAGAGGTCATAATTCGAACAGATGACATCAAGCATTGGAAATTCAACTCATTTTATGTCTCTTCATAATAAATGTGCACATCAACTTTGGTTGAAATGCAGAATCTCCTGTAAAGTTAGGTGAAAATACAATTAGGGCTGTAACTCGTCTAAACGACGTAAAACTCCTGAATTTAACTCATCAACATAAAATTGCATGGCAAATTTTTTTTGAAATTCAACAATGCAGAGTAATGTCTAATGATGTGCTCATTCAAATTCATTCTCATCAATCTGAATCAATGTGAAAAAAATTTGATTCAAACCCAACAAATTCGAGTCGTCTTATAGACATCAAAATCAACAGAACAATCATCAGACCTTAACTTGTCTAGACGAGAATTGGTCCATACACGGCACATGCAAGTCAATGAAATAATTTTCAAACCTGAATATGTTGACTGGTTCTTAAGCTATGCTAGTTACAATCAACATCTCATGCAACAAGATGAAGTTAACTGTCATGAGCCATGACATTTCAAAATGGCATTCACAAAACAATACTAAGACAACATTCCTTCTGAAGATGACTAATTGTTAGGAGTCATAACACACTCTTTCAAAAATGGAGTTGATTATTAGACAAAAGAGATAAAGAGCACATCTAGGTGTACCAAAGTACATACAAAATTGCAATGAAATTTGTTATTTGGTTCATTAGCTACAAGGGTATGTCATTCATGGAAAAAAAGCAATAACCCTGTCAAATTGGACCTGGAAAAAAAAAAACTTTAAAAGGCACATCTACATGTAATAAGCCGCTTACCTATTAAATGGCATCCAATCATATGAAATGGCTGCAGAGTTACAAATGAACAGACATATGGATGTATGGCAAAGGTGATTGCTTGCATCTTAATGAAAAGTCCTAATCGTGTTTTTAGTGTGACGAGTTTAAATATTTCATCACATGGTCTTTCATCCTGTTTCACACTACAAATATTTGAAACATCACTAAAATGATGTGACATCCAATTAAAGTAATGCACCTGATGGCTTTCACACACACACACACACACACACACAGATACTAAAATGCAGTTTAACTTAAGAAAATGACTGATGCCATGACATTATAAAGAATCTTGCATTTATACTAATTTCAAACTAAATTTATTGAATTTGTTTAACTCTGGTTTACAAGGGTCTGCAAATAACAAATTAAAGGAGTTTATAAAACGAGCAATTGATTAAGATCCTCTATAACTATCTGCAGGTGCTCACAATATGAAGAAACGGGAACTATCTAGGTTCATTCAAGCGAGGGACATTGCATTGCACATCTTGGGAGTTTTAGAAAACCATGTTATTTCTGCAATAGATACGTTTATTGGTTTAACTGCATGTACAATTTAGGTTGGAGGTGCCTGTATATGATATGCCAGTACAAGCCTGATTTTGCCACTGGAGGTTACAGTTAAGTTTATTTCATCAACTGTTCATAATGTTTAACAGGATATGCCTGAAATAATAATTAAAACAAGAATCCCTTGAAAGATTTGATGCTCTACTGGCCAAAATAAATTTCCAGCAAGTCAAGATTAAACAACTGAGTGTTGAAACCATTTATGATATCCTCAAGTTAAAACAAGATTTTCATACTCATCAATGTTAATACAGGGTATCCAATCCATACACACGTGTTTCTTTACTTTGGTATTGGCACTCTCTTTCAAGCCACAATGAAAAAATTTAATTCAATCATGAAAATCTAATGAAATTATAGTTTAATCACATTAAGTAAATCATTTGAGGTATGAAACTGAAAACCAAATGCTATTTTCCCTGTTTATCTTCAAATTCAGTACAATCGTAAACACTCCTAAGGTGCTGACGATGAATGGTACAAAACAGCTAAATCTCAATCAATTGTTCAGTCAAATATGGAGACTAGATCTCGCACATTTCTCTAGGATGTGATTTTTTGACAATAAAAACTGTATGGACACAAGGTTCTTTTAATTTAATTAAATACCTTTGCATTGAATACATGTCTCTTGAACAGGGATTGGCAACCTATTTTACATAGCGTGACACTTTTTTCCAGATTAATTACAAAATGAAGAAATGGCGTGCAAACCAGTAAGAGAGTAACGCTGTTGAAATAAAGATTTTTGGCTGCTCTTTGTGTACACTACTACCTCGATACCTCATGCCCTGAAAACTCGTGAACCTACTTATAACATGGGATCAGGTATGGATCCAGATTTTTAAATCAGAAAATACCCAAATTTGAACTCTATTTGTTTAACTTGATGAAAATCGCAATCAAAATTGTTAATGGAAACTTTGATACATTGCCCATTTTATCATCAAAAATGGTAGATAGGACCTGGAAATTTTAATCAACATTATGAAATATCAAATTTAAAAATCGGTCATACAATGTTTTCATTTTCTTTCCAAATGGCATTCCTAATACACTGCAATTAACAATATGTAAGGGAATGTCGATCAATGAAAATGTCACTTTTACGCCAAGTGGAGGCAGTAGTTTAACAAATAAATACAAAATAAATAAAACATTTGATTAACTGAAGTTTGTGTTTTAGTTCCATCTTTTAGTTCCTTTAAGTTTAATTGTCATTAATGCAATGTGTCCTCTTGTAATTAAATGCAAAATGCGTCAATCTACCATAACAGCTATGTCTGTGAGCGTTTCTTTATGAGCCTATTTAAATGCTGTGTTTTGATAATAACCGACTTGCCAGAAGGATTTCTTGTATTGTAGCATTGAATCAAAAGCTGGCCTCCACTGTATTATTACATTGTGTCTTTTGAATCAAAAATAGGATGTGGAATAAAATTGCAGTTGAAAGGCACGAAAATCCTACAAACTTAAAATCTAGCGGCCTTGGTAACTTATTGAGTGAACTTCACTTGATCAATTGAACACAGTTATAAATTTACTGTGTATGTAACATAAACTACTTTAAATTAACTGACTCTTTCATAACTGATCAAAGACAGCAAGGCAACCAAGCGAATAAAATACTTCATTTGAAAAAAAGGGCTTGATTTCACAGATACAGACCATTGTGGGCAAGCAAGTTTCAGAGAATTCATGAACTGGCACTTAAGAGATTTTCTCAAGCATGACAAGTTTCATTATTACTTCCAATGAAATCATGACATCAATATTGTATTAATTGAACACTACAAATAACGAGTTTCGACATAAGACGATTGTCTCATGAAACAAGTGTTGGGAATACAAAATGAAGTGTAGAAATATATTTGAGTTAACTTTGAATGTAAGATGATCAATGGTTTGGGGTAGTAATTGTATGCAGATGGACTACATCTACTTCTGACAGAATGCACGCCTGATAACAGCAAATGATTTTTCAACTCTGGTTGACTAGACAGTAGACTTTGTTGATAGCATAATTGTCTCACAAGTTGGACTTGGAATTTTAGGTTATTAAGATGGTCTGAAGTTCATTCATTGAGCACCAATACAACATTGCAGAGTTTTAATTTTGTCCAGTTTCTGTTACAGATTGGTGCCAAAACGTGCAAGATAAATAAACAAATATTTTCCTACCAATTATTTGTTAGAACACAGTGGAACCCCACTATAACGAGCCCTGCAATAACGCAAATTGGGATATAATGCATTTGTAGCGTGGCTCCCAAAATTTTGCATATTTATTCACAAAAGATTTGTTTCTCTTCGAAGTATGTGAAATAGTGTATTAAACATTTATTATAATTTTGAGAAGAGATTGCGTAAGGAGAAGAGATATATGAATTTGAATAAAATACAATCATGGCATGGTTCTTGAAATTTTAAATACATGTACATGCATTTTTCTTGTACCAGAAGAGTTTTTTAATTTAAGTACAAGAAAGTGTGTACAATGTTTATTATCATTTTGGGGAAGAGTTCACGTATGAATTTTAATATATGATCATGGCGTAGCTTCTTAAGTTTAACAATTTCACCAGGTTCTTTAAGTGTTATGCCAAAATAAACATTATGTGGTCTTTGTGGTTGTCTTCATTTAATCCTGTATACAAACATTGCTCAAACAATAGCCAACGTGTGTTTCTTCTTTAACTGCACACACAACAAATCAGCTAACAAAGGGGTGGTTGATACAAGCTTCTCACAGTTTAATAAACATCAAAAAACGAAAGCCACCAACGTGTTTTCTGGGCTTGGTGGCGTTATTAGACACAATCATTTTACCAGTAAATAATGTCCGCTTTACTAGCTGGAAATTGAGAGGGTATGAAATTGTACATGCGTTCAGCTTAAAAACAATTATAAAAGTGAATTGAGACCATTTGCAGGTCTAATGCACTTAGTTCTCTGGTCTTACATGTCTATGGGGTTTGCTTATGAAATTGTTATTAATTTCCTCTTTTTAAATAAAAAAAAATATTTTACCATTATGGAAAAGCATGTTCACAAACAGAAGTCATTCACTGCATTTTGCGCAAAATAAGTTTATTATGATTTTGGTGAAGCGATCATGTTTATCAATTTCACCAGGTTCTTCAATTGTTATGCCTAAATAAATATTATCAGAAATATTACTTATTATTGATCCAAGAGTAAAGCCAGTAAATCATCTTTGTTGTTACCTTCAATTAATTATGTATACAATTGTTGCTCAAACAATAGCTGACACATGTTCTTTAACTGCATTCACAAACCAAGCAGCAGACAATGCGGTGGTTGATAAAATAGTCTCACAATTTAATAAACATTGAAAAAACAAAAGCTGCCAACACGTTTTCTGGACGTGGCGGTGTTATTAGACGGAATCATATGACTAGTAAATAATTTCGGTTTTATTAGCTGGAAACTGAAAGGGTATAAACTTGTACATGCATTTTGGACAAACTGCATGCCAATGTGTATTTTGGGGAAAAAACAATAAAAATTACTAAAACTATTCAGCGCAAAGTAAAATCTATAAATATATTATCCGTACATTATTTTGAACAAGTCTTATTACTGCATTCCATTTAATATTCATCTGATAATACCCCGATTTTTTATATTGGACATAAATGCACGTATATATGCCAATGCAGTGTTTGCTGAAAAAAATTTAAATACTGTAAAACCCCACACGAACGCGACCCCACTATTAACATGATCCAATTTTTGGGATCGCAATTGTCACATTATAGCGGTGTTCCATTGTTTTTGTAAAAAGTGTCTAGATTTGATTAGTTTTTTTTTCCATTCACTTCTACACTGGATAAAGACGATGAGAAAATTATGTATTATACACACTGCTTTATTGTCACAGACCTGTGCCTAAGATGATGTTAACATTCTGGGAGTACTAATAACACAATATTAATGTTACACACACTGCCTAGGAAGTGATCACCAGGAAAATATTGTAAAACACATTTATATCCATAAGCAGCCTTCTTATTTCAACATATTTTATCTGGTGACATGTGATGACAAAATGATCTTACATGCAACAGAAAAAATGATGGCCCAAGTGTACAAATAAATGGTACTTCAGCTGATAAACTGTTGATCATAAGACACAGGCACAAAACTGTTGCTAATTCAGCTAGGAAACTTGAATTACAAAAATACTATGCATATGACAGTCTTTGCTGCAACACAGAATATATATTCAATGTATATCATATGTACTCACTTAACAGAGAAGTCAAACTGCATTGTGCAAATATCTTGATTCGACGTCACATAAAGCGCTTGCAGAACGGGATCTTTGATGTTTGCATATGCTGTATAAAGTCTATGTGATGAATTATGATTCATAAAAATTCACTGATGCTAAAATAAACTATTAGCACATATCCAGTGTATTAGCATTCTAATTAGTGTTCATTTTTACTCTTCATCCTAATCTGATTTGACACAATTTAATAATTTTGAAAGTTGTGAACTTAATACGATTTTAAACATTCCATCAAATCTGATTTAAAATTTGATACTCCCAAACACAAAGCATTTGGTAGAAAAATTTATTACATAAAACTATAACTGATATTTTTAGAATTGTGTTCACAACCACACCATCCCTCTCAATTGAAAATATTCCCTCTAGTTAACATGATGTATGCTACATAAAGGTTACCAGTATATAGACTAATGGGGGGGGGGGGTTTAAACTTCACCTGTACCGTTAATTTCAGTTTTATATGTTGCTAAAATATCTGAATAACTACTTAAAATGTGAAACACCATCAGCCTCATATCTTTACTTTCAAAATCATGACAAAAGAATGGTAATAAAAGGGAAAAAAATTAGTAAACATTTTCAAACAATCTTTAATCACACATAAAACATCATGAAACTAAGGAGTAAAAAACTTTCATTTTTCTTTCATGAAATGTCTAAAAAATTTCTTCAGAAATTTACATTTTTCTGAGATTTCTTTTCTACATGTTCAGTTTATTTTTATTGTGTTTATTTCTGGACTTCAGGTTCACTTTCAATAAAATGCATGACATAGAAAAAGTGTTTCACAGTGTTTCATACCAATCAGGATCATATGGAGTCCCTGGCAGGCGTTGGGACATAAATAGGAGCAAAACAGACCTTTGCATGTTGTACAAGGCAACTACAGTAAACTGTTTGCTGTAGAATGGTTCCTGTGATGATATTTCATTGCAAGTCTTGGTCTTTTTAAAACTGCAGTTCATACAGAAAAATGCTGACCTTGTTTTGGAAGGATTTCACCTTAATTTTGCCTGAATGTTTGTTCTGTGTCCATTTTAGGGGACATTTTTATTTTTAACTTGAGGGGTTTGTCTTCCTTTTTGGTTTTGGCAAGCTCTTATTGTTACTAATTCAGCTACCTAGATTTTGTTAAACACTACTGTGGATAGCTGTTCAACCCTGAAACATCCATACATGCATACATACATCGCCCTATCTGCATATCTTCTTTGCATATTTTGGATTTTTCATAACCATTACACCTCTAGAAGTTAAGAATATTGAATCCAGAAATACTCGTAGGGCTGGTACCTGAATCTTCCAGTAGTTGGGTGATGGATTGGTCCAAGAAAGCGTCTTGTTGGAGACAGATATGGTGCTAATGCCAATGTTGGTAGTGCATTCTTACTAGAGCTAGGTGAGTTTGCAAACTTCACTGTTATTGGTTCTGAAGCCCCATCTGGGATGGTTCCATTTAATTTCTGAATGGCTCGCTCAGCTTCCACACGCTGATCAAATCGAATGAATCCTACTCCCTTAGATAGACCTGAAAATGCAAAGAAAGACAAATTAGAGATTCCTTTTTGTTCAAGTTATCCTAAACCTTTGAATCCCTCATCATTAAATTTTAACTGCTGATTTGTTAAACTTCTTTTTTAGAAAGGAAACTTTAATTTTTATCTTCAGAATTTTTTAAAATCTATATTTGTATACCCAAAAACAACACAATCCGCAAACACACAAAAATAAAGTTATAATATTTTGTACACTTCACAAAATAGTAAATTTTAGTAGATATAGTGCCTATGTAACTAACACTACATTATATTGTATTCAATAATTATATGTATAAATATGACTTGAATAAACTGAATAATAAATATTTCAATTTAACTTTAATATGAAAAATTAAATTTATCACAAATATACTATATACACATAATTCTTAAAATGAATTACTTTATTAATTAAACCAAAAAATACCCATGTAATAAAGATATAAAGTTTTTTAAAAAAAGTAAATAAGCAGCAGTTTTATGGTCACAATAAAGCAATCACTTGAAAAGGTAAAACAATACTAGTGATAACACTTGGAGGTTTGGATAAAATCAAATTTTTTATATAAAATATTACCCAATATTATATCCAGTATTAAATGAAGTGAGTGCAGGCATACAACAGCTACTACGTGTTGAATAGATGAAAGTTTCCTTTACAGTTTATGTCATTTATACTGGAAAGTTTCTGCAATTTTTAATTACAATTTCAACCAATCAAGGGAACTATTAGTACGAGCAGTTAAAGGTTATTACCATGTTCTCAAAGGTACTTTTTGGTCATCCCTTACTTTAGCTAAAAACTTGATGGGTTAATCAAATCTAAATTTTAGTGTTATATCAAATCACAGCTTGAATCCATATTTGCTCTTTGGTTTGTACAGTAGGTCACTGATTACTACATCTTCCTTTTTTCTTTTTGGAGGTAAATATATGTGATATATTGGTATAACTTCCCTGGGAAACTGTGGATATTGTTTTCTCAGTGATGGGGAGGTCAAAAGAACCACTAAAGACCCCCTTTAAATCCTGCTATTATTAATTAAAGATGCAGAATTTCTGTAAACGTAAAGCAGTATACTTGAAGTCAATTACTGTAAATTCCTTATTTTGCTGGTGCTTGTATGTTGGAGAGGAGACAAGGTCCAATAAGATCTATAGAAATATCATGGTTGATAGGGTCCTAAAATCTATGGTTTGTAGCAACCTTAAAAATGGCACCTCCATTAACAATATAAACTTCACTTTACCACAAGTACAGCATCAGCTACAGAGTATACAATTCTATAATAATAATAATAATAATAATAATAATAATAATAATATTTTAAAATGACTTTATTTAAAGCTCATTTATTTGGGTCAAATGACCAATAATCTATGGGACCTTAAATTTTTTCGATCTCTTGTCGAGGTTACATAAATATTCTCAAGTATCAGACTCTGACCCTGGTTTCAATTTGGTCAGTCATGGATCATTAAACTGGAGTCTGATTAGTCAGCATACACATACCAGCCTGGAAATCATACAACTTAAAGATCAAGTTTCCCCCATCAGCCAATCAGAAATGAGCTTTCAAAAGTAACATTATTAGCGATCAAACAAAATCTCTAGATCAAACTCATGTTTTAGAGTTTTATTACTTCCAGGCCAGGGACTACACCTGCTGATTAGGAACTAAAACTTGACCGTTTTATTAGCCCAAGGTCATTACTTGTATTCTTCCACTGACAACTGCTTGCAGATTGTTGCCATGACAAACATGTATCAACTTAAGTTTACTACTGTCTAGGACACAGCTGATAATGGTAATATGCTACTCTATAATAGTGCTCTGTATTGTAGCGAAAAGAAATCAGATGTGAGCTGGGGGTGTGGGCTATCTCAAATACATACAATAATGCTGATCAATATTGTTTGCTGGTAATGCTGTTGCACCATCGAACAATGCACTGTGATGCCAATGTATAACAACATCACTACTGCATGTGAATATTTTAAAGTATCATAGAATCTGCAGTTTTCAACTTGAGCTTGAATCTCTTTCTCAAAATATATTAAGAAATGAAATTCGATATCAAAATTTTGAATCAAGTTTAAGTATGAGAATATTTATGTAATCTATTGTACACATCAACCAGGACATGTAAGCACATTTTGATAAAAATATAAAAAGTATGTTTATTTTTAAAATTTAATCATAATATAGTTTTAACAAAGTTTATTCAATCTTGATTTGTTTTTAGTGGTTTCCACTCTGTATTAAAAGAAATTCCATATAAAAATTATTGATCACCATGAACTTTTACAATGACTGGCATTACACTGGGTCAAAAAAATTAAATATTGGGATGAACTATTACATGTACTAATGCAAGGGGAATCAAATGTATGATCATGTGAACAAGAAGTCACAATCATCTCCTGTGTGCATGTTCAACTATGAATGAGATAGGAATGAGTAACATAGAATAAGTTTTATTCTTAGCATGTACATGACATTTCTCCAAAATGAAAATTTAGCATGATGTAAAATTTAACTAAATTAAATCTGAATTGATTGCTCTCTTTCAAGTCTTTTATGTAGATGAAAGCACATACACTTATGGGAAAAATAGGTATTATGTACAAATTGAAATAAAAAAAATCTGAAAATCTGACAAACCTGATACAGAAGATAGAAAGGAAGTTACATTGTTACCTCCAATTTATTGGACTGACTTGTGCTCATTTTTTATTCCTTCTGATGTTTCCCCAGGTTTTGTTTATAAATGACTTTGTCATGTGTCTGTTTCTGTTTGTAGCAAAACTTTTTCCCTACCACAGGTGGATTCCCTCCTGTGTCATAGCACACAGCGAAACTAGTTAAAATGAGATCTCCCCACTTACTTGACCGTGCCAAAAAATGTCAAAGTATGTTATCACAGAATTTCAACATTTTTCAAGGAATTTATACAATAATCTTCAATGAAATTTTGATGGACAAGGTGCAAAATAGAGTGAATAAACGCCCTTTAAAGGTATGTGTAATCAAATTCTTCAAAAAGTGACTTTGGCCACATACGCGAGTTGTGTGTCTTGTACTATAGCCAAGGTTTGCAATTTTTTTTTAAAAAATGAGCATAATGAGAGCAAATAGTGGAGCGTGTACTACAAAGGGCCCCACTATATAGTTTGCATGGCTGGGCCCTAAGGAGTAGAATTTTATTTATAAAACTAAGTATCAAGAAGGTGGGCATTCAAGAGCCAAAACTCTTTTAAACAACTCATTTAATAGAAAAGTGAATAACCATCGTAAAAATTTGTTGGAAAAGTTATGTTTCCCAAAAATAAAGTCAGCAGGATGTTCAACTAGGGGCCATACCTCATGACAATGAAAATTAAGCTTGCTCAAGATCTTATCCATTTTGGGTGACATGCCAAATTGAGCAAAATTCCAAAAACGGGGTGAAATTGTCTTGTGTAAACCAACATGAGGCCATCTTATAAGCTAGGAGAAAAATAAAACTCTTCTGAACAAGACTAAACCCATTGGTATATACAAGTCTATGAGACAAAGTTCATACCAGATTCCATAAGAATAGGTTGACTGGTTCTTGACTAAACCCATTGGTATATACAAGTCTATGAGACAAAGTTCATACCAGATTCCATAAGAATAGGTTGACTGGTTCTTGATCTATGCCAGCTATAAGTTAACACCTCTTAAACAGCACCAGTTAACTTGCAAAGGACCATAACTCTATCCAAAACAGACTTGAGACAAAACCAATAAACAGCACGTCTACATCTGGAGATTATCTACAAACCAAACTCCATCAAAATATATTAACTGGATCCCCAGCTATTCTGATTAAATTACTTAGGATCTGCTGCACTGCAGATTTACTATTGGTGCAAAAACAGCAACAATTCAAAAGTTTAGAACTAGACCTGAGAAAAAGAAGAAACCTTTAAAAGACACATCTATATGTAATAGACAATTACTTAACATATGACCTCGAATTATGTGTAAGGGTTGCAGAGCCATGCTTAGTTGCAATGAACATCCCACATGAAGATTTGTAGCTAAGTATTAAAGAGTAAAACTGATTTCCAAATTGACAAGACCGAATCCATAAAATGCACATACTGGGCTTTGAGAAAATGTACTGTATACACCAAATGCTAAGTGGTTCCCAAGCTAGACTAGTTACAAAGATTTATTATAATTCATTGTATAAAAAAGGCAAGAACTACCTCAAATATAGATCTGAAACTACATGTACATGTGATAGGCAATTCATGTAGGAACAGCATCCAATTAGGAAATGCACAAACAGCATCCAATTAGGCATATCACCAACCATCTGCATCCAATTATGTATATGAGAGGCATAACTATGTTAGTTACAAGTGAGAACCAATGGAGAGAGAGAGAGAGAGAGAGAGAGAGAGAGAGAGAGAGAGAGAGAGAGAGAGAGAGAGAGAGAGAGAGAGATTTTCTACATAATCCTGCATCTCAATTCTGGGCCCCTATCAAAAACACCAATATTGTATGTACTCGCTTGCAAATCGAGCCAAACTGCAAACAAATATTTTGATCTGCTGTATGTAACTTAATGCACCAGCAGATCAGAATCTGTTTTTTGTTCTACTGATTACTCTAAACTTCAAAGACCCAGATCAGCAGTCACATAATGCACCAGCACATCTGGGTCCGTGCAGTTTGCAGTAGGATTCAACTTGTGAGTGGGTATATATGGTACACCATATTTAGCACATATAGAAGGCCATAGGTCTGTTTTTTTTTATAATCACAACAATTGTGATGAGTGTAATCAATAGTCTTTGGGGCACATCTTGTCAGACAAAACTGGCAATTTGTCCTGCAGCAATACTGGAAAATGTAAAGAGGCTCAAAGATCAAATTACCCTTTACTTCAACCAAATGATTCTAGCTCAGCAGTCAAGTACTGTACTTTCTATTCAATAACTGTATGCAAGGTAATGGAATTCACCCTATGCAATAATCTTAATAGGAAACCGAATTTGGATGGGCCTGTTGAGGCTGGTAATGGATGGGTAACCAAGGTGATATTGATGGTTGGGATAACTGGTTTCATCCACTGCAAAAGAGAAATCAATAGAAAAGAGTTCTCAACATGCCCAGTGGTGCTTACAGAGGGCAGCCATTCACACCTAATAGATGTTTTAGAAATCGGCAAAACATCTCATCAGTAAGCTATTACACCTTGGTCTAACAGCAGCTGGTTGAATATACATGTACAAGAAAACATGAATTATCAGGCTTGTCAAGGTTTAGATTCGGATACTAGGAATTACTTCTCTCCTGGGGAATAGGATTTATAGATCATGTAGAATGATGAGATGCATTTTTGTTTGTTCTTGAAGCAATTGAATGAACCAGATATCTTAATATAAAATAGCACAAATCCACAATAAAGCTTACTCTGCTTTGTGTCCACTTTAAAAACTCACAAGTTTCAGAAAATATTGGAGATTTCCCCACCCCCATATTGCACATGATCTCAAACTTTGAAATGTATCATAGAATGAAAATAAATTTTTATCAGTATCCAAGTACAGACTGGTTTCATCGAAATTCAAGACATGCCACCTAAGAAAGGAGCTATGCAAAGCTTGCAATCGCTGTTAGCTGTGGAAAAAATTCTGATAGTTTGGTAAAATTTATGAAGTATGTCAAATATGGCCACATGTAATTCACAATCTAGAGTTAGTCTGCATGTTTAGTCCTTATAACTGCTGTATGCCCAACTTGCTTTGGCAACCAAACTGTTAACATGAAGGCAAAGAAACCTGCATTTGCAAAAATCTGATGCAACTATTTGATACATTCTGATTTAGTAATGACTACTGAAAAAAAAGCACATACTACAATCAGATGGAAATTAATTTCACTGCCAGTATGTCAAATAAGCAAAGACTAATTGATTCATGTCTAATGACACATCAACACATGCAAACTCGTATTGTTCCCAGGCAAATATAGTAAATTGTCTTGTCCTGAACCATACCACAGTGATCTACCCTGCCTGGTCTGGCCAGGATTCAAACATGCGCTCTTTAAGTTTCTAGTCTCATGGAAAATCACTATGCCATGACAGCTCCCAAAGACAAGTTTTGTTTCATTTTAAAGTTATTTAAGCACAGTTTTCTCTAAGCCTCTCTGTAGCTTGTTCTTTTATCTAGAACTATCAAAGCACAATACTACTAAACACTAGGAAAATGATTCGGTTCTTTTAAATATTTTATATTTCGAACTAACCTTCTGTATCTCAATGCCTTACGAACCCAACAAAACTCTGGGTTATCATAACCGAAATAGATGCTGGGGTGTTGGATGACTGTTTATCAAGTAAGTGAAACCTTCTGGACAGATCTTCAAACAATTTCGGGTCTCTATCATAAACAAATACTCAGATCACAAGGATTTAAATGGCACGAGATTGACACTGCTAAAGCCTGTCACTGTAAGTTTAAATGGTTACAGTTTTGGTAAACAGACATATTGTAGTTTAACAATTTTAAAAAACTCCGAAGAAAAAAATAATTGCTTGCAGCATTGTGCTTTTATTTAGTCAGATCTCGATATGGATACAAACCAGAAAATTAAAGTAACCAGAATCGAACTACCAACATAGTAGAGTGACTCAGACCTACTATGTATGGCATAATGTGCCCGCATCAGTCTACCTCGTTTTTTTAAAAATACATTACGAGAGAACACTGTAGACCCTGATCCAAGCCTGTTGCGCTGTGATAGCGGATCGGGGTCAATGATACACCTCAATCATTGAAAGCAAAGGTGCCTATATGATACCAGGACATCTCAAATTATCTCCACAACGTTGAACACAAGCTGGTTACTTAGTTGTTGTTGTAGTGGTGGTAGGTTTAATGCAATTTTTCAGCACAAGATAGGCTATATATGGTGGCCAGTATAAATGATGGAAGAACAACCTGGGAAAACACAGGAAAGAACCACCAACCCACAAGAAGCTACTGGCACGTTTTCTCACATACCCACATTGGCTGAATCCGAGACTCAAACCCATGCAGACAGAGGTGAGACAGCAGTGATCCGCAACAGTGCACACTTTTGACCACTCAGCTACTCAGGGACCCTTGGTTACTTGGTGCCAAGGGAATTTAAATATAATTCCTTGGCTACAGATGCACCTGAATAGTTGACACAGGAGGATTCAAACCCACACCCTATTGGTTGCAAATCCAGCATGCTAACCACTAAACCACCAAGCCTCACTGCAAAAAAATATATAAAGTTTTCATATTGACAAGTTTCAAAATTATTACTTCTGTATTTGATATACAGTCTAACCATCCTATATCAAGACACTTATATCACTTATTCTTTAATTCTTTAGCTTCAATTCTCAACAATTTAAAGCATCTGGTAAAAGCAAGTGTATGAAACAAATCAGTCCCTCCAACGAGAAAATCTGTCTAGATAAATAGCTTATTTGTTTTGTTTTGATACACAACACAATTTTCACAATAGTTTGCTTATTTCAAAACTGGGAGTAAAAACTTACTTTGAACAAAGTGCATTTAAAGATTGCTACATAGATTCAAATCAAATGTTAGCCCAGGATTTATTACAAGCAAGGTGTTCCTACATCAAGTGCACCAAGACAGTTAAGTGGTAGCTATTTATTTAACTTGTTTTCTGGTCTGAGCTGCTCAGTCTTTTTAAACATTCTGACGAATTGTCAAAAATTATTAACCACTAACAAATAGACCAAAATATTTTCCACATCCTTGTGATGCAGACTGTACATGTGAGGCTTTTGAGTGACAATTTTGTCAGTACCATGAATCATCAATTTTCATGCAGTTCCCGTAAATTAAATCTGCACATTTGTTTTGCAATTTATCCATTGGCTCCCCTGTTGGGACCTGGGGTGCAGAATATGCATAGAAGGCAACTAATGAAGGGAGTCTTCTTGCTCTGAAATGCATCCAGTGACAATTTTCCTGCTGAGAAAGTCATCAATATTCTTGAAGAAAACAAGTATAAATTAACGGTATTTAACCCTTTTTTGCCTTCATCTCTGTTCTGATACTTTTAGGGATGCCTAAGCTTACAAGTCACTATACAGCCATGCATGTGGTGATGTGCTGTTAAACATGATACATACTTTTTACTCTTAAAACAGGGATCCCGTTTATGGAGTTTTATTTACTATTCCCATTTTTATTATTCCTTATAATTTCTTGTTACCGGTATTTCTTTTCTTTCCATAGCTCATGAGAACCAATTCATATATATATATATATATATATATATATATATATATATATATATATATATATATATATATATGTATGTGTGACCTGCTGTAAATGAACCTTACAGGTTTCCTGTTGTGGAAAGTAATGTGATCTCAATGATTATGCCATATGCAAAAATCCACTATTCAATATATACTTTTCTTTGTCTATTTGATAAAAAGAATCTATGATATTCAACTTGTGCAAATTTGATCAGTTTCAATTCGGTTCATACAGAATTCTGAATCATATTCAAGACATTTCCCAAACTTTCAAAGACCACATAGATTTCAAAGACCTAGTTTTGCTAACATTTTGTATACAAGTTATGTTATATGAGAAAACAATGATATGCAAAATACTACAATGTTGTTTAATTATGAAATTCAAACAATAGGTAATCAAAAGAAAGAATCAAGGTAAATCAGACTAAATCCAAATCTAACCAACCTTGGACAATTGTATGTGCCATTAAGGATATAAATTATAATGCTTGGGTTTATTTCAATTTTCAAAAACTTTTAAAGACCTCAGGGTAATCTGCTAAATTTTTCCAAACTTTCAAGGCCTCGAAAATGCTACCTCATTTTTCCCCAACTGTCAAGATCTTTAAAGACCATACAAACTATGTTCTAGTTTAGCTGGGTATCTATTTATGAATAAACAGTAACAGGTTACATTTCCCCAATGCCATTTAGTTGAGATTATTACTCCCAAACTTCTACTGACCATATATGTCACATCATAGACACACACACACACACACACACACACACACATACACACACACACCTGTTTTCCACTTTAAACATATTAATTTGTCCAATGACATGCCTATGAAGCCTCTACTTGATAACAAAACACATCCTTAATAATGTTACCAAATTCTTGTGTTAGGAAGCAATATTCCATGGTACACCAACACCCCAATATTTCAACAAATGTATCTAACAAAATGTACTGCATGGGATTGTCATTCAAGGTAAACAGTTGGAAACAGCCTATAAATCAGTTAATAAATTCTGTGCCAGTCTCTATCAGTGACAATAACAGTAAATTCAGCTCCAATCACCCCAAAACTTGGACAGTGGTCATCAATAAACATAGTACAGCACACTGCACAAAGCTCAGTTTCCATTGAAAGGCTGAATTTTTGCTCATATTCAATTTTCCCTTAGTGAGGGTACAAACTTCCAGAACATGAAAATTAAGATATGGGTATATTATTATAAATAAAACAGTGGTCATTGGATCAACTGCGATATACTTTTTCCGACTTTTCAAAAAGTGAAGATTTTCCAACTTTTCCCCTGCCCTCACTTATATTTAACAAATGGGTATGCAAGAAAATGCACACCCACCAGCCCACCCATACAACTGTCCATGATTCTGGATAGTTCTGACCTTAGCTATGTACAACTATCTATTGTTCCAATGTTAAACAGTCCAATGCTTTGCAAGACATTGTCTTTAAATTGCAGGTTGTTAAACCTCACCTCTTCTAGACCAATGTTGTATTTATTGTTAATAAACTGGATCATCCTGCAGAGTGCATATTGTGTTAGCAGATCTGGGTTTATATAGTGTTAGAAGTAATCAGTTGAACATAGACCCTGATCTCCAGAAGCATACAGGTCAATGTTTCCTTGCAAGTGGACACAACTTATAGCAAATATTACACACAAAAATGAGTTCTTCCAAGACCAAAATATCATCCATGCTGCATTTCTATTTATGGTAATATTATTTTTCAAAATGTTGCAAGAAACCATGCGATTGTGTGGACAATAATTAACTTGGAAAGCCAATGTTATGCTGGAATCTTATGAATTATAACTGTCATTTCAGTCATTTTTTTAAAAAACAAAACATCTCAAATACAGGTAAAGCCAGTTTTGTGCATCACAAGTAAAAAGTACACAAGAATGTGATAAATGTTGTAATATTGAGTGCATTCATCAATATTTGTTGAATTCTATTGGGCAGCAAAGGAAGTAAAACAAAAGGGTACATTCATAATTGTATTAGATTCGACTTTCACATCCGACTTTAATTTCGCCAATAGGCATTATAAAAATTATAACCAAATGACTTATTTTAAATTAAAATGTGATAATGGAAGGCATACATTATGGAAATAAATGTATAATTTGTACCTATGCCCCAAAGGAGTAAACTAATTTACCAATTAAATTGTACCATTTGGAAAAAATGATCATAATAATTAAAATTCTATTCAACAAACATTCCATAATAGAAATATTTTTAAAAACTTAAAAATCATCGTAAAAATTTATTGAACATTAATTGTGATCTGGTTATACCTGCATGAATTGAGACACAGGGCTGGTCTTGAGAAGGTCATGAATTGCCTCACACAGCACCAAAAATACCTTCTTACTGCATATTAAATCTTTGACCATGTAAGCCCATAGAATTAAACAGATTTCAACAAAAGTGGATAGTGTCCTAGTGTGCAACAAATCCATTCAGTCTGATGCCATTTGAAGATTTGTAGCTAAGTGTTAAAGAGTAAAACTGATTTCCAAATTGACAAGACAGAATCCATAAAATGCACATACTGGGCTTTGAGAAAATGTCTACACCAAATGCCAAGTGGTTCCCAAGCTAGACTGATTACAGGGATTCATTATAGTGTGCTCGTCTGCCCAACATTACCCAACCTGTTTTTTTTTTTTAACTATTCACTCTTAGGAATTATATTTTGTTTGGGGTTTAACCGCAAAGCAACACGTGCAGGTTATTAAGTGCTTGGGCAATGGAATAAAGTGTACTGCCAAAGGACACACCACAAAAAATCCATGTTGATCTCATAAATAGGATTCCAACCTGCCCCCCGCTATTTATCAGAGTAGAGCATAGTAACCAATTAGTTACTTCAGCTCCTGCTTACATCAGTCGCATCTTACGATACATGGGAACATGCAACAGGCCCATTCTATGTCTCCAAACCCACAAAGGGTTATAAAACACTTATGACATTATATAAAATCATGTATATCAAATAATTTTGTGGATGATGTTCTTTTGTTCTACAACTGATGAAAGTGTCATATAATAATAAATTCATCTGGTTGTCAATTCAGGCCAGAATATTGATTTTCACTTTACATCAGTGACTGCAAACCTAATCAGCTTCAGCCTGGGGTAAATATGATAGCATATGTGTCTGTTATCCACAGTTTCCCTGGAGTAAAAGACCAAGTAATACATGCACATAAATAAAGCTATGTGAATGATGTTAGAAATGTTAATTATGTACTAAACAAATTAACAATGATGAAAGCCAAACAAGTTTTGCAAAATCAACACAAAATAAAAAAAAAGAAGATAAAACAAAATTAAAGATATAATCAGCCCTGCATTTAGAAACAATACAACTATGTTAGAATCAAATGTAAACATACTCAAAGCATGCATGTGTTATATAAAACTGGCTTCAATGAAAAGAGGAAGCCAGTGTGAAACAATGAATGATCAGGCTCTTAATACTGGACACTGAACTTCATTGGCTAACCTGTATTGTTATCGTACAGAATTCTAGAGGTAATAATCCGTCCGCACGTGGAGAAATACCTCTCTAAATCTTGCTGTGTCATAGACTTGGGTAACCCACAAATATACAAGTTAGCGCCTTTAATACCCTCACTACTGGGTCTTGCATAAGACACCTAGAAAATATGGTACAGGGCATTGATAATCGCAAATATTTGGGCAATGATGCTGGAAGCATGGCTATTACTGTACTAGGGCTATATTAAGATCGTGTACCCTCTGCAGCAGGAGAAAATAGTCATCTTCAAATCTGTTGGTGTACTTTACTTAAATTGCCAAAATGAAATGCCTTTTCACTGCCTTGATGGATTGCCTGAGAAGTGTCAAGAGAGAATTATCTGCTACGCTTGCAATTTTTTTTCTTTCTCAAAGTAAACAAAAGGGCAACCTGGTCCAATTCCTGTTTCAATTCTCACAGAATAATGTCAATCATACAGAGTTCCACAAATAATCCAATAATTTATTCGGCAATATTGGTTAAGAACTGTTGCATCTCACACTGAAAACAGTTGGCATGGGGTCCACTAAACAAAACTCTTGACAAATTTCTGCAATAGGCTTTAGAAATTTGGCATAAGATGCAAGACATTGGCAGGTTGCTGAAGAAATCATCCACAGTATATTAAAAAAGATGGCAACTTTCCCTGGCTAGAGAGGGTTTGAAGATCTTTGGTACAGTTATTATTATTTTGTATATACCTGTAATTTGGTCATAAAGAATTCTTGATGTAATGATTGTTCCACACTGGGAAAATATTTTTTCCAAGTCCAATTGTGTCAAAGACTTTGGCAAACCACTTATGTACAAATTAGCCCCTTTAATGTTTTCACAGCTAGGTCGGGCCAGGGAAACCTGAAATTAACAAACAGTATGCATCTATACAAAAAAAAAAACAAGAAATAAAAAAGAACTAAACAAAACTGGTTACCAATGGAACCTACTTCTGAAAAAATGAACAGATCTTTAATTAACAAGCTTGAACAAAGTAAACCAGAGTGTTAACTGAATAAAGTATACTTGTGATCAGGGGAGGAAAACAGCCAAAAATAAATAAAATTAACTTCAGTTAGTTCAATGCAATCCTGAATCATATTTTTTGAATTATACATTTAAAATTCGTATGAAAGGCATTCATGCACCACGAGTGTATACTTTTATACAGAGTAAACCCCAATCATGACGATTTAAATTTTTTGCTTTCTGAGTGTTCTTAGGAAAAGCCTAGATTCACTGAAAATCTTGAATTAATTGTTTTCTGTTAGGTATTTTATAAACAAAAGATCCAGTGGAAAATTCAACTTGGTTTACATGATGTTTCTATATAAAGAATACCGGTTTATTAAGGACACCCATCCCCTATGAAAATGGCTACAACTCTTATATAAAGGAGGACTAACATGGACAAAGGACATAGCCCTGTCTTATACACTCGTTTCACTGCATTTTCCATCCAAATATTTTTCATTTTGTGCAAATTTCATTTTGCCACACATTCAAAAATACTTGCCAAAACACAGGGTAATTTTCAGCTGAATGACACATTAAGAGGGGTGTGGTAGAACAGATACTGAGGAATTATCTCATGCAGAAAATAATTGAGAGTTTAAGCAAATAACTGTGTTTTAAATAATAACACCTTTAATAAAATGGCATGTGAAGCTTACATTTGTATTTGTATGTCAAAACAGTAGTTGTGGAAAAAAAAAAATTTGTAGTTTGTTTTTAAAATGAAAAAAATAAGAGAAAATTATTCAGTCTGTTTTGAAAATAAGAAAGCCCAAGTGCAAAGAAGTATGGATAAACAAAGGAATTAATAAAATCTGAACACCTTTAAGAACTTGAGCTAGTAGTGACATGTACATCACAAAAATGCACCTCGTACTAGTTTGCTCACTGGGGCCTTAAAAGGGGTGAACTTAATTGGTAAACCAGTCTGGCTGTAACAATCAGGGGCCACAACTTTTTAAAATTATGGCATGGAATGAAAGAAATACGACTAATTCAATGCCTTATCAATATAAAGGTGTACATTAACTATGTCTGAAATATATCATTCCTTAGTAAAGTTATTCTGCACAAGGCAAAGGTGAAGGGCCATAACTCTTCTAAATGATAATATGGACACTTGATATTAAATAGTCAAGGCCTCTACATTATGAAGTAACAAGCCAAATTTGACTGAAATGCAAAATAACTTGTGTAACTTGCAATTAACCCACTAAATGGCATTCAGTTATATCCAAGGGTTGTGCTGATTATACGACACATTGCCTGTGAAACTGCATTGTCATCTGTCAAGGGAATTAATCCTATCAAAGTGGACCCAAGACAAAATCCATGAAAGGTATATCTAGGGCTATGTAATAATATACACATAAATTTTGCATCAGAATATTGAACAGTTTCTGAGTTATACTGGATATAACCTGCTCCAGTGGAAATTTAGTATTAATAGAAAAGGGGCATTAACTCTATCCAAACTGGACCTGAAAAAGTGAAATCTTTAAGAGGCACATCAACAAACAATAGGCAAGTCAAATAACAAAATGGAATCTAATTAAGAGACAATGTATACATCAAATTGCATCTGAATATGTATGGTTCCCGAGATATGCTGGCTAACATGGTCAGAAAAGGGCAATAACTATGTACAATCTTGACCTGAGGATATGAAACCTTTAAAAAGCGCATCAAGATTACAGCAACAACTACTACATTAACAAATGACAAAGACTGCAAAGGTAGGCTAGCTACAAGAAGTGTGAATGGATGGACAGCAATCGCATCCTCTACTTTTTTCGTTGAACTAGATTGTTTTTCAGGGACAGTCATGATGAACCTACTATGTGATGAAATACTTTATAATGACATGTACAAAAAAATAAAGTACTGATTCATTTTATTTAAAAATTAATAATAAGAAAAACAGATTATTTGCTTTGTTGTGCAAGAACTGTGCAATTGGTTTAATCATCAACCCACTTTACCACCAAAAGATGGTAATGAATTCACCTTGTACACCTAAGATCAAAGTGGAGTTTTATCTGACTTGATGGAAAAGACTGCTGCTGCTAAGCCAGAGATGAATGGATAGAAAGGGAAATTACTCTAAGGCTCTTGCTCCTAATTAGAAAACGCTAATAAGCTGTGAAGTATGATGGTAATATCCTTCTATGCAAGAGTACAATTACAAAGGAGAAGCAATTTTTTTCAAACTAATGTTTTAAAAAAAAATAGTTTTCCTGAATTACAACACAAACCTGTACCCTTTCTACTCTAAGTCCAACATTGCTAACTATGGAGTCACTGTGGCTCCCTGTATCAAGTACATGTACACTGTAAACTCTGTGAGGTAATGAAGTTCAATGAAATTTCAGATTTTTTCAATCAGTGTTGTCTTTAAAATTCAGCAGTACTAATTACTTTTAAACTATATTCAGACTAATCTGTTAAATAACATCATGTTTCCCCTACATTTGGGAATCATAAGTTTTTTTTACACTGGGGAATCATAAGTTTTAAGCACAAAGCTAGTGAATTATAATCCCCGTTTTTCAAAATGGGTTCGGGGAATCTGATATTTTTAATCTTTAATAACTTCTCTTACATTGTCTGATGAAACCTATGCAATTTGGAAAATTTTATTCCCACCATGTTCGACCAGATTAAAACAGAATCGGAATGAATTCATTTGTGCTTATAATGGAGGAATTTGCTTCTAATGATTTAAATTCAGGTTTTTTTCTTCTTTCCACCCATCCTTGATTAAATGTTTGGTGTATATTGTTCAGTTTGCATTTCCCTGTAACTTGGATGGAATAGAGGAATTGGCTTCTACTGATTTAAATTCATATCCTGAAGTTGTTGGATGAATGTAGTCCAGAAGAAGAAAAGTCTAGACATCAAAACAATGTGTTGATACTAGCATTTCAAAAAGTCACTTACATACAATTTTTGGGGGTAGGTGTGGGGGTGTGCTGCATTACTTTTAAATAAAAATCTCAAGCTGATAAGGGAACAGATTTTTGTTTTCTTTCTACCCATTCTTGATTAAATGCTTGATGTATATAGCTCAGTTTGCATTTCCCTGTAACTTGGAAGAAAAGGAAGATTATACAATTTCTTGGTACAAAAAAATTAAAGTTGGGTCTCCCCACCACCACCACCAAAATGGGGGTTCTTCAGCTCCCAGTACTAAGCACACTGAATTATAGTGTATACTGGAAACTGAAGATGGGAAAATACACCTCACTTATTATCTGTGAAAATTTATGAGGGAACAAAAAGAGATCAGCAAATCTGTTCATTTTTAGCATTTCTGGATACAATTAGACTGATATGTGACATTTCTTTAATGGAACCAGTTTTTAAATTCAACAAATTTACCTAACTTTGAAAGAATCATGATGATGACAAGAACAGAACTTTAAAGAATAAAAAAAAAATAATATTAAAAAAAATCAAAGTTAAAATCTAATAATGTAGCCCATAAACCTTGAGAAAAATCACTCTGAAATAAAAATGGAATCAATGCACAAATAAAATCAATTAATTACCTACTTACATTTTACATTCTAGAATTTGACAATATCAAAATACCCATAATCCCAAACATAGAAGGCCAGTTAAACAAGCTTCAAATAATATGATCAATGCAAGTTGCTCTATAAAATAATCTTAACGTGAACATTCAAGAAACAAACTAAGATGGTAAAATAAATTAAGAAATTAATCTGAGCAAAATGAATTTAAGAAATGGAATTAGTATTGATTAAGATTATGTACATGAACATCTAATGGAAGCATAACATGGTACAGAGGGTACATACCTTAATGGTTTTATTCTGTAACCGTAGACCATTAAGTGTAGCAATGGCCTTGTCGGCATCGTGTGGATGCTTGTAGTTGACAAAGCCATAGCCAAGGCTTTGACCTGAAATTGTCGAGGCAGAAACTGTAAATTACAAAATTGAAAGAAATTTACAACAAAATTTATTTATGTAGTGGTATCACTACTGTAATTTAATATGCATACTGCAATTAGTCAATTTAATATTACACATATGCCAATTTATTGAATTAACTAAAATTTAATAAAGCACTTTTATGCTGTGAAAGGTAATAACAGAATAACAACAGGAATAATAATAAGCATTATTGTATTTAATTATTAATTACTACCAGTGCAAAACACAGAACTTTCTCACAGAAGAGTAGTTAGTGCAAGAGAGGCAATTCATCAAACAGTCAATAATGGTGCCTTTTGATAAGAATTTTAAAAAATGTGTATTTTACTCTCTAATAATTAAAATTGTGGGTTTAAACAAAAATGTACATGGGGTATTTTGTGAACATCATAAAATTAACTCATGCCATGAGACGGTGTGTAATGAGACTTGAGTAACTTGGTGACCATGTTTCAGGGTGTCTGATATTATGGCTCTGAGTGATCGTTCTCTCATATATTGCTGCTGTGGGCTTCATGCCATTTTTTCAAGACTATATAGACTATACATGGCATCAAGAATAACTGGTAGAGGAACAATCCAGGAAACCTATTGAAAAACCACACACTGACAGAAAGATAATGGCAATCTTTCTCGCATACCGATATTGGCCAAGCCTTAGACTCAACTTCACATGCACAGTGGCAAGAAGAGTGATCAGTAAAGGGGAGAAGTTTAGACCACTCCGCTACCTAGGGTCCCTCTCAAATACAGTGGAGCCTCGTTAATCCGGACACATTCGTTCCCAGTGATTATGTCTGGATTAACGAGTTTTCCGGATAATTGAATCGTGCACATTTTTTTATTTTGCGATATCATCACACTGTATGTATGTATGTATGTGTATATATATGTATATGTATATATATATATATATATATATATATATATATATATATATATATATATATATATATATATATATTTATATGCTTGCTTTAAATGTAATGTACTGTATATTCAATAATGGTTGAAATAAATTAATGAATACATCTATAAATTTGTGTTTATTTCACATTTGTTGATATCTGGCATGGCGAGCGCGGGTTAGGTCTGTTGAGTCGGCATGTACAGATAACCATTTGTCCTTGTCTTTTATTATGTCCGCAACTGTCGACTTGCCAATGTCTAAGTAATATTATGCTGGCATATATCTTGAATTGTAACTTTGGGGTGATCTTCTTTGTACTGGAAAATCTTTTTTTTTATGCTGGCCGGTATCTCTACTCGTCTATTCTTACTTGATGGTGTCGCCATAATATATGTAGAGTACAACGAAAACAAACTGTTATCTCGCAGTTAAATGCATTATGGTAAACTAATAAAATGCAGTCATTTTTATAAGTCGTATTTTTCAGCTGTTACAGTTGCTAATGATTGACATCCCCATTTTAATCGGAAATGAAGCCCTATACTGTCCACAGCTTCAATCGTCAACTGTATTTGCACAGGGATCAATAAACTGATTGTTACATACAATTGGTAAACAACAAAGAGGCATAATGACACTTTTAATTTATTTACCAAATGTTATGGTCAAAAAGTGTGGATGATTTGATCCCAGTGTGTGTATTTAATTATTAACACCCCTGTCAGTGACTAGCTAAAACACTGTTTATACAATAGCTGGTTACAATATGGTCATGATACTTGGTTATTGATAGTGGCCATAGATTCTCAAGGGCTTCACTATTGTGTTTTATGTATTATTCTACTGACTGTATTTTCATATTATATGATTTTTTTTTGAATTTTCTTTTTTTTTGGACAGATTATTTTCGGATTATCGAGACAATCTTTAATGTAATTTTACACTTTGGTCCCTCGATTTTAATTTCCAGATTCAGAACACGGATTTCGTGATTAACAGAGCAAATTAACGTTTATGAATTCCTTTCCCGTTGAATTATGTCCGGATAGCAAGGTTTCCAGATAAACGGAGTCCGGATTAATGAGGCTCCACTGTATTACAATTGTAACAAGTGATATGCACATGGTCTTGTTTCTGCATTGATTTTGCTGGTATTAATTATTGGCTATGTCATGCCCATGAAATAGGAGCTAATTCACAAGTGACTTTTCCATGGATACAATGACCCAGTCTAACTTTCAAAGATGCTGAACCCACAACCCTTGGATTATGAAACAGATGCTCTACTAAGCTAATATATATATATATATATATATATATATATATATATATATATATATATATATATATATATATATATATATATATATATATATATATATATATATATATATAATGCCTAGCATATTAATGAATTAAAAAATTTAGAACATCCAGATTAATTTGAAAAACTACTCAACTGGTTCCTTTTGTCTGTCTATAAGAGAACCTTTCTTTCTTTTGCATGTTATAGATAGGCTATTTAACTCAAGGGGGGTGGAAAGACTGGGATTTTCTTTGCAAATATTATTTTTCCCTCTTTTATCACAAGTCAATATTTTCAGTTCTTTTTGCATTATATGTAAAAGCATGACAATAAATTTTGAAGTAATGGGGGTGGGGGAAGCTGAAGGAAATTGAAGGCCCCAGGTACTTCCGTCTCCTATGCCTTTTTGGTACCTGCATTTTTTTAAAATGATTTTTTACTTCTTGTGTATACACTTTTCAGTAAAAAGGACATTAACATAAGGAGATCTTTGCTACAGTTAATCATACAAAGGCAATTAAAAGAATGAAGTTTTTTTTGGGGGGGGGGGGGGCATTTGGCCCTCTGGCACAGTGCCTACTGGATATTAGTCTTGATGCCTCCACTCTTCCCACCCCTTGGAAACTTAAATGGTTTGACCCTTGTATGGAAATTAAAAAGTCTCTCGGAGTGGTAATTTTGTAGTTAAAAAAATCAGTGTCAGCCATTCATGTACTTACTAGACACATTGTAACAGATGTCCCCTGCCAATCATATGCCAAGACAGAAATCTACATGACACACACACAGAGTTGGCACTTCTAAATTTAGTTACATTTCTAGGAGAAACTACCCTACAGCTTGAGGTCAAGAAGAGCAGCGTGTCATCTGGGGTAACAGGTGTTACAACTTTGTTGCAAATACTTTGTTCAACTGGTTTAGCCAAACTATTGACAATACACTTGGAGGAGCATGAGGTTTTAAAGAACTAAAAAAAAAAAGTCCATGATATTATTTGATTCAGTCATACCATGCAGAGAAAAGAAGAAAAAAACTATTAGCAACAGTTTTTAACAAAAAAAAAAGATGTATTAACAGAAAAGGTCTTTAGTGTAAAACATAAATATAACAATGTCAGTGATTTTTTTTATTATTAAAAAAACATAGGCGACAGTGGGACTGGGTCCATGATTTTAAAAGGAGAAAGCCTGAACTGGAAGAATTTTCATGAATAAACAACTGTTGAATTATGAATTCAGCACTTTTAAAATATTGTAATTAACCCCATTTACATTGGCGCTAGGGCCTATTTTTTGGTCACAGAGGACCACTTGAAAAATTCCTAATCAACTTACCTGTTGGCTTATCTCTAATGAGTTTACAGCTTTCAACCTCTCCTATACTAGCAAACAATGCTTTAATCTCATCCTGTGTCATGGTTTGCGGAAGGTAGTTGACGATGAGATTCGTTTTGCTGGTTTCCACATCAGTCTGCGATGCAGTAGATGATGGTGATGTGGTACCCCCATTTTGCAGCTGCAGTACTGACGGATCCATAGGGGTCAACTCTATGGGTTGTGTGATCTGAAAAGTGTTAAACCCATTAAATATTTAGCAAAAATTCCCACAGGGACAGAGATTTGGGGCAAGCAGAAAGATTCAAAAAGGGACAGAGGTTTGAGGAAGAAGCAAGATCCCAATGAAGTAGTAGATACAACTGCATTTTAAATACTCCAAGATTGTGATTTATTGCCCTCCCCCCCCCCAAAAAAAAAAACATGAAAAGATAAAAAGACACCCTACCCCCAATGCCTACAAACATTTCTTTGTGGAAAGTCTTGTACAGATTCACGTTATAATATCAACTTCCTTTTCCACCAGTTATGTGTTTCTCGATTTGCATTCTTTCATTAGAAAGAACTGTATAATTTTAACGGACTTCAGTTTAAATATGTCTTTAAAAACAATACATAGTATCTCATCCCACCAATTTCTTCAGTACTTGGCCACTAAGTTTGCCTTTCAAGTTTTCACTAATGATGCAAATATTTGCATCTCAATCCAGTTGCTATTCATTATGAGTAATGTATGCTGATAAAACAGAGATTATATGCTGGTTTCGCTATTTTCACTTCTAACTCTATCTTCTATACTTTCATTACCTGTGGAATATATCGGTAATTTATGGGAAACTATCAGTAACGATGATAGATTTTATAGGTCAAGGAACCACAAAGAATATTTTGAGGCAAAACTTTCAACTTTCAACCAACAAAATGGTGCTATGAATGTAATTTTCTGGGGACTACAAGACATCCTGTACAGTTTTAACTTCAATGATGTCAATGCGAAGGTGTATAAAAAGATCCATGATCATTTAATAACACGGAGCTATTACTGATGGGTGCACTGCAAGTGTCCCACTCGTTACAGTTAGGAGAAGACGGACATTCACTGACCATGATTCCACTAATGAGGAGGAATGCCTGAAATAGAATTCCTTCAAGGTCTTGTTGATACAAGCATCAATGACAAGAGCCATAAATAAGAGCCAACAAGACACAGGTCTATGATTTAATTTTCATGTTAAATTGCATCTGAGTATGCTGAATAGTTCTTAAGCTATACAGATTACAAGCAATATATTATCAACACTTGAAACTAACTGTAAAGGGCCATAACCATGTCCAAAAAGATGCTGACAACACATATTCTATAAAACACATATATCTAGGCCCAAGAATCAACTTTTGATCAAATTTGATCAGAATTATGCGGAATGGTTCCTGATTCAGGCTGTAAAGTTAAGACATGTCCAGTATGGTACATAATGCTGTCCCCAAAAAAAAAAAGTAGATTAAACTCTATCCATTAAAGATATTTTATTGTTAAAACAGTTTTCATAGCAAATTGCATCAGAATATCTTGAGCAGCTCTTGAACTATGCCAGTTACAAGCAACATCTAATGCAAAAATACAAAGTTAACTGACATGGGCCATAACTATCCACAATGAAGTTGACAAGATAAAACCCATAAATGGCACATCTAGTTCTATGAGACAATGTTTGAACCACCAAACTGTATTCATGTCAGATGGCTCTGACTGGTTACAAACAACACTGCATGTTGAGTTGACTGTTTAGGGTTTAACTCCATCCAAAATGCTGTGGACGTGACAAAACTCATAAAAAAACACATACAGGACTATGAGACTATGTTTAAACCACATTCCATCTAAATGGCATGGATGAGATGAAAACCCATAATTGTGCCACTATGAAACAATGTTCAACAAAATTCCATCATATTATGTTCAAGGGCTTATGAGATATGCCAGTTACAAGTAACATTCTATGTAAGATGAAGTTAACTGTCAAGGGCAATAACTCTTATCCAAAAATTGAGCTAAGGCTACATCTACAAGAGCACATATCAGTTTATGAAACAATACACAAATCAAGCTGCATGAAAAAATGTTGAAAGGTTCCTGAACTATGTTAGCTACAAGGTCCTGATGATCATTTTATAGAATTCAACCCAAATTTTTAAATAGCTCCAGTGGCCTAGTGGTTAGAGCTGCCACCTCAGATGAGGTTGTGGGTTCAAACCCAGGCTGAGCCATAACAAAGATATTTTTAAAAAATGGTGCTAAAAGTTGCCTTGCTAGGCACTCTGCATTAAGAGGTTAGCATTAGGACTGGTCAGCCTGATGTCAAGATAACGTGAATCATTGGTGGGACATGCTATATGTCTGCAGCATAATACCTTATTGCTAGACATCACAATGAACACCCCCCCCCCCAAAAAAAAATAATTACCTAAATCCATTAAAATTGCACTGAAATTTAAAGCCCTATTCTCTTTCTTCATTAAATCACTATATTCAGAAAATTGTCCAGTGCTTTTGTAAAGAAGAATTGGGTTGGCTTTAACAATGAGCTATGTCATGATGCGGAAATGAGAGCTTCAAGTGCCTTTTGCATCGCTACAGAAAGGCAGCTGACCCATGGGTGGCCTGGATGCGTGATACACCTGTCAACCCTTGGGCATTGACATAGATGCTCTACCAAAAATGCTAACACTCCCAAAAATGATGCAGGGATTGCCCTCCCATTTTCATTTCTGGAAGAGATGTTAAATTGATTGAAAAAGGGCAATATATCCTTCAAAACCGTACCATATCACAGTACAGTATTCATTCAAACCCTAATGCAAGCATCTCAAGCTTAAATCACCCCAAGGGCTACATTACCTTTGTTATCTCTTACGACACCTTATGAAGCCAATCATTTTGCTGGCCACAAGATATGGTCACATGTTTGAGACCTCTGCCCTAATGCATCATGCCATTAATAATGTGCAAGCAGATAGGAGTGTGAGCAGATTGTTATAGTACAAATCCGACAGGTCATTATAAGAGTTCTGTACTGTTGGTTTTCTTAAAGAATTTGATTACACATATTTTTAAATTGTGATTATTCACTTTATTTCAAACTTAATACAACCATATTCTTTGGGAGGTCATTACATACATGCCCCATAATATATATGGCAAAGTCAATGTTAAAGTACTTAACATTTTGGGACAAGGTCAAAACAAAAGATGTGATCCAGTACTAACTGAAATGATGTCAAAACAAGCTGCAGTGTTCTGAAAAAGAATTGAATTACTGTTCTTTGTTAGGATTTTCTTCACCCAGTTTAATATGGACCAACATTCTGAAAGTCCATAGTGATCAATAAATTTCATCTGGAATAGTTTTACAAACAGTTCAAATGCAGAGTGTTCAATAACCATTTTTAATAGACTTTGGTTAATTTGCATTAATCTCTCAACAAAAATGATTATTTTAATAAATGAACCTACAAGTACATGACAATGGTGATGTACACTCATGGAAGCAACAAGTAGATCAAAACAACACTGATCACGTTTTGCTGGTGCATTATTCAACGGCAGATCAAGATCTAGGTTGTCTGCAGTTACATCTAACCTGTCTGAAGATGCTGTTCATTTATACCAAACAGCAGAAGTAAAACACTTCATGGACACTACATACTTTAAGCAAATTTATTGTTTTGAATTTTGAATTTTTGTGTAGATTTGCAAAAGATGACATTTTTGATGTAGTTAAATTTATGGATTAAGGAGGTCAATTTGATTCCATGAAAAAGAATATCATTGGGCATTAAATTTGTGCTTTTATAGCAACCATGAAATCCGAGACAAATAGTACTGAGAAAAAAAATAGGGAATACACAAAATATGCATGTGCTTGAAAGACCACATCTTTTGTCAAAGAATTATGGTTTCTCAAGACAGATGGTCTCTCGTAACAGGTCACAATGCTATTTAATCAATAAATTTGTGCACTGAGAATGTGGTCTCTCAAAACAGGTGGTCTCATTGCAGTGGTCTTTCAAGACAGGTTTTACTGTATAAAATAGTGTGATCATTATTATATAATTTCAAAGGATTGCTGCATTTTTAAAACTGGTTTTTTTAAATACATTTAATGTAGAATAAATCTTCAAGCACACAAGGACCAAGTAAACGAAAGCTGATCATCTGACAGAAACCTGCCTAATAATAAAATACAACAGACCTTGGCCATGAAATCTGGGTCAAGAGGATGCTTTATATATTCATCCATATTTTTTAACATATCAGTATCTTTGTCTAATACTGAAGACTGCTACTCTTGGATGACTCACATGTATACATTTTGAAGGCCCTCAAACTAGAACATTTTAAGTAAAATCTTTCCCAAATCTGTCAGGTTATTCCGTGGGGTGGGAGTGGGGGTGTAGACGTTATTCATGTCTTTTCCATCTTTACTAACTAGTAACTACATTAGATGATGGATTGGCATGATTTGCATATAAAAAGCCAAGCATGCCAGGATGATTTCTAACAAATTTTCAATTCTGAAAAATAGTTTTTTGAAGAAAAGGAAGAAGAAGGATATATATATATATATATATATATATATATATATATATATATATATATATATATACACACACACACACACACACGCAACTAAAAGCAAGTGAAATATTAGCCTAATTTAAATCCATACACGATTTTGCCAGCAGTAGGACAAAATACTATTTGTATGGCGTCTACCAGTGCTTTATAGCTGAAATGTATTATTTTTGAAAATTAAAGATTATTTTTTTAAACAATTTTTTAAAACAAGTTTTACACATTGCTTAATGCCAGTCACATCCAGCCTACTGAAACTGTTCCACAAGTGCAATGACAAATGCCAGCTAACTGATTAAGACTGACATGTGAACAAGCTGTAAATTGATTACCATATTGTTGTAATTTGGCAAGTACAAGGTCATTATAAGTAATAAAATATCAACAATGGCCCCTGGTGGCTTGCGAGACTTTGATGAAATATCTGCTGGCCTTTGGTGGAAGTGAGATATAAAGAAGAAAGTGACCAAGAAAGGATTTAGGCAAAAACACTTTAACAAGAATCTTCATATTTTGTCCATAGTTTAAATGTGTTTTTTGTTTTAAAAAGTATATTTAAGGGCAGCTATTGTGTTGTTAAAAAAATAATTTCATGTCAAAATGCCAGACTCCTCCCAATTCTAAACCCTTCCAACCAATATATAATTTCTAACCTGATTGTTGCCAGGAGGTTAACAGTGTCAACTTATCCATTTTTCAAAATAAACAGAAACTCTATGTAACAAGCAGACAGTCCGCTCACTGTCTTTTTCTGGTTTTTAGAATGGTCTATATCAGAAGAAAATTGTCATCTGCACCCAATATTTGCAATGTCTAGTTTTAATATCTCTAAAACAAACTGAACAAATAAAAATGAAAAACTCTTATATACATGTATTCACAAAAACTTACCTTCAGAATGAACAGAATTATGGGGATGAATCAAGACAGTAAACTACATCACATTTGTAGCTTAAAAATATAGACCTGTCCATGCAAATAGGATAACCATATTTTTTTTTTTTTAAATTGAAATGCCAACAAGCTACCAGTGTCTGGGAACTTGCATCAACGATCAGGTTAGAAATTATAAATTGATGAATGAAATGATCCGAGTTAGTGCATTTTGAATATCCTTGAAGCCATATGCTTCCAAAATTGGTAGGCATTTACAAACAAATTGGAAAGTATACGAGTACTGTAAGAAGTTTGTAACAAGTTCAACAATGCTCCGAGTGTTTAAGTGGATGCAGAGGAGTTGCAAATGATATGGTGGTTTCATGCAAAATGGATATTTAGTACATTGGGACAGAAATGATATCGTTAGCCAACACAGCATAGGAAAAATTGTTCTTCTGTCACAAAGAATAAACACACCCACTTTGAAAGTCTTATGTGACGCTGAATCAAAAGTACTGTCATTGCCACATTCTAATGCTGATAGAAACAGGATATTCTCTATTCTTTCATATATATTGATTCATGTCAATTGATAACTACTTAGAGCCTGCTAAGGGTGCAACTTCATAATTACAATCATTGTTGTCAGTGGTTGCCTGTGTGAATTTGTGAAGGAAAAAAATGCTTGTGGATTTCATTTCCAAAATCTTGAGAGTGAACTATCAGATGGATTTCATTTCCAAAATCTTGAGAGTGAACTATCAGATATAGAACTCTTTAATTCAACTGGCAATACCCTGACTCCAATAATGTAATATTTATCATCCTATCAGATATAGAACTCGTTCTTTTAATTCAACTGGCAATACCCTGACTCCAATAATGTAATAATTATCATCCCATCAGATATAGAACTCTTTCTTTTAATTCAACTGGCAATACCCTGACTCCAATAATGTAATAATTATCATCCCATCAGATATAGAACTCGTTCTTTTAATTCAACTGGCAATACCCTGACTCCAATAATGTAATAATTATCATCCCATCAGATATAGAACTCTTTCTTTTAATTCAACTGGCAATACCCTGACTCCAATAATGTAATAATTATCATAACATTTGTCATCAGAATCTGCTTCATCTTCCAAACTAACACTTTTGCTGCATTCTGAAGATAATACATTTTATGGTAAAAGATACACTTGTTTTGTTTGCACTTTCCCTTAAAACTGATAAAATATGTCAGTAAAAATCCCACTTACTCAGAATCTAGTCTCCAGATTTCTTCAGATCTGATGTCCTCCTGTTATATGTTATGAAAATCTGGCCCAGTTCCTTTACAAATGGCGAATTTGATTTATCTCTAAATCTGATCTTGTCACTTTACAAAATGTGAGGAGGCCACTGGCCCCATATTGCTAAATCCTGTAAGGAGTCTGCTGAAGGATGATAAACTGATATATCTGAACCCCTTTGATGCCAGATACTTCCCTGTAAAAGGTTATACCAGCACAAATTGGTCAAACATTTTTCTTATTAAATAGCTGCAAATAATAATAATGAATGGAAGACAGATGATGGAGAGTTTGATGGACAAATCACTACCCCAGTATGATGGCGTTCTTTATCTAGAGTCAGAACATTTCCTCTCATATTTTATTTTATAGCAGTTCATATGAAATATCTCCTGAAAATCTCTACATGTACAATGATATTTTTGTTAAAGAACCTCATTTGCCATATGCTTTCAGTAAGTTATACTCTGTAATTTCAGCTATGATGCTGCTTTTTTGAATAAAACTAGGCAGTATAACAATATGAAATTCAAGATCACAGCCTTTATTTAATAGACAGTCCACTTCAAAATAGGGCAGTTCATGTTCAGTCTGAATTTTTCACATTCCAAAAGATTTATACCAGGATAAGGAAAAACCTGCATCAAGTGTGTATTGCCATGGTAACCAAGTGATAATTGGTAGATGAAAACTAATAGCTAGAAGTAATGATTGTGTGATGAATTCTTAATGCACTTAGCAGTAACAGAAACTGGCAGCATTATATATATACCCCCTGCATATATATATATATATATGCAGGGGGTGTGATTAATATTTTAATGGTGGGGTGTGTGATGCTTGTCTGACTTGCATGTAGAATTATAAGGTTTATTATTAGAATCTCTCTGGAAAACTTTTCAATTTGCTTCGAATTGCTAACTGGAAATTTATACCACATTTATTATACTATGACCTCAAATGAGCAGTGCAGGTTATGTGCACTGAATTAAAACAGTGACCATTCCATTTTGAAGTGGGGAGATCACAGGACTTTAGTGAAAATAAATTCCCTCTTAAATAGCTTTTAAAAATTTAAATTTTTCTGATTGTGAGGTGGGGGAGTGGGTGTGTATTATATCCATGGTATTAATTTTTTAAAATGTTCTGGAGGTAAAAGAAACAAATATCCCAGTTCGTGAGAAAATCTTAAGCCTCCTTCCCCCATATAAATGGTCAGTCAGTAGTTACTTGTAGTACACAGATTACTTTAAGCTAGCTGCTATCATATACAAATATTTAAGTCCAAAACATCTAAATGTTATTTGAAACAACCTCTATAAATGTACTGTAAAACACCTGCATAAATGTCGAAGCACTAAAGTGGGAGTGACCATGAATTTGATCACGGTAGTCACTACTGTTACGGGTGAGTAACTTTAATTGTACAAGATGTCTAAGGAGTCAATTCCAAAGTGAGTGTGAATGCTTTGGACTTGGTCCATTTGACATTGTTTGTTCTATTTAAAGTTTTATTATTTGTAAAATAACATAATCTAGGTACTACCCACAGTGTAATGAAATTTTTCCTAAGCTCATTTGAAGTCAAATAACCAAAAGGCATGGTAAAATGACCAAAATGGTATGAAGAATGCCATCATTGCACTTTTTTCTTCAGCAAATTCATTTATGATTAATTCCAAAACTGACTGTGAAAGATTGTTTCCAGCAACCAGGAAATTAATTTTGATCAAATCCTGAAAATCAAGTACATAAAAAAACTGGTTCAATAGATCTTCAATAGAAGGTTGAATCCAACTCTATCTAAGGAGTTGTTGGGACTTTATGGAGTCCAAATGAATATTCTGGGCATAAATGGTGAATAAGGAGTCGCCAGTTGCTAGGGCATCAGACTAATAACCCATGAGATCAGACCTGCCCAGGCCAGCCTAGATTGGACCCTCCTTGTATCATTTGGAAAAAGTACTTGGCTCTCATTTCCTCTGTATGATCAGTCAGTCGATGTGTTAAATAGGCCATACAACAATAAAACAAAAAACATAAAAAGTTAAATAAAACTGCCATCTGCTGTCATATCATGCACTGGAAGATCGGGGTTTATTCTAGTTTATATGAAGTTTCATACCAATGAAGATGCTGATCTGTCAGAATATTACAGGATTACAAATTTGGGTTTACTCGTCTCAGCGGGATGTAATAATACAAGAGGTCATTAGTCTAAGTACATTAAATACCATATTTACTCCTGTCAGATCCAAATGAAAATGTAAACCCTGGACCTACTGCTGCAGTATGCAAGTGGGTCTTTGCTGTTTGTTAGAGTAACCTGCTGGACAGACATGATCTGCCAATGCAGTGTTTGATGGCATATCATGGTCTCTGTTGTCCGAGGTAAATTTGACCCAAACAAGTATATACAGCATTACTCCATAACTACAACACAATTGGAAAACTAATGCTGCTGACAATTTCTTTTTCACTGAACTCAAGGCTATATAACTGAAACAGTGCTATCAAAAAAGCAGACAATGGCCACTGCTGTAAATGGTAGTATCCATTGTTCTTTAATAAATAATTAATGTTTGAACTGTTTGTTCAATGGACCTTAATAAATGACTAAGAGTCAAGGGACCATAAATATTAAAATTGGTTATCACTTTCCAGTAATGAATAAATGATACTCGCACAAAGAGGTCATTGTGGGGAGTGAGACCAGTCATGTCAGGCATCAGCTTTTGAAGACACAAATGGAGCTGAAATTCTTTCCATCATGATCATTACCAAGTTTGACACAATTATATTGTTCATGAAATAAAAAGTGTTGGAAAACGGTATTGTCAACCTGGAGGAACCATGAACTTTTTTACTGGCAAGTAGGAAGTTGTATGTGACCTGCACACAATGTTTAACGAGTAAAACAGGAATTTCAAATCTTGTGCAATTTTACAATTTTAATATTTTAAGTAACTCGAACCTTTAGGGTTTTTCCAGTGTTGAAATATTAATCACAAAACAAAGTGTACGGATTAAAAATTGAAAATAATTTTAGAAATGATGGATATAAGAGATCTGGACTTCCTAATAATTACATGGATTAATTTTTTTTTTAAAAATTCTTTGGTCTGATGTACAGTGTACATGAATACAAAAGTGAATCATGCATGACAAACTTTAGTCGGTTATACACAGCACCATCTGGAGTGGTGGGAACAAAAGGGGAGCCTGAAAATGATATTACATCGCCTCGATCGATACTGGGATAATGTAGACACACAAATCAATAATGTAAATGAGAATGTGACGAACACAAATTAGAGAACGCGTACATTAACAGTTCCAGCCAATATAAAGATCGATATTTTTTCCTTCAAATATTTCAGCTACATTAAGGCTGGTCTTTATCACAATTCAGTTTTTCTTTGTTGGGTTGATTTTTTTTTAAAAATATCTTTTTAAAAAACCGAAGCTCCCTTAAGTGGACTTGTCGGCACAAAACATGTTTTATTTGAACAGCTGGCGCTCAGCTCCAGTCATCTGCAGCTATCAAGAATGCGAGGAGCGTCAAAAAGCTTTGTTCAGATAGATGATCTATCTTTAGGGTTAGTCTTTGTGTGGAGTTAATATTTTTTTTAAAATCCCTAATACATTGTAAGTTTTACATGGGATTATAGGTCATCTTCAAAGTGAATAAGAGATTTTGTTCTAAATACAATTAACTAGAGTAACAAAACTATATATGAGACTAAACTAATGGTTAAGTCCCTGCTCCTAAAAATCCCTCACAAAAATCAATTGTGGCATATCTGACTTTACGGTAGCGACTTGAACCAATACGCGTTATCACAAAATTAATGTAGAGAAAAAAACAACACAAAATTGACGAAAGCCTCAATTAAAAAGTAATATAAAAATCCATACAAACCTGCATGTGTGCAAAAGGGTTCTGGTAGACAAACGGTATATTGCTCAAGGGAAGAATTTTGACCGTTTTGTCACTACCGTCTACAAGATTTACACAATTTATCAACATCCAAACTAATATCGTGGCCTCCGTCTAATAGAGATCCAGTTTCCAGCACAGCCCGAGTACTGCACAGCAGCCGAGTCGAGAAATGTACACGGAATGAATGAGTGACGAAACTCCTCATATGACCTTACAACTCTGGATATTTCAATAAGAGGGAGCTTCCAATTAATTGCAGCTGCTAAAGCCTACCAATGAAATTGTTCCGACTGCGGCACGTGCCGGTGATTGACACCACCGCAGAAGTAAGATAAACTGCCTTCGGCGCTTGAGAATAAAAGTGTGCCTTAACAAAGCTTTCAAATATCATGAACAACGTGTGGAACACTTGACACACAAACAAAAAATAAAACACAAAGAAAGAAAGGACGAATCGTTTAAAGTAAATGAGTTTGGGTTTGACACAAAAACGGAATATCCAGTTATATCGATCCCAGTTTTAGTACCGTCGGCCGATCAATGGTCAGAGAGAATCAATACCAATATTCCAGAACTGTGCACAAGAGTGTATAGAGCTTGTTATTTCATCATGTACATCACACAAACAACGAGATGTGTACAGTTCTATAACAAAACCTCGTGCGGGAACGCCTACTTATTTTTTTTTAATAGATATAATACCATTACACTGAAACATATGGTTGATTGGCAAATTTCACAAACACCTTTTGAGATTTATTTTTCCGATCAATCAAACAAGCGTCCTCAAATTATTATTTGTAACTATCTTATCAAAAAAGTTGTGCGACCTTCACAACAGGGCGAGTCATGGCTTTATTTAAAATAAGGGCACACAAAAAAGAAAGTTAAAAATACATATCATGACCGAACAAAATAGTCACTATTTTAATACTGGAATCTTGCATTATATACTAATAGAGGATTTAACATTCAGATGAAGGGTGATGGAATCACACACACACACACACACACACACACACACGGCATATATTCAAGACTAAGAAGACTACTAGCTACAAACAAGTTAATACCCTAACGTCAGTTTTCTGTTTAATGTATTAACTCGTATACTTTGTGATGCGATATATAGTTGCAATTACGTATTATATTAAGCGCGATACAAAGTAATGACAAATGTATGTCAATGGCTAAGCATAATTACGCAATATGGAGGGGTGGGGTGCAGACTTGATTTACAAGAAACCTGTCTCAGAACGACGGCTAATCTCTAAGTACTATCAGCAGTGTGATATTTCGTTCTGTTAAAAGTCAGACTTTAGCATCTGTCATTAAAAATAAAATTTAAAAAAGGCTGATATTGCCGAATTAAACTATACATATCAATGATATATACATCCGTGTCATACAATTTTGTACAGTTATATTCAATTTTTTACGACACAATAGGAAAATTCCTCTTCCTCCACGGGAGATTAAACTCGACGGAATGGCGTCACATCAAGAAAAATGATTCGTACTCGATCGTTTCAAACCACTGACTCTGGCTTAAGCTTTGATCGTTTGAATCATTTGCAAACTGCACATGAGAAACTTAAAAATGAATGGTCATTTAGAAACATAAAACTGAACCTTTAAAATGACTGAATGGATAACCGCATGAATGTGCAGTAGCAATTTAGTGGCTTTATAGCACTGTGTAAGAAAGGTCAGACTCTTTTGAGTTGTTGTGTTACATATTACGTATCTTGAAACCCAATTATATTAAAATAAAACTTTATATTGTTCAAAAGATTCGGATAATGTTCACTTATTTTATTTCTGATCATTTTTTTCAATCTTCATGTATCACGATCCCGTCACTACACATTCCAAATCGTCACTTCCAAAGTTTTTTCGTAGATGGTTGTTTTTTTTTGTTTTTTTTTTCGTTTTTTTTTGGTGGAGTCGGGTGGGGCAAACTGGAAATTAAATTTAAACATTTAGTAAAGAAGTAACTAAAAGCTGCATATTACCCTTCTCGCGAATGACTTTATCAACGTGACAAAGTAATGCACGCAAAAAGGCTGGTGAAAAATTAAACAGTTGGTCCGACAGTGGGCAGGAAAATTACGACACCGTTTGAGTAAAATGTTCGACCCCAGAAGCAGATTTTTCCTGCTAAAATATTTTATTATTTTATTTCGAAGTTTATTAATTGTGGGATGCAGGTCTATGAAAACCATGGTTCTCTTGCTGTAGCTACTGTTGAACTCATTTAAAAAAAAGAATAAAACAAAACCCATCTAAAAACACACCTTCGCTGTTAAAGATCGAATCAATAACCACCTGCTTCAATGGTATGTCAACGTCCCAAACCACGGGAGATAATTAGTACGGACCTTTACAACCCATGGTCATCTGTACGGAGAGTTCCTAGTTTTTCATAACTATACATACATTTGCTTAATCAATCACTGCAACAGATGCTCGACGCGATCTTAATTTTTTTTTTTTAAAGGAGAGGGGAACAATAACCAGAATGAAATCATAACGAGTAACAAATTACATTAGATTACGCCCACGACCCGTTCTGACATAGGACAATGTCATATCATGTTATAAAAGAGGCAAGGTAATTCACTAACAAAAACATCATTACACGCCTGACTCTCGCTCTGCTATTTCCACCCTTGAAGTCACACGTTCACAATATATGACTTGTTTTATTACTGCGATATTTTTCAACTCACCAAACAACAATTCGCAAAATTCGTACGTTTCAGAGTATGTAACTTCAATTTGGTTCCGCGCAGAAAGAAAAGAACCATGGTAGCTTGATGACGGAAAAGGAAGTAGGATATCGACGAGCGGGCGTGGGAATAATGTTTATGGAAGTTACTTACCTTGTCTCTTTTATTTTATAATAGTCAGTGTCCTTTGTCGGAATTGGTCATCTGGGTAATTTGGGAAAATTCTGTCGTTCGGTATAGTTTATTTTTCTTCATGTTATTGGTTGTTATTTTTAAACATTAAGCTCGCGTCGAGAACCTCGTCACTGTGACCCAACATGATCTTTCATGCTTATTCCAATCTTCGAGGTCAATCCTACGGATCATACCCAATGTTATGTCGATTGTTTCCAATCGGATTACTTTTGGTTACTTACCAAACAAGCACTGACAGTGAACTTACGATATATATATATATATATATATATATATATATATATATATATAATCTCGTTTACTCATACAGCCAATCTAATTGCCGAAATGGCAAAGAGACTTAGCACAGGATTACATTTAAAAGAAAAAGAGTTACCCCGGTTTTCCTGGCTTTCAAAAAACTACTTTGTTTATCTTGGGTGTTGTTAAAAGAATTTTTAATTCCATTTACTGCGGTGTGATTTATGGATGTAATTTGGGTTATGGAGTATACGACTAGGCCTTACTTCAGGTATGCATCTATCAAAATATTGCTTGCTCACCTTGGTAATTTTCAATTCCGGGACTGAAAAGTCCATTGTAAACCCCACCCACCCACCTAAACCAAAAAAGCCGTTTTTTATTTTTTTATTTTTATTTTACTTTTAATATATTTTATAATTCATTAATTACACTTTCAAACGTTGGTATTGCCTACACCGATGAAAACATCTTTTAAAACAACCCGAGTCACTTGCCGGTCGATAAAAAGTGAAGTTTCATTGATGCGTTTGAGGTTGTTACATTGTGACGTAAGCACAGGCAAGCCACTCATAATTAAGGGGAATGCGCTGATTATCGCCCGTAATTTGCGACGATGGGGTAATGTTGGCCTCAAAGTCCATTAAATTCGGACATCGAACTCGCACCAGTTTTAAATTATAGGCTCTTACTGTGACGGGTGCTTCAATCAAAATTTCTGTTTTATACTGTTTTCTTATACTATTCGCCAGGAATATTATGCCATCTTGATATATACCAAAAAGTTCAGCATTGTTTCCTAATTTGGCTTAATCAGTTTGCAGAGTTTTACCAAAGTGTATAGATTTGAGTATCTAGGCCAGCGAATTCTAAAGTGTCTCATCCCAACTTACCGATTTTATAAACAGAAGGCGTAAATGACATGTATTTAAACAAAATGAACCAAACTTCGTCATTTCATTCATTGATTTAATATTCTAACCTGATCGTCGCAAGGGAGCTTAAACAATGTCAACCTGTTTGCGTTTCGAAACAAACGGAGTTTCTTTAGCAACACGGTCGCCATATTTGCTTGGGCTAGCCCCCGTTTTCAAGCAGCACGTGAAGCAGTTCAGTCTTTGAAAATCTCAATAATTCAGCACATACTGGATTTAGATCTCTTTGACCACGTGTGATCAAGAGTTCCTCCTATTTCTTTATGCAATTCGTTTTGAAAACAATATAACTGGACATTGCCAAAATTGGAAGCAGACGACACAGTTTTTAACTGAAATAGACTATTCTATAAACCAGAAATGGATAATTGCATCTGGATATTTGAAAGACTTGCAGAATGGTTTCACCGCATATCAACACTCGAGAGGTTATACTGTATTGACGCTGCTGGTGTACACATTTTGCCATCAGAAATAAAAGTGCAACGCACCCGGCCTGTTTAAGTGATGATTATAACCCATTTTGGTCGCTTTTTCAGTGCGTTTAACCCTTGAGGAACTGCGACTTTTAATTAATATAAGGTCATATAATACTGGAATTGAAGCACACCAATGTTAAGCATTCGTTCTGGAAGAGTACTTAAGGGGTTCTACTTAGACAATGTGCACATTCAAAATGAAGAGAATTGTGTTCGGCAATATCTAGTAGTTCTACAAACGAGTTTGTTTAATTTTCTTGGTTTTGAAGGCTTTTTTGTTTGTCGGCGTCTCTGTGATTCTGTTGGCGACTGAAATAAACTGAATCTGAAATTTAGTATCGCTGGTATGTAAACAAGCTCAGATATGACACAACTCTCATAAAAGCACCGACTGTAATATTCTTGTAAACATCGACATTTGGAAAAACATTATGCGTACAGAAGCCTTGCTAGAATAAACAAAATCATCGATTATATTCTTTGTTCGGTTAAAATAGGTTTTCCATCGAATCATTTTCTGAATGATAAATCCAACTCTTGAACGTCATTTGTTCATGTATGCGAGCGAACACTTGAACATTCAAACGCTTCTTTTCAAGAAAAATTTCCGCGGTGTAATTATTGATACATCAATACTTATTTCGGTGTATCCATATTTCTGCAGAATCTATACAAAAACTGATATGGGCGTTAAGGTAACTATACATGTACTCGTATCTTAAATATATCACGTCAAGGAAACGGGTGGTAAGCGTCCTTTTCAAGAATGCACCCAGGCAACAGATATTGCATACACTGAAGAAAAAAAATACGTCACTAAATGATATATTTTGACCCTAAAATATGTTTTATTTATTTTCAAAATCATTAAAATGGTCACTGATAAACGATAGTAACAAATGTGTTGGTAATGACACTGTCAGAAATAATTCTTATATCGATATATACTGAATCGTTGGTTGTATATTTTTCAATATAATTTTTTAAATGTTGAAAAGACCAACGTTTTAACCTTAGCTGAAGAGGAGTTTCTATCAGCATTTATTCCATCATTGACATCATAGTTATGTCACTGATTTTCAAGCATTTAGTTTTGGGCTAATCAAGTTTATTCCAATTTTTTCTTTAAAAAAAAAATTAAAGTAAACGAGAGAGAGAGAGAGAGAGAGAGAGAGAGAGAGAGTGGCTGAGAAAACACTTTTTAGTCTTGCTTTTTTTAAAAGAAAAATGTATGAGAACAAATGAAAAGAAAATTTTTCTAACATCAGTTTAGTTTTAAGTTATTTTCACACAAATAAAAACTTTCCAACTTTAGTTGACAAATCAGCAATTACAGAAAACGTATCAATAGTTTAGAACTGTCCTCAGTTTTTACTGAGAAAATGGCAATGAGAACATAATACCTATTGTTGCTTTTTAAAAAAAAGAAGATAATGGAAAATAAATTCTAACATCAACACCACTCTAGTTATGAGTTATATTAACACGAAGAATTTCAATGTCCTTGGTCCTGTTGAGAGAGAGAGAGAGAGAGAGAGAGAGAGAGAGACAGCAGCTGTTGCAGTGGCAACAGTGCTTTGTTCCACTGAATTCATTTACCTAATAATATCCACATATCCATTCTCCACTGTACAAAATCCTTTACCTCACTCACCCAGACTATTGTGTCTAGTAATTTTCGTTACACCTGGCTGCATTTTCTGATCGCTGAAAATTTTGTATATGCTATTGCTAATCTATGATACGAATTTAGCTTCGCTTTTTTAAAATAAAAATTTAGATGTTTTCGAGAGAGAAAAAACCCACAACCACAATTAGATATCTAAAGTAAACTTTCTTCGCAATTAGTAGTGTCAAAATGAACATAACAATCACGTAGGTCTATGGTTTTCCAGTTGACATAGGGCCTAAATCAGCGCGTGCCAGGCACGCTTTGTTTACTGTGCCGATCCGACCGTCTGTCACCACACCGCCCGCATTTATACTCCAACTTCTGAGCCATAACAATGGAATGATTCAGTTAATGGCAGATGTTTGTATGTATGGTAAACTTGTATGCCCCGTTTTCGTAGTGTCAAGACGTTTACCGTAATATGAACGTAGCCATATGCCTGTAGCATGTATGGAGTAGTGCGAGTCTGGCATTGAAGACAGGCTAATAATAGCATCGCTTTGACCGAGAAATAACAGTTTAGCATGTAGTAATTTGTCAAGTACAGCAACGTAAATAAAAAAGGCACTTACCTTTGAAAAACGCGTATGCCACTTCTTGCTCTCCAGCCTGAATATTCAAGGTGTTCCAAAATAAAATTTTACAAACAAAATCGAAGCAACCAAGGGAAAGATGGCGCACTGAATCCGATGATGAATAAAAGATACCAGACTCAAATAATTTTGTTGAAAATTAATTCCAGGTTCGCAAAAGTCCTATAAATATGAAACTTACATAAGAAATTAGTAAAAATAATAACAGAAAGGAAATAAGGCTTGTATATAATCGAGCTACTGCAAACTCAAACTGGACTGATCGGCAATCGGAACCAAAATAACTGAATATTCATAAGAAGGGATGTGAACGTCATGTTTTTCAGAAATTATTATAATTATCTTTGTCTGATAACATGTTGTTGTTTTTAATTTAAAGTATACAACACATATTTTATATAACAAAGAACACATTATTCCATTTTTCAAATCGAACATTCGAGATAGAATACAGTAACAACGAACAGAACTATATAATATTGCGTAATGAATAATGGAAAACGGTCGAATGAAATGTGGCGGGAAATCGTTTAACTGAACATGATATTTTGCATATTCATGAATGTAAGATATGTTGTTTATTAAACTTTTATGTTATATGAGATAAATACATGAAGAAGAAGATAAATCAGTCGAAAAGTATCTGCATATATAGTAATACCAACTACATTTATCGGTTAAAAACGCACTTGAAATGTCAAGTCACATGTGTAGACTGGTTTACAATCTTTTATATATATTTAAACAAAATAAGCCTATTCGATGCAGGAAGTTCGGGAACTTGGAGGCAAAATACCGTGGATACAACAAGCGTTCTGTGTTATATAAAATTTCACTTATTATATAAAAGCCATTGAAAGAAATACAAGACTCCGCTCCAAAAACGAAGATGCCCAGGCACCTGCTACACCAAAATATGCGATCTCCAAACCAGGTGGTAATCCTAATACCCCTAATCCAATACTTGATCGAAATCTAGTAATAATGCTATGTCCAACAAGCAGGAATAATAACTAAAGAAATTTAAAAGTATTATATACATTTCTACATAAATACACATCCAAATACACACCTTTGAAATGGATCTAAGCTTAACTATAAATAGAAATAACCTTACTAAACAATCTTTGAAGTAACGCAACAAAATTTCTCTCCCTATAATACGTAATGAACAACCTGTTATATAAGATAGTAAGAACAATGAGTAGAGACTTCAGCCTCTTTTCTTTAATCTCTAACGTCACTCTTAGTATTATGACAAATTACGACATCAAAGATGTCAGAAAGACGAGTGGAAAATGATGTTATTCGTCCTTCTCTCTCTCTCTCTAATACTGAGAATTATTTAACACAATATTCTAAAAAGGGCTATGGCCCTCTATAAACAACTCGAAACAGTTAAGAACAATAGTTTACTAAGGAACTATCCTAAATTATTCTTTTAAACTCCAAAAGGAAAAAAAAACAGTCTAATAAAGACTAAACAAAGGTCTAAATGATAACGACTGCATGACATGGACAACCGAAATGAACAACGATAAAAACACATCACAGATAGACATAACCTTTAGAATACAATGCCACAGCATTTAAAAGAAAATTCTTAGCAAAAACAGATATACATAAAATATCTAAATAAAAAACACTTTTTGATTTAAAAATTTTAAATTTAATTTTTTTTAGAAAAAATTATTCCAAATTACATCTAAAAACTTATATAAGGAGATAACTCTTTGAATATGACATAGATAGTGCTGTCCAAACAAAAATACATCACAACATACAAGCTAAAAATACAATATATACACACATATGGACATACGACTCTAGCAAAGTCAACTGGGAATTTATAAATCTAAAATACTTATATTAGAAAGGAGAGGAAATTAGCCCTGGAACTTTCATAGTTCTAAGGGAGAAGAGTACGATCCTAAGTTTAAGGAACTAGACTGTAAAGAAATCATCATTCTCTATAGCACGAATAGAGACTTGAACGTATTATCGGTCGAAATTCCTTTATGGGTAATGTAACTATACAATTTGATGAACAAAACAAAAATTAACCGTCATCCAAATTCTTAAAAAAGATAAAATAAAAAATACAGAGAAACAAACATCACAAACTTCACTCATGGGTGGACAGGGAACCACTACACCTTTTTATACATATTCATTATAGACGGTGTTCCTCATTAGACTCAAACCAGCTGTATGTGCTGGGGAGAGTCACGAGCATCAACACCCCCTATAAATGGTGCCAAAATGTATAACAACATTAATGATCATTAAATATATGAACAGAGAATACATAAAAAGATGCGGTATTTATTGTCGAAAATTTAACCTCTCAGACAGTACAATGCAAGCATAAGAAAAAACAAAAACAAATGATAATTGTTGGAAAGAATTAGGAAAATGCTTTGCCAATACAAAGCACTTGCTAACGTTTTATATTATAAAGCCACCATGAGAAAATAAATACGTCAGATTACAATTTTTAGTGAAAATTATCGACAAACGTTCTTCGAAAATAAACTGCATTTTTTTTAAAATACGGTATATAGTTGACCAAAATCATATTAAATGTATTTAAACAAATCAATGTGTTTTTCTTTATATTTCCTGATAATATCTGTGAACATGTGTTAATGAAGATATTCGTTTTCAGATCATATTTCAGTACCGTTTTTATGGGATGACTTATTTATATCTTCTTCATACAAACACGTAGTCACAGAGAGAGAGAGAGAGAGAGAGAGAGAGAGAGAGAGAGAGAGAGAGGGGTTGCACATATTTTCCTAGGATGATGGCATAAATATAAAACTCCTCTATTCAAGGTTGAAGCGATTGTTAGTTTCATCGCATGTAATATGCGGGAAAAGAGAATACGCAGAACGGTCTATTCCGAAACTTATTTAGAATACTTCCAGTTTCATTTTAAAAAATTACAATCGTCAGATTTTTTTTAAATTTATGGTCTTTCTTTATTTAGAAATTAAAAATGCTTTCTTTATGACAACATGTGACTGAATCCTGTACAAAAGCCATAAGTTATACTAGTAATGACCATCCAATCATACACGTCTACGCTGGTGCACCTACCGAGGCGCCAGGCGTAATGTTCTAGAATGGCACACCAACTTAGCTACAAATAACTATTTTCATATCAGATGCCAACCTCCTTTCTGATTATAAGTTTTGTGAAGAATCACCTACATGAAACCAATGTGAAGGTAAAATACTATGCAAAGTCTTACAAATTTCAGCTTCAGAAAAAAAGAGCTCCCTACGGAGCCCTATCCGGCCAACTCACCACACAACACGCACCACCATTACGCTGTTGCCTCGGTTTGTCCCAAACGAAGACACCAACGAGTAAACCACTGTGGTCAAGGCAGGTTAACGCAGTCGGTAATTTTGGATAATAACGTTCGTTTTAGCTGTAGATTTTGGGACTAAGAAATTAAATTTTAATCGAACCATAATTTTAACACACACACACACACACACACACACACACACACTTTTAAAAATTAGTATGGGGACAATTTCAGATCTCACCTTTGGGGACACATTGCCAAACTAATGCAATTATTGGTCGAAAAAAATGTACTAAACGCTTGTTGAGTAAGCTTGAAAAAGTGTCTCAAAGTTATAAAAAGAACCATAAGGAACATACATATTGGCAGTCAGTCACGTTACACTGTTATAAGGAACATACATATTGGCAGTCAGTCACGTTACACTGTTATAAGGAACATACATATTGGCAGTCAGTCACGTTACACTGTTATAAGGAACATACATATTGGCAATCAGTCACGTTACACTGTTATAAGGAACATACATATTGGCAGTCAGTCACGTTACACTATTATAAGGAACATACATATTGGCAGTCAGTCACGTTACACTGTTATATAATAATCTTTCATCGTATGCAAATTCTCTTCCCTTACGAAAACCAAAATGTGTGTTTTGCTCCTGTTACTTTAAGGTGTGACACTTACCACAACATGTACTCAAATAATTGAATTTAATTTAAATGCTATGCTTTGTCCAAGAAACTATAACTATGTTATCTGTGTATAATATCATGAACAGTATTAGAGTAACAGCTAATCAATTATTTGACGTTTCAAATAGTTTATACCAATACATCGAGTGGTCTGGCAATAAATACAGATTTAAGAGGGTTACGATCTTATGATAAGAATTGTTGTGTCAAAAAATTTAAATTTAATATTTACAATTTTCCAGATGTGAACAATGTACATTTCCAGAGCATGTATTTCCCTAGAGATCAAGACGCGTCGGATCAAATTTCTCGGACATGTAATGAGGATACCCCCAAGAATGGATACCTAAGATTGCTCTCAGTTGGACACCAGCTGGTAAGCACAAATGCGGACAGCCAAAGATAACATGGCGAAGTCACAGTGATGACCGACCTGGAAGATATAGGACTTTCCTGGGGCGAGGCACAAGCCATTCCTAAAGACCAACGTAGATGGCGGAAGATATCGGCAGCCTTATGTCTCAGATGGGACTAGCTACCTACATAACTATCTACCTACCTAGTTACCTACCTACCTGCCTAACTAGTTACCTACCTACCTATCTACCTACCTATCTACCTACCGACCTATCTACTTACCTACCTACCTACCTAACTAACTAACTAACTAACTAACTAACTAACTAACTCACTAGCAGACCCATTGTTCTGTAATTATTCCAGTAATTTTGGTTACCTTTACTAAGAAGGTGATTTATTTTTTATTTTTACTATACACCAATCTTTTGGAAAGTATGAGACATTAAGCATTTTCATGAAACAAATACATGACTAATGGTAGAGTGTGATTTTTAGAGGTTTTTAAAATATCACAACCATCACAACCTGTAGCTTTCCCTGATTTCATATAATTGTATTGCTTTCCTTATGTCATCTTCAGTAATACATGTATATAACACAGGATCATCGTATGTAGTATTATTATTCGAGGAGAACGATGCATCAAATAAATCAGGGCTGAGAGGATTAAATTTACCCTGAAAATGTTCACATCCTTTTAGCTGGGAAATCTGTTGTAGTCTATGGCATGATCTCGATCGAAGTAATGTCCATAATGCTATGGAATCCATAATTTTAAGAGGGGGAAAAAGCCTATAATGGAGTTGTAATGGAGTTGCGTACTGATCTGTCTGTTCCGCGGTCAACTTCCTGTAACGGGTTTTAAGGCAGTGAAAACAGTTCGAAGTGTTAAGCATATCTATTAAAATTACAGCTTCTTATGGCTTTCCCTGTTTTTCTTTTAGTGTTTAAACATTCCTTATCGAAACCAATCCTGCTTTTGCACTGACACCGACACTTGAAAAGGCACTTCCTGACCACTCTTTTCATATCAGATCTAGCTGCATTTGGTTTGTCCTAATGAGTCTACTGTCCTATCAACGATCTTATTATTAAGATTTAAAAATATGGATCATATGGAAAATTAAACAGATCATGCGAGTGTGAAAACACCATCACCACAAGTTGTATGCCCCCGTTATCATCGTCCTTACTCTCTCCGCTGATCTACATTTGACATTAAGAATTAGAGTAACATGTAATGTTATATGTATTGATTCTAACCTTGATTTGACACAATTATTTGTATTATCTCACTCAACTGACTGTTTTGCAAAAATTAATCACCGCAACAATTAGCAGAATTAATACAATAACATGCATAGGATCCAACGTTTTTGTCTACTTCCGGACCTTTCGTTAACTATTCTATGTTTCTTGAAGTTCGAGAAGAGATACCATTGATGGCTATTCCTTAGCATCCTATATTTGATTTCCTTGGGGGTACACTGTCTGTAGCATAGTCAGTGTGTGTGTGTGTGTGTGTGTGTGTGTGTGTGTGTGTGTGTGTGATTGTTAACGAAGCTTTAAAAAATTCAGTCATATCGCTACGATGTCTGCAGTGAGGCAGTTTTTTTGGGCATCATGCCGCAGACTTGTAGCATGATGTCCCACCCAGTCACATTATCCTGACACCAGTCCTAACACCAACCTCTTAATGGCGAGGCAGCTGTTAGTACCTTTTTTTTTTTGTTTGTAAATCTTTGGTATGACTCGGATGGTGTCGAATCCACGACCTACCGCTTCCGCGGCGGACGCTGTATAACCACAAGGCCACTGGAGGTGTTACATAGTCAGTATTGTTAATAGGAAAGTTTTTATTTTGTATTTTTAGTCTATGTTGTGATTTCCTGGCTGTAGAAGAATTTAAATCTCGTCCTAACAAGTAACGAATATCTGGTTCCAAGGATATAAAACGTGCAACGTCATTTTTCAACTTTAGAAAAAGTCTATTCATCCAAGTGCCGATTTGTTCTGGTGTAGAAAATTAAAGAATTATTAAAAATTGTATGACATTGTCATGTATATCAGTATTTACATTGTTAAGCTTTAGTCTGACACATTATTAGATTCACTTTATAAAGCTGCACCTTTAAGTTAGTCTGCAATCAAATTATTTTGAAATACGTACAATTCCCTCCGATTTACTAATATCATCAATCATTGTAGGTCTTCGATTTACTAATATCATCAATCATTGTAGGTTCTCGATTTACTAATATCATCAATCATTGTAGGTCTTCGATTTACTAATATCATCAATCATTGTAGGTCTCCGATTTACTAATATCATCAATCATTGTAGGTCTTCGATTTACTAATATCATCAATCATTGTAGGTCTTCGATTTACTAATATCATCAATCATTGTAGGTCTTCGATTTACTAATATCATCAATCATTGTAGGTCTTCGATTTACTAATATCATCAATCATTGTAGGTCTTCGATTTACTAATATCATCAATCATTGTAGGTCTTCGATTTACTAATATCATCAATCATTGCAGGTCTTCTACGTGCAAACATTTTGTATCACACTATATTAAACTGATCAGCACGTTCTAATATTATGAATCTTGGACAACAAAATATGAATTGTTTGCTGTTCTCCAAGAATTACATTCATTCGTGTAAAGTATTTACATTTGTTTCTGTATTTGAATGCATGTTAAGAAAAGAAAACTGTTATGAAAATGCAGGTACTGACACTTGCTTTGTTTTTACTTTCAATTGTTACTTCATGCATTTGTATGTTTTATATGTACGTGTGTAATTTAGACCAGAGCCCCGTATTGCTGAATACTATATTCTATTCAGTTCAACAACTTGCAAACCACTATTAATAAGGGACGTCATTTCAATTTTTCAGGGCGGGGAAGGGAGGGGGGGGGGCAAAACTTGACGGGCTTGTTAAATTTCGTATATAGGCTATAGCAATTTTACAGCACATGCAAATTCAGGGTTCCTCCCCCCCCCAACACACACACTGGCGTAGCTAGAGGGTGCAGTGGGGGTGGGGGCACCGGGCGCCGTCTTAGGGGGCCGCCGGAAGAAGACTAAGTCACTAACTGTTAGTAACATTTTTGTTGTGGTTGTTGCAGTTTAAATTTATTAGCCTTAAATTGCCTTTCTACGATGGCTGTATTATTATGTTGTATTCAGTATTTATTACTGTTTTCTTATGTTTCAGTGATACTGGGGGCGTAAAATTATATATTATACTTTGTCCCCGGGCGCCAAATACTCTCCGCTACGCCTGGGGAGGGTGTTGGGGGCGGCGAAAAATATGAACCTTGCACCGGGCGCCGAACACCCTCGCTACACCACTCCCCCCCCCCCAGACATCACTGCTAGGATTCAATTTCACAAGGATATGGTAAGTAAATTAAATTTTCTTCCGATGTGTATGTCTTAAGTTCACTCCGGCCAATCATAAGTAGTGGTTTTTAAAACTTTTCCTTAGACACTCATTTCTTTCGTCAGTCAGAATCTCTGAATTACGTTATATAGCATTTCCCTTTGTGAAGAAAGACTATTTGACATGGATCGTTAGTTCAGTGTCTCTTTCTTAAACCCGTTTTAAGATATCCGGTCAATTCCATTGAGTCAGAACACTGGCCCCTTTGTAGTTTTAACACTGACATGGAAGAAATTAATAATACGGTCAAAATAAACCCTTCACAAGGACTCACCACGGTCTAAATGTGATAATTCTGAATGCTCAATGCATTCAACTTTAAGGTTCACAGCTGATTAAAATTTCGACATTTGAGATAGACTCCTTTTTATGAATAAAATCTGGGATTTCGCTCTCCGAATTTTGAAGTTGCATTAAGGTTACTGTTTAAATGTCCTTAAGTGACCCCTTCACCTCAGAATCAATTCGTCTACTGAGACAATCTGCTCCTACGTTGAAAATTCCCTTAATGTAACGCAGTTGAACTTGATATTGCTGAAGAAATAATGATCGTCTGATTCAACGATCATTTGTCAATTTACCTTGGGCCAATTAAGAAAGTGGTTGGTGGTCAGTTTCCAGAATAAACTTTCGCCCATACAGATAGCGCTGAAATGTAGAGATCCCAAAGATACTCACTAGGCGTTCTCTTTCGGTAACCGAATAATATGCTCAGCTGGCAACAACTTTCCTGCTACCATAAACAACCGGGAATAAGTTCCCATCATGCTCCTGCTGTAAAGCGTCGGCACGTAAGACAACGTCCTTTGTCACGACCGGTAGTCTCGCTAAGGCGTTGGACATCAACAAATCCTTCAACGTCATAAATGCTCATTCACACGTTTCTGTCCAATTAACGTTTGTCGGAGCATTCTTCCTTGTCAAGTCAGTCAATGGACTAGCAACAGAGCTGAAGTTTGCAACTACGATAATAACCTTCAAGTCCTAAAAACAAAGATCACTTTTACGTGCGGCGTTCCGAAGTTGGTTCTACTTTAGCACTGTTTAGGGTTAATGTATCTTCACTGAGTGTGTGTCCTAGACAGGCCAGTGTCGTAAATCCTATGTGACAATTTCATGGTCGGGCGGTGAGCCCTGCCTTGTTCCTTTTAAAGTCGTCCCAGAACTTTTCTCAGTAAGATCACGCGGTCTTCCCAAGTAGGCGTCGCTATTAACAATTCGTCTATACAGTTTTAAACCCCGGTCTCTCTTAAATGGTTCTAGCAGTTTCCTCATCATTCGGGTGAAAAAGCTGGGTGCATTCTGGACCCAGAACGGCATGTCCCATCTGGTGTAGCAAAGGCAAGTTTTGGACGGTCCTCCTTACGAACTGGAATTTGCCAATATCCCTGTGACATGTCTATAGAAAAAATACTTGGCGTTGTTTACTCCGGCAAGTATGGACTTAGGATCCAGTAACATTTCTGCCTGAAATTATGTGATTCTGTTTTTTTTTTTTCGATAGTCAACACAAAAGCGGTGATCCCCATCCTTTTCTGGACCAAAACAACCCGTTTTGAACTATATGCAGATTCGGCTGGTCCAATGACCCCTAAGTCATGAATAGTTCTAATTGCGTCCCGTACAATTTCTAACTTCGCACGAGGTAGTGGATAGGGTTTCAGTTTCATAGGCGTTGCATCCGGCAACTTCAGATTGAACTCTTACAAGTCTGTCATGCCTGGCCTTTCTGTCGAGACACATGAGTAGTCGTGGAGTATCTCCTCCACCACTTCACGTTGTTTTGACGCTAACGTTACGTCAAGGACAACGTCGACGTAGGTTTCATCCCGCGTCAAATGACAACTAGGAAGTACGTCAGTCTTCCGCTTTAGTCACAAATGTATCGACCACGAACTCAGTGGGTGTGGTTCCTAATGGCACAGGGCGATGGGAGGTCTTATGTGCCATCCGCTGACACTTGTCACACGAGAGACAAAACCTCCTTACATCCACATATACACTTGGCCTGTAAAATTCCCTCTCTTCGCCAAGCACATGTGACTACCGAGTCACGTGGTAGCCTAAGCACTACTTCTCTCTTAGATTGAGGTTCAGTCACTTGCTTATTGATACAAGATACCGGTTTCAGCGAGAACTCTGCAGTGTATGAATATATGACATCAAGCAACTAGCTTTGGACACTGCTTTTTAGTTTTATTTTACTTTGCCACTCCAGTGGCCTAAGTGGTGAGAGCGACCGGCTCGGATGCGAGAGATCGTGGGTTCTAACCTCGGCCGAGTCATACCATAGTCTTATAAAAATGGTGCTAACGGCTGCTTCGCTTGGCGTACAGCATTAAGAAGGTAGTGTTAGGACTGGTGAGCTTGGTGTCAAGATAATGTGACTGGGTTTGATATGATGTTGCCTATTTGCAGCATGATGCCGAAGACATCACTATAAACTGCCACAGTGCAGACATCATAGGGATATAAATAAAACTTAAAGCTACGTTAAAAATCCAAATCACGAACAAACATACACAATGTTTCTCAATTTATTTGAAATTAATAAATAGATCGTCTCTTTTAATTTACGAGCATCGTGTTCACGACAATGTCGCTATGTACATAATTCGTTTCAACGTTGATTCGTTCATTAAAAATTCGTTTATTTATCTGTGTATCTATACATTTCATTCCTAACTCATTTCTAAAGTCTACTGTGGTCTAGAATCAGATGACATACCAACACTAATTGTGAAATTAGAAATAAATCAAACATTAAACATGTTGAAAATTGCATTTATCGTCTTTTAAGCAACACCAGTAGTTAAGATATTATCTTGTTGTGACCTCAAGAGTACGTAAATAACATTTAACAGTTCCGATGTAATATGTCTGTGTGTAGCGACTCGTATCTACCTCAAAATTAGAATAAATGCATCGACTTTAAATTGTTGGTGTGAATTCTTATTGAGATTCCCAAATGACGGCCTCAGATTGTATTCAATAATGCTAGAAAATTTAACAAAATAAATATATTAAAAGTTAAGTAAACCCCATCCCCAAATAAAGCAACAAAAACACACTCTCTCTCTCTCTCTCTCTCTCTCTCTCTCTCTCTCTCTCTCTCTCTCTCTCAAATATAATGAAAGAGATAATAGATTTTTCGGGATCGCAATTTAATTTTTTAGAACCAATATAAAGATTGATAGAAATAAATTTTTTTTAAATTTAATGTGCTGGAAGTTTATACTGATGATTGTGTCGAATCTTTTCATAAAGCCTATTTTGAAGAACACATTTTTAATGCAAAAGAAAGCGATATCATGACTTTGGCGTACATTTTGAAGTTGACCCCAAGCCAGAAAGTAATCAAATGTATTATTTTATATGTATTATCTTATTAATATAAACCATGGAGCACTATACCCATATGAGTAGCGTCACTGGGGAGGGGTGTGTGTGCGCGGAATGCACCGGGTGACACCATCATTGGTGGGGTGACACCAAAATGACTGTCGTTAACATTTTTGCATTTTTTGTGCAGATCCATGGGGGTGACACCATGAATTACCGCACTGGGTGACACCAACCCTAGTGAAGCCGCTGAACCATTTTGTTAAAAATAAAATGACTAATTTCAACATCGCAAAAATGTAAGAATCGATTGATGTTTCTGTGACTTAAATTTTGCAGTTTTCATTTGCTTATTGAGTTTGATCACGCAATGTTTACAACACACACAAAATGACAACAAAAAAAAAAACAACACACACACAGAGGCTTTGCTGTGTGATACAAGATAATGTTTACTCAAGTTGTCTGATTAGCAGTGAATAGAGCTGAACTTTGCACGTTCAAATATTTCCCACGATAGTATTATTATAATTAAAATGATTATAATGAAAAGAAACGAAAAAGATGAGATTTTATTTTTGTTTTTCTTATTAAGCATATTATACGAAAAACATATCCATTCTCTTAGTTCTGTTCATTATTGTCGATTCACTGCTGCTTTTAAATCCTATTCATTTGTATGTTCGTTCGTCCACTGATTAATGTATTCGTTCAAACAGTTATTTGCTCTTGCTTTCGTCCACTCGTTTTTTCGTTCGTTCAACCGGTTAATAAATATCAAGAGCCATACATTTTTCGTAAAAGTCTTATTTGTTTGATCAATCTTTCATTCGTATATTCTAGGCGGAATGATGAAATCTCCTGCCTTTTTTGACGTTCAATACACATTCCAGTGAATTGTACAAATCAATTACCATACGAATCCCCGTATCAACTTTGATAATGCACCATTTTGTGAAAAATGTCGACTTTAAATATGACTGGATCATTATTCACGAGAATGCTGACAGCTTAATTTAGAGCCGCTATAGATGATTTGGATGAGCGGCAGGCATGTTATCCAAAGGTCGCAAGTTCAGTATAGACACACGCCATCTTGAGTCGGCTGCCTGTGCGTGTCTTTGGGAAGATCAGTAAATTCCCATTTACTTGGCATGATCTAGCCAATAATGTGATAATAGTGTCGGAAAACAAGAACCAAAACCAGTCTAATTTGACATATCGTCATGAACATTATCAATTTTGAAACTGAGCTTGGTGGACGTCAAAATTGCAAAGTTATAGTAATGAGGATACATGGTCTGATAATTCTTCGTATGTAGTTTCGTATATAATATAAATCGCAGATAGTTTCTTCTTTACTTCATCAAGAAGTGATAAACTATCATCTTGATTACTATGTTTCAGGTGAAACACGTCTTCTTTAGATTTCCTTCCTCATTAATTTTTCGGGGGGGGGGGGGGCACAAGCTCAGTTAGTACAATGTTGTTCTTGTAATCCAAAAGTTGCACGTCTGATTCCCGCTCCAGCAAGCTCTATCTAGTTCGTTGCTTTTTATGTCAATGGTAAAGGCATAGTTCCGATTTCATCCGAATGATACGGCCACTAATTTGTTAGAAGTGCAGTGAAAACCAACATAAACGGCTTTTAAAAAGAAATGAAGCACAAAAAAAAACAAGCAAACAAACAGATAGACAATCAAGAAAAGAAAAAACAAGCCTCCCTCAAAAAAGACCACAAAACCCCCAACAAAGCAAATAATAATATATTTAAAAAAAAAAAAAACCAACAACAAAACACAAACCAACAACAAAATACCTGCACCTCCAAAAAACATGCTCGGGTAGTCGCAATCACCCAGTTAATAGAGCTTTGGACACGAGTATTATATCTACCGTATCTACCAATGATCGGCTGCCTTGTATTATCCGTTGAAAAGGCTTCCATTTCCTTGACAGTAGCCAACTGTATCCTCAAAGTGACGTTGGAAACCAACCAGTACATAACGATCTCTTCTTGTCTTAACACGTAATTTTGTTATCCATACATCATATTCCGTGAGTTAGTATCTCATTACAATTTATTCGTTAATATATGAAAGAATTACACGATTTTTCCACATTAAAGAGGTCGCCAATATTTACTCAATACAGCGTTTCAAAGTTAGAGGAGAATTCATATTCTAAGGTATTGATATCTACTGAAATATTAGCATCAGCATACTTTTATTTATTGAGACAACAACAGCAACGGTAATAACAATAATCACACGTTAATCCATGAGATACAGAACTGCAGTAATTTTCTGAACATGCATCCGGTGTATGACCCTATAAATATAAACTTTATTTATTATTATGTTATTTATTTGTTTATTGATTTTTTTGTAAATAATTATTTTTTTGAGTACCACTGCAGATGTGAGTCAGAACGTGTCATTTATAAGCTACTATACAGAATCGATGTTTACACAACATTCTAGAAAATCCAAAACGTATTTTTCAGATTTAGAAACTTTAGAACAATTTAAAAATAATCGAAAATAGTACCTTTAAAATATAAATAGGATAAATAGCATGAATAAGGCATATCAATTATCAACACACACACACACACACACACACACACACACAAGTTGGGAAACAGTTAAGGGAAAAGAATGAAATTTTCCAACGTTTCGACCTAAGAAAGGTCTTCACTCTAAGGTCAATCAGATATATACATGCACAGAGACAAACGCACACTTATGGCTGCATAAATGTGTTTCATCCACATTCATATACAGGTAAGGTACACACCCGAGTTTGTACTAGTATTAATTTAGTGGAGTTGGAACAATTGTAAACCAGTCTCGCTACCGATAACAAAAATGGCCGACAAGAAGGGAGAATCAGGTTTGTTTACGGTTGCTTGGATGCATGTTACGTCCAGTGGTCCTTATCAATGCCTGTCACCGTGCAATATAACTTGTGACAAGTTCCTCTGACTATTTTTTTAAAAACATATAGTGCAATAATTGTAGTCCAACATTATTCTTAAATATTTTTGTTTTTCCCCACTTCTCTTAAGAAACTATTTTTTTGGTTCCATTAAAATACAAAATGATTGTAACACTTGTCATATCACTATAGTAGTTAACTCGGAAAAAAGCCCGTCAATTAACATTAGGCATTTCAAGTGCATCTATGATATCTGGTTGTTTCTTTTTGACTCTAATAACTTGATGTTCATGTATTTAAACGTACTATTTGGAACTTAGAATGATTTTGCTTTTCAACGCAGATTTCGATCAGCTTATAGTACTAGACAGCCTAGAGCTGTATTGATGAATAGAAGAATTAAATTGTTAGAATACAAGTAATACAGGTCATTGCGTCATGTACTACTTCAAGTACAGATGTCATTTTCAAAATTTGATCAGGCTACATTTAAGTGTTAGTGAATTAATTAATTCATATGTTCAGCAATCACTATAACCACCGCATCCAATCTAAATTAAGTTGTTCAGATTTGAATACTGTTCCTAGGTGATCGAGACAAAGGGAGCACACAACTTTAATGGACTATTAAATAAGCAATTTTCCACTCCCGGTCTATGTTAGCACAAATACCTTTCACTCAAAAATACCAGTAATGGCTTCCCTCTGGTACATAGGCATACTTTTAATGTTAAACTTCCAAAATATCCATTTTATGTCAATTGAATTTACCATTTTCGGCCAAAGTACAATGCACCACAGTATTGGTTAGTTGGCATTACATACTAAATGAGGCAACTCATGAAATCCAGTAGATGGCACTTGGACAAAGCCCCATGTCTGATCTGCCAAGGTATGGATAGGGTTATCACATCAGAGTATCTGGACAACATTGCAGAAGTCCATAGTGATTGCTGATTTTCTAAGGTACAGATTATGCAACAATAAGGAATGATAGACTTGGTAAAACTAAAATTAGTATACAAGTTTTGAACAAATATTATTTTCATATTTAAGATCTGTAATGGTACCAATATGACAACAGTGAGATACAACAATGTTATCAAAATGTAAATTTTAAATTATGGCATACCTTTTGCACCATCGAAGGGCAATTCAACTGTGTCATTTTATTTTAGTGTTTCTCAGCGTGAGATGTCAACCCTACTAGTTATCTTGGTTTAACATATTACTGTCATAATACATCATGCTTCATCACTCTTTGGGAATTGGAGGCAAATTTTCACGAATATCTCACATGACTGGTAGTCAGTATTGTCCATGGACTGGTTTTTTGAACAATTTATACATCTTTTCAAATTTCACTGTCTTAATGTTACTCATGCACCACATAACATACCAAGAAAGACTGTTGCAGTGTTTTCATCATTTTGATTGCTGAAGTTAATCAGTAACATTTGAATTATGGCAAATGTTTCACCAGTGTTTGGTTACAGAATCACATTTCCAGTTCCCACCATAATTAGAATCTTACTGTGTAAAATGAAATGATACGTTAAAAATTTCACAATTCATGACAGAATTAACAAGTTGTATTGTCATTATTTATGTGACATAGCATCATCATTGCTCTTTATTTGTGTTTTATTGGTGAAGTTTAATCTGTGGACTGTATAAACATGAGGGTGTCCTAAACACAAGATGCAAGGTAGAGATCATTTTTCAAAGTAGAAAAAGATCATTAGTGTTGGTCAGCAGTGTAAATATAGTTCACAAAATTTATTATTATGTGTATATAGAAAGACTTTCTAAACATAGCAACACATTTGAAAGAAAAGTATTATTTTGAAAGCGAAGGAGAGCAAATGTAAGTAAAACAAGCACCTGCTGCTACATGATGGCATAACTGTCACCATGAAATATGTGCTTTTGTTTTCAAATGAGCAATGATGTTGAAAATTGGAGAAATATGCATGTTATATATTGTTGATATGTGTACTTGTATGTGTGTACCTTCATGTTTTTGATTTTTGTACTTGTATTCATACTTGTACATTGTTGATATTTGCACTTGTATGTGTACTTGTATATTGTTAATATGTATAATTTGTATGTGTACTTGTATATTGTTGATATTTGTACTTGTATGTTGTTGATATGTTTAATTGTATTTATGTCATATATTATTTTTATGCATACTTGTATGTTGTTGATATGTGTACTTTTTCTATGTTGTTGATATTTGTACTTGTATGTGTACTTGTATATTGTTGATATATGTACTTGTTTGTTGTTGATATGTTTAATTGTATGTGTGTTATATGTTGTTTTTATGTGTACTTGTATGTTGTTGATCTGTGTATCTGTATGTTGTTGATATTTCTACTTGTATGTACTTGTATGTTGTTGATATTTGTACTTGTATGTGTACTTGTATATTGTTGATATTTGTACTTGTATGTGTACTTGTATGTTGTTGATATGTTTAATTGTGTGTGTTGTATGTTGTTTTTATGCATACTTGTATGTTGTTGATCTGTGTACCTATATGTTGCTGATATTTGTACTTATATGTGTACTTGTATGTTGTTGATATGTTTAATTGTATGTGTGTTGTATGTTGTTTTTATGCATACTTGTGTGTTGTTGATCTGTGTACCTATATGTTGTTGATATTTGTACTTGTATGTGTACTTGTATGTTGTTGATATTTGTTCTTGTATGTGTACCTGTATGTTGTTGATATTTGTATTTGTATGTGTACTTGTATGTTGTTGATATTTGTACTTGTATGTGTACTTGTATGTTGTTGATATTTGTATTTGTATGTGTACTTGTATGTTGTTGATATTTGTATTTGTATGTGTACTTGTATGTTGTTGATATTTGTACTTGTATGTGTACGTATGTTGTTGATATGAATTATCACTAACTTTTGACCATGCTGGCTTACTATTGTGCCATGATAGTCAACATGACAGGTTATTGATATGCAAGCTAATTAGTTTTGAATTTGTTGCCGAGAGAGAAACCAATATAAAAACATTGAGAAACCACAACTTTTATTCACAGGGATTGGTAGACTAGTATTAAGCTGAGTGTGGTTAAATAAATGTGTTATGCAATAGAGTTTAGACACATTCTATTCACAATTCCTCTGTGTAAGTTGAGATTTTGTTTTTTGAAAAACATTTTTTTTAAAGAACGGCTTCTCATTTTGAACAACTGGTCCTTAACACAAACTTATGGTTAATTATTTGTAATGAGGCACCCATCTGTAGCCCATCAGTTATTATTTTCAGCTTCTTTAAAAGCCCATAAGACCAGTCCTACCAAACTTGGCACATATTACCTTGGTATTTAAATTTTGTACAATGATGGCATTCTACTGTTAAATATGGCCACCATTGCCAAAATTGGAGGAAAAAACCCCTCATTTGTCTGCTGAGAGTCCTTATTTACAACTTCTTCACAAAAGCCTTCTAACCAGTTTTTACATAGATCATCCTGGCATAAAAGCCTTTCAAGTTTGTGCAAATGATGCCATTCTCATGATTCTGCATGACCATCATTATGAGAAAAAGCTTTTTACGACTTCTCCCAAACCATATAATTGATCAATTTTCAAGGAATTTATCTTGCCGTGAAGACCTTTCATGTTCATAAAATCAGTATGAAGATCTCCCATTAAATATGGCCATATTTACTAAAAAAAGAAAAAAACTTTATAAACAACTTCTCTGAAACTGCTAATAAATGTTTATTAATCTTGACAAAAGCCATCATAGCATGAAGACCATTTAAATTTTCATAAATGAGTTCTGTTGCCTTTAAATATTGCTTCCATTACCAAAAGTATTAACCTTTTTCCTCCAAAACAGCTAAAAAATTTGATCAGATTTGACATAACATTTATTCTTGAAGACCTTTAAATTTTATACAAATGATGCTAATTCACCAGCAATTACAGCTTGCATTACTAAAAAAAAAAGGTAAAACTTTTGTAACAAGTTTTTCTTCTTCTCCAAAACTGTAGAACAGAATTTGATGCAAGTTGTCCATAGACCTTTCTAACAGTGGACATTTCTAATCTCAACTGGAATACTATTCCAGAGCAAAGTTCCAAAGTATTGGAAACTTTAAAAAAAAAATAATTTGTGTTTTTTTGGTTTAGGAATTTTATACTGTTTGGTAGACATGGATTGCAGGAGGGGAGTATTACCAGGTAGCCTAAACTAGAATAGTGATCATAAATATTCAGGAGCACTATTATTGGATATCCTGTACATTAATTTGGCTTTTCTCAAACAGATTCAGTCTTTGATAGGTAATATTTTTAACTTATCAGCTAATTTTCCTTGCTTTCTTTCCGGATTGATATTAGCCCAAATGTTTTTGTTTTGAAGATGTGCCAACTTTGCTATGTTTTTATATTTTGAATTACCCCATACTGTATTACAGAAGTCTAAATAGGGTTGTTTGTAACTGTTATACATTAATTTTCTGCTCCTTTCAAGGAGAAAATGTCTTATATTCATGAGAAACTATAATTTATTAACTTGAATTGACATTTTTTACTGCTATACTTGGTATGTTCAGTCCATGATAGGTTATTATCTACCAAAACACCAAGTATAGTCTATCATGATAGGTTGTTATCTACCAAAACACCAAGTATAGTCTATCATGATAGGTTATTATCTACCAAAACACCAAGTGTAGTCTATCATGATGGACCATTTGCAAAATTGTATCCTTACATGTAAGAGACATAGTTCATTACTATAAAGATTTAATTGTTCCTCTTTGACATGTTGAGACAAGTATTTTAGTTTTACCAGTATTTACCACCATGCCATTGCATGTGCACCAGTTGTCCAGTTTGTTTACGGCATTATGTTAAGAAATTTCAAGTCCATGCTTTGTGGTTTTTGGATGTCTGACAATGTTGTGTCATCTGCATACAGATTTGTAGATGATAAAGAGTCTCTTAGTAAAAGTGGTTGTTCATTAACATATAGACTTTAAATAGTAATATAAGTAGAATTGAGCTTTGGGGTAATCCATATCTAATTGTTCCAGGTTCAGACAGAACATTATTTATATAAACATGTAAAAATCAGGTTATGACATAAACTAATATGAAGACCTTTCTGGCCGATAAAATCAGGTTAGATCATAAACTGACATGTTTGACCTATACAGATCTGATACCCAGTTAAATAAATAGCTGAATCTAGAGACCTCTTTTGTCACCTGATTGGTCCTCCCAGCTTTTCTTTTATAGTTTACCTCCACATAGTTAGGGTAAGCTATTGGTATCAGCATAAATACAGATAAATGCATACCACCACTACCATTCTTTCTTCCTAGGTGCTTAAGACAACAGTTCGGGGTGGGTTTTATGACCCTTTACTCTCTCTAATCCACCCATCCTCTCATGGTGAAAGGGCTGTGGGAATTAAATTGCCCATGCATGTTCATTAGTTGTAAATTCCAAATGAAGTTGTTTGCATTTTGGACATTTTTCACTGGAAATACAGTTATACATGGAATCATGAAATTTTGTGAATGGAGCCATCTTGATGAATATGTGGGTGGGTGTGTTTGGATTTTTGATGTAGCTTTAACAGTTTGAGCCATTTTGCTATGATGTCTGTAATGTAGCAGTTTATAATGATGTCGAACACTAGGGAATCATGCTGCAGACGTGAAATCATGTCTCATCCAGTCACATTATCCTGACACCAAAATGACCAGTCCTAACACTAACTTCTTAATGCTGAGTGCCTAGTGAGGCAGCTGCTGGTACCATTTTTATGCCTTTGGTATTACTAGACAGGGGTTCGAACCAGTGACCTCCTGCATGTGAGGTGAATTCTTTAACCATTTTCTGCATCCAAAGCAAATGCTGTACATCTTGATCAGATATACACTATCATCATAACAGGAGGTCAATGTGACCTATATTTGAACATCACTAACATTTGATAAATTTGGTTTAAGTTTATTTCTCAAGTTCAAGATAAAATCATCAGACTGGATGATTGTAGGTTTTTTTTGTTAGTACCAGTCACATAAACCACAATAGAAGGTTATTATGACCTACATTTTGCATTTGACTGGGTTTAAGTTTTTGTATTGAGCTTTTGACCAAACAGATTCATGAAAGTTGGTGATTAGATTATGAGTACTATACCTTTTTTGTCAGAATAGGTCACTGTGATCTTTAGCTCTTGCTTCATTAGCTTGGGTTCAATCTCTAGCACTGCTCATGCAAAAATCTCCTCTACTAGATTTTGTTTTAATTTTTTTCTTTCGGATAACCTGTATCTTTACCTGTACAATAAGGCAGATCATTTTAGTTTTTTTAAAAATATCTTGTTTAGCCTCAGGTTAAGTTAGGTAACATGTATTAAAAGATTTTGTTTATCAAAATATTCACAAACAAAACTGTTGATAGCGCTGCCATTAACAGGCTTATATGCAGGACCAAACCTTCTTAAGTCCCACATTAATTGTTCCCATGTTTTTTAGCTCTACTGGTTGTTATTGTTGATCCTGTAGGGTTTAACACCATTTTGCAGCACACGATAGGCCATACATGGCAGCCACTAGTGATGGTGGCAGAAGAACCCCGAAATCCCCTAGAAAGAATCATAGTCCCATGAGAAGCTACTGCCAAGGTTTCTCTCATACCCATATTTTCCGAATCTGAGATTCGAACCCATGCAAACAGAGGTGAGATGGCAGTGATCCAAAATGGAGAGTGCTTTAGACCACTCGACCACTGGTGGTTCCAACTCTACTGGTCATAGACATTGAAGGATTGTCATGAAACTTTATATACACATTCATCTAGTTGGTCCTAAAGTAAAAAGATGCTGCTCAGACATGCAGTGTGGCCACCATTGTGGCTATCTTGAGAATCTTGTTATTGCTTCTCCTCCTAAACAAATGTTCATATCAGCATGGAGTTGTTACTAAACTATTTCTTATGATGTCTGATTCTTTTTAAATGGAAACGGTGTCAATATGATGTCCAATATGGCCACCATGGCAGTCATCTTGATGGCAACCATCATAGCTGTCTTCAAAATTGTACCATTACTTCTCCCGAATTGATGGTCATATCAGCATGGTCTTTTCACTAAAAGATTTCTTTTGATGTCTAGATGGTCGCAAAAAAAAATTATGTCAGCCTGACATCCAATATGGCCACCATGGTAGCCATCTTAAAAATTTTGTTATGAAGTTGAATGGAAATTAATAATGTTATGAGTTTTCACAAGAAGACTTTTTATGATGTTCAGTTGGTCTTAAATTAAAAATTGTGCTGATCTGATTCACCATACCCTTGTATTTAATAATATGTTTATAACAAATAGAAGCCAACACAGAATTTTGTCATGTCTTCTATAAAAAAACCTATGGGTTTTATATGTTCGCAGGTAATCTATTTTTTTATACACAATGGAAAAACTGTGGGTAATACAAATGCACATTATACTTGGATGTGTGTTATATTCACTGATTTATGGTAATTATATTTAATGTCAGGATCTTTGGATGCCCCAGTGCTAGACATCACTATAAACTGCTACACTGTAGACATCGTAGTTATACGAGTGAAATTTGTGTAAAGCTACATTAAAAAACCAAATCACACGAACATACACACACACGAAACTCAAGTTTGGTAATGTAAAGCTTATCAATTGAGCTGATTCACTTGGATGCTTTAAGCTCTAGCTGTTATAGGTTCTACTGCATACATACACAAGTCTGAGTCAAGAAGGCAAGCATAAAAATAGAATGCTTGCTAAAATGAAAACATCTTGCGCACATTATATTCACTTTGGCTTCTGGTCTCTGTATGCATATTAATCTGCAGCATCTGCTCAAAGTCAGATACAGTCTATACTTGCGTATTGGATGAAACTGGGAACTGCATTGACTTGGATCTGCCATTGCATAATGTACTGGCAGATCTGGGTCTATGCAGTTTGAACAATGGATTTTGATCTGCTGGTTCATTTTGGAATGCCAGATCAGGGACTGTATTGTTTGCAGTCATTTTATATATGAGCATATATGGCATGCCCGTATCTCTCGATTGAAATCTGATAACTGCAGATTTTTAAAAATAAGTCTTTATACTTGTTTTGTAAATTAGCAATGGTTGTATGTATAATAATGTATATCAATCAGTCCTTCTGTCCATCTGTCTGTCAGCCATTTGCTTTCCATGTGATAAACATGATTGTGAATTATTGGATTTGGACCAAATTTCTTATGCAGCCACGTACTGATGACGTCAATTATAGCCATGCATGTCGTTATTTTGAGGGATCATGTCCCCTGAGTGCCTGACTGCGCAACTTTAATCTCCACAACTCGAGCTTTTTCAAGGACTGCTGCATTGCAGTTGGCGTGCTAGTTTATATTGATGAAATCTTGATTTAATGCAGTTTCTAAAATTCTTGAAATCTATTACAATTTTGCCCTTGATGTGCTAACTTAAGTTTTCACTGCATGATGTTAGTAATTTTTCTTGGATTTCAATCATCATTTAGAAGAGTTATGTTGTCTGTATGTCATTCCCCTAGAGTTTTGCAGCATAACTTGGCTAGAGATTGTTATATTTCAGTTAAATCTGACATGCAGCTTCATAGTGATATACATGTACCCTGTAACTTAAGGATTTTCTATTATGTATCTTTATATTTTTCTTCATATAAATGATACAGAGTTTTAACATCTTAAACATTAATCTTGCAGTACTTCATGTTCACATTTATTTGTAAAGGTTTATCTCCCAGAATGTTTTAGTCAAATTCTTTAGTTTGTACATCTTTAGAACTTTCCTCTTTGGCACCCTGTAGTTCTCATGGCAATGATGTGCACATTTATGCATTAGTGTATACCTACCTACCTACCTACCTACTACCTACTACTTACATTGGTATAAAATTATTTATAATTTTCTTATGTCTCTGAAATTTGCATAGCTTTCTTTATGTTGGGAATTTTATTCACTTTACCAACTACCAGAAGAAAAACTTAATTATTATTATGGATTGATGCATTATGACAAATTAGAACATATGACAACTTAGAGGGTTAGAGTGCTGAGTGCGATCTGAGACAGCTGTGAATATCATTTTATATATCTTTGGTATGATTCTGCTGAGGTTTGAACCTGCAACCTCCCACATCCATGGTGGACATCTAGCCACTTAGACCACCGAAGTGGTCGTACGTATGAGGATCTGTATAGTTGCCTAGTTACAACCCAGTGGCAAAGTAGACAACATGGGCTGATCCAGTGGTAGGATTTGAACCCATTGCATACACGCTAACCACTTAGCAATCACAGATCCAGTCTGATGAAGAATAGCCCCTTGGGTCAGTATTATGAATAAGTTTCTCAGAGGAAAAATCCATCCTGTCATTCCAAGTAAGTTGTTTATAATGATGTTAGGTGAGAATCTCTATTATTGCAACCATGGGGCTAAACCTGTGTCCACATTTATGACCCTGGGGTCTCATTCAAAATTCTATCTGATACATGTTCCGACTTGTCTCTGTGATCACACAAAGCATTTTACAAACATTAAAGACATACTGCGGAGTTTTAATTTTATTTCAAACCATTTGCATTCCCAGCAGCATCCAGGGGGGATGGGTCAGAATTCTATAACCAATGTGATGTCCACAGTAAACCAGAAATCATATCCAAAAGGTTTGAGTTCTATGGGAAACAAAACTAAAAATTGCTGGACATTTTATAACCTAGGTCTCAAACACATGGGCCACATTGGGCCCACCAAGCCATAAGCTGAAGCCCTTCAAAATGATTGGCATCACAAGGTGTCATGAGAGGTAACAAAGGTGGTGTGGCCCATGGGCCATCATAAATGCTCTCATGCAGCCCACAGGGTGGTTTGAGTTTGAGATCTGTGTTTTATGTTGAATTCTATTGATGCAAAAAGTTTCCATTATCATTCTCTATCTTCAGGGAATGAATTTATATTTTAAAACCATTTGCACAGATGACTTTTTGTGATGTCCCAATGTCTGAAGTCTCCATATTAAACTCAGTGATACTTGTTGCAGGACAAAACTCTCCACGGTACATTTTTACAGTATCACTTACAAGGCTGATGTTGGTTAGTATGTACCGTCTGGATTTACTTATTAGTTGAGTCTAACTGCAAATTGCACAGGCCCAGCTCTGTCATGATGTTTCTGAAGATCTGGGTTTGTGCAGTTGTTAGGAGTAATCAGTAGAACAATCAGCATGAACCCTGACCTGTAGGTCCACAATGCTAAGGCAGATGAAGATCTTTGTTATTTACCATTTGACTTTATTTAAAAGTGAGACCTATAAATAGAAGCTTCACAGCAAAGATTTTGAACAGTTCAAGAAACCAATGCTGGCTTTTAAAGTGAATTCTCCTTTCCATTTGAAGTGTACAGGTAGTTACATGGTTGAGTTCTAAATAATTCTTAAGACTTTATAAGTTATTTCCCCTTGTCATGCAAATAAGCTTACACTGTACAGAGGTTGTGGCTGTTGGTTTCTAAGATATGACCCAGGGCCATTTAAATTTTTCAAACTATATTATGGGTGACCATTGGTCTCTGAAAAAAAGAATTAGTCCACACTCTATCTTCCTCAATATTAAAGTAAAAAAAGTTTAAATAAATTACTACACACTGCTCCGGTGGCCTGGTTATTAGAGCGTCTGTCGCAGAAGCGGGCGGTCATGGGTTCAAGCCATGGCCGAGTCATACCAAAGACTTACAAAAATGGTTTTAACAACTGCTTCGCTTGGTGCACAGCATTAAGAGGTTTGTGTTAGGACTGGTCAGCCTGGTGTCGACTCTGATTGGGTGGAACATCATGCTACATGTCTGCGGCATGTACTTATACTGCAGACTTTAATATTAGGTTGATTCAGATACTGCAGATGATGTTTAATGTTAGGTTGATGATGCCACTGCAAACTTACTATTAAGTTGATTCATATACTGCAGACTTTAATATTAAGTTGATTCAGATACTGCAGACTTTAATATTAGGTTGATTCAGACACTGCAGATTTTAATGTTAGGTTGATGATGCCACTGCAGACTTACTATTAAGTTGATTCAGACACTGCAGAGTTTAATATAATAATATTAAGATGATGGTGCCACTTCATACTCTAATAATAAGTTGATATTGCCACTGCAAACATTTATCTTTAGATAATATAATGCCACTGCAAACTTTTATCTTTAGATAATATTGCCACTGCAAACTTTTATCTTTAGATAATATTGCCACTGCAAACTTTTATCTTTAGATAATATTGCCACTGCAAACGTTTATCTTTAGTTGATATTGCCGCTGCAAACATTAGCATTGCAATATCTCACATTTTCTCTAAATTATCTTTTTCTTATTTCAGGCAGTGAATCGGATAGTACGGAGGAGCCAGTGGTTGGCAATGTCAACAAATTTGCGGTTGTTCCCCCAGGCTACACTGGACGTCCAAAGAAAGGACATCTCATTTTTGATGCCTGTTTTGAATGTGGTAAGCTACCAAGCTAGTATGTTTTCCTATATGAGAAATATATGAGATCTGTTTGTAATGAAAGTCCCTGCCTCTAGTGCCTTCTGTGTCATGGATGTTCAGTTTTCAAAATTTGGTTTACTGTTTCCTATCTCTTGGACTTTCAGCTTTGGATGAAATTATGGGGCCTGTACCTTCGTTTTCTAAATTCGATAGAACACTGTCAATATATTTATTCAAAAGTTGTATGAGTATAAACAACTTCTGTAACTATATATATATATATATATATATATATATATATATATATATATATATATATATATATATATATATATATATATATATATATAGTTCTATGCAGTTAATATCCTTTAACAATCCTGTGCACTCTTTTACATATGCAGGATATTATTTTCATTAGGAGTCCACAATTTTCAAGTCATGCCAATTTAAAATGGTTCACCTTTCCTGTACTTATGTACTTTATTTTGTTCAAAGTCATACCAGGCAAGATGTAAGCTGTATTTTGATAGTAGCGATTCCCAAGAAATAATGTATGTCAGTTATTCTATTATTTCTCGATAATTTCTCTTTTTGTACATTTGTCTTCATGTGAGATATTTACATACAATTTGTATCAAATGTTATTTTAGGCAATCTAGGTCGTGTGGACTACATCACAGACTTTGAATATGATCTGTTTATTCGACCTGACACTTGTAACCCAAGGTTTAGGGTCTGGTTCAACTTCACCGTGGAAAATGTTAAAGCAGAGCAGGTAGATGGAACTTTCTTTTAAATGGTGTAATGTCAGAAAGTAACTCAGGTTCATATTAATTTCAGATCTACATGTAGACATGTCAGACAGGCTCTGATGTCATGAAGACCACATAAATTATGCGAAAATTTCTTTACCTTCTTTAATTTAGGACAGAGGCATAGCTGTGATATTTTGCGCCTGGGGACGAACTATAAAATTGGCGCCCCAGCGATCTTGTGACCGATTTATTACCCTTGTTTACTTATTATAATGTAACGTTGTAAGCCTCATTTTGGCGCCCCTGTACCTTGGCGCCTGGGGACATATGTACCCCCTGCCCCCCACCCCCAGCTATGCCTCTGATTTAGGATGATGATTCACATTTAAATAATAATAATGAAAATAATAATGGTAATTATTATTATTATTATTATTATTATTATTATTATTATTATTATTATTATTATTATTATTATTAGTCTTGTTGTTATTATTATTATTATTATTATTATTATTATTATTATTATTATTATTATTATTATTATTATTATTAAATCAGCAGTAAGAATAGAACAGATAGTTGAAGTTCTTGTCATTTTATTTGTATTTTGCTTTAACTGAGCTGGAACTTTTCATATTTTCAATCACCAGAGGTAAGGTGAAAAAATAATACTTAGTAGGTGCAGAAATTGGAATTATATTGCAAGATTATTGGTGCAGTTTTGATAATGAGAAACAAAGTCTGTACTTTAGGGATGAACCAATAATATTTCTACAGATGTGATGAAAATTCCATATTATGCAGAAAGTTCCCACAAGTGGTACGCTTTTAGTCCAGCAATTATAATTAAAACTTAGGATTTATGTCCCTGAATAATTGCAACTAGAAGTTCAGTATGAGATATTTCAGACATGTGTATGAACATCATTGGGTACATATATTTTCTTTAAACCAAACAATTGTAAAAACCAGATTTGTAATTGTGAGGGGACTGGTATAGTCACTGCTCCAAAAACTGTTTTATATGTGAATATATACTGTTCTATATGTGAATACATACTGTTTTATATGCGAATATATACAGTTTTATATGTGAATATATAGTTTTATATGTGAATATATACTGTTTTATATGTGAATATATACAGTTTTATATGTGAATATATACAGTTTTATATGTGAATATATACTGTTTTATATGTGAATATATACAGTTTTATATGTGAATATATACTGTTTTATATGTGAATATATAGTTTTATATGTGAATATATACTGTTTTATATGTGAATATATACAGTTTTATATGTGAATATATAGTTTTATATGTGAATATATACTGTTTTATATGTGAATATATAGTTTTATATGTGAATATATACTGTTTTATATGTGAATATATACTGTTTTATATGTGAATATATACTGTTTTATATGTGAATATATACAGTTTTATATGTGAATATATACAGTTTTATATGTGAATATATACTGTTTTATATGTGAATATATACTGTTTTATATGTGAATATATACTGTTTTATGTTTGTCAGTAAAAGTGTTATGGTCATCAGTATTAAGATTTTTTGGTAAAAATTGATCTTGCAAATCATATAAATGGACGTACATAATGGCATGGCATTGTAGGGGGGATAATGCATTCTATGAATTCCTTGTTTCTGTTGTTGTCTTGTAGCGCAACAAAAATTTGCTGTTTGTCTGCTTCAATTTAACTAAGCATGCTTTAATTGTTGTCCCTAGATTTTTCTGTGAAAAGTAAGAGACATCATATTAATTGTTTCCATCTGTTCCATCCAATCTATCTGCAACACGTCTGTTTATGCATTATTACTTTAATATCATTTCAGGTTAAAAATGAAAATGTGGTATAGTTTATGCATTATTACTTTAATATCATTTCATGTTAAAAATCGAAATGTGGTATACTTAAGTCATCATTAGAAAATGTGTTAAATTTATTGTGTTGTCTTCAAGGTCAAGGTTACTGCTCAGTGTTTTGAACTTTGTTTTTTTTTCATCCATTCATCCATCTACCTATAAATCACACTTTCATTTTCACTCAACAATTAATCATTAAAAGGTACGTTGCATACCACATTTAAGTATTTTTTAGGTCAAGGTCATATGTCCATATTTTAAGTTTTCCAATACACTTTCATTTCTGTTCCATAACTTTCAAGCCATTTGAGACTACAAGATGAAACTTTATACATCATCATTAGTAGGTGTATCACTTGCTATATTGGGAGGTATCCTATCTACAAGGCCGTGGTCATGGCCCAGACATGGGTTGATATTTTTAAGTTTTATGTCACTTTCCTTTCCTCTCTGTAACTTAGAGCCATTTGGGATTTTGGAATGAAAACTTGTACTACTTACACCTCATCTTGCAAACCACAGTGAGAGTCCTAGCAGCAAGGTCATAGTAATTTTAAATATATCAGATTTTCAGTCAATCTTTAATTAATTTTAAATGTATTAGATTTTCAGTCAATCTTTAAGTAATTTTAAATGTATTAGATTTTCAGTCAATCTTTTAGTAATTTTAAATGTATCAGATTTTCAGTCAATCTTTAAGTAATTTTAAATGTATTAGATTTTCAGTCAATCTTTAAGTAATTTTAAATGTATCAGATTTTCAGTCAATCTTTAAGTAATTTTAAATATATCAGATTTTCAGTCAATCTTTATGTTCTGCTCACTTGCAAGCCATTTGGGATTAGTATTTGAAACATGGTGTACTGATAAATCGTCATTAGTAGGTTTGTCACATACCATGTTAGGGATACTGTCTTCAGGGTGAATATCATGAGTTAGTATTTTATGTGTAGTCATCAAACTTTTCTTTCCACAATGTAACTTTAAAGCATACTAAAGTATCAGTGGCTGATGTGTTGTAAACCAGATTGGGATCCTGTCTTGAATGTAACTTTAAAGCATACTAAAGAGTCAGTGGCCGATGTGTTGTGAACCAGAGTGGGATCCAGTCATGAAGTTCAAGATCTTAGTTATCTGTTATAATTTTAGCAAACATTTTCCTGTTCACTCAATAACTATAGAGCTATGTAAAATTAAGGACTGAAACTTTGTATTGTTGCCAGTATACATTAACTTGAAAGTGAGTAACACAACAACGTTGGGTATCATTTCTTCATGTCCATTTTTTAGGTTTCAGTCATTTATTCTCTTCTGCATATATCTTCAGAGCTGTTTAAGAAAAATGAGAGCTTTGTTTATTTATATACTGTCATTAAATGTTTTGTATTCCACATTTGAAATCCTTTTGTCAAGGTCAGGGTCATCAAACAGTATTAAAGTTTCTTTTTGTTCTGATTTATGTTTTGAAAGCTGTTCAAGCCAAAGGAATGAGAAATGGTACTCCATTGTTTTTCTAATGTTATGTCATCTTGAATATCACATTCAAGGATGTACATTTTAGGTCACTGTTTGAGTTTGGCCCCCATCACTACCTTTCTTCATTATTTTACTTTAATGTCCTTTAGATAACAATAGAGAAATGAAACTTGGTTTCTTTCCATATCTTCCCAGTAACTTTTTAGTTCTGTTGAAGTGATCACAGTTTACAGCACTTTTACTTTTGCTTATCTTACCACCATTGAAGGGTGACAAAAATTCCCTGAATTTGCATGTTTTTCTTTTGCAGCGAGTCATTTTCAACCTTGTCAACTTTAGCAAGACAAAATCATTGTACAGAGAGGGTATGTCACCCATGGTCAAGTCTCTTACCAGACCTCGATGGTAAATGATTTAAGAATTTAACTTCATATTTTACAGGATTCATAAATGTGATGAAACTTGAAAAGTTATTGTACACTATGCAGATATGGCCATAGCAAAGTGAAAATCATTTGTGTTATTGTTCCAAATGAATTTCAGTCTATTGTGCTCATGTGCCAATAGTCTGCAATGTACAAACATTCCTTGATGTATCACAGTAATATAATATAAAATGTCTTTAAATGAATTTACAGTAATTCCACAATAGTTACTTAGAAAGTTTATGAATACCCGCTAATTTTAACGAAGAATGGAATAAAAAAATCCTCACAAATTATAACTGAATATAACTAAAGCTGATTCTTGTAAGGCTGATGTTTAGGAAAGGAATAATTCTGTTTCTTAGTACCTTATATACATAACTAAGACACAATTTCATAACCAGGATGAGTGTCATAAGTTTATTACCAAATCTTTTAAATTTGTCAACAAGGTCAGGTTCTTTAGGTAACAAATTTGAAATTAGATGACCTGGTTTTCCAGAGGGGAAACAAATTAATTAAGATCTAAAGGTCACATAAACATGTTTACTAAACAAAATGACCTTATCTTATAGTACAAACCTACAGTGGACAAAATTAGGTATTTAATGTTTTGTTTAAAACTAAATAACCCTTACAATTTATAAACATAAAAGTTGACACACATAATATAGATATACATAACATGTTGGCATCATACAAGCACATCCAAGTGCAGTCACAAAATACTCAGGCAGATCAATGTTTACATGAAAAAATCAACATAGGCCTTGGTCTACCCACATATTATCTGTTGACTGGTATTAGTCTCATGTTTATAGTTGGGTCACAATTTGCATGAATGCACTATACTGATTTTGTTTTACAGGGTTAGAGTGCCAGCCAAAAATGTATACTATTACCGTTGTCCAGATCACCGTAAGAACTATGTGATGTCCTTTGCATTCTGTTTTGATAAGGAAGATGATGTCTACCAATTCTCGTACTGTTACCCATATTCCTACTCACGTCTACAGAACTACCTGGATACTCTAGAAAAACGAAATATGGACTTCTTTACTCGTGAATTGCTTTGTTTGACAGTGGTAAGATATTTTTACATTGTCATTCTATTACTTTCACAAGAAAGCCCTTATTACTGGCAGTACTAAGAACAATGACACACCGCTGTCACATGATTTTTGGAGTCCACAAAGTGTTGTCATACATTGTACCATTACATGCAATATCCAATCGAATCATTTAACCGAAGAAAATATTTTATGTGTATCGTCTAGACAGGGGAGATGGTGGTGGAGAGGGGGTGGGGGATAAATTATGGATTTATTTTACTTTGTTACCATCAATAAATGCTTAAAATATTAAATATTTTATATTTATTATTTGGGTATTACATAAACAATGGTGCATATACAAGTTGGAAACTTAAGTGTATTCAACAGGCAATTCTATTATATCTATAATAGTAATTACCATCAACAATATTCATAAATAAGAATAAGTTCTTGCTAATATATTACTCAGACAAACTTGGTATTTATGCACAGTCATATTTGCTAGACATTCATATTTGCTAGACATATTCATATTTGCTAGACATATTCATAGGATCTGTTTTTTATATAGAGAAAATAAGATGTATATATCAGACATTAGAAGTTTTAAAGAAAAATAAACTTATATTTAGGCTTTAAAATAATTTAACTGAAATTTAATACAGGAGGCTAAAGGGTAATGATATTGTGATGTACTCAAGGTTAAAACTTAAACAGACGTGTTTATCAATTCCTTTTGACATCTTTTATGTAAATACTTCTATTTTCAAAGTAGAAATTATCAATATACAAAACTTTTCAACATTAGTGAAGTTAAAGTTGTTAGAACTGTCAAGCGTGATCATTTGACCATATTAAATATTAAACTGTTTCATCGGAATTATCAGAGATTGTCAAAGACTGATGAATATTTCATTTCATGCCAAAACATCTGAGAAATATTTCTACCTTGTTTCTCGTCAGTTATAGTCCTGATAGTAATTGGTCCACATTGATGTATGCTGCCATTTGGAGAGAACAAATAGAAAACTAGAGACATTTATAAAATTATGCTGCCATTTGGAGAGAACAAATAGAAAACTAGAGACATTTATAAAATTATGCTGCCATTTGGAGAGAACAAATAGGCAACTAGAGACATTCATAAAACAATTTAGAGCTAAGAGGGGGCATCTATAAGAAATTTTAATTAGACATTTAAAAGACATTTTACTCTTAAGATAAGAGTAACCATCATACATTTTAATGAGACATTTATAAAACAATTTAGAGTTAAGAAGGGGGGCAACAGTAAGAAATTTTAATGAGACATTTATAAAACAATTTAGATAAGAGTATCAATCATACATTTGAATGAGACATTTATAAAACATTTTAGAGTTGGGGGGGGCATCAATCAGTAAGATATTTTAATGAGACATAAGACATTTTACTCTTAAAATAAGAGTATCAATCATAACTGGCTTTTGCAAAAAAAAAGTGTGTGTCACTAGTTTATGGTTATGTCAATTAACTGGCTGGAAATCTTCATACAAAAATATAGCCTCAGGGTCTAACATACACATGTTGAAATCTGGTTTAATTCTACAACGTGACTCAGTCCAACCCATCTACAATTATTTTTAAAACATACAATACCAGTCCAACTTGTCAAAAGTTATTATTAAAAGATATTATACCAGTCTAGCCCATCTACAGTTATTATTAAAACAGACAATTAAAGTACAACCCATCTACAAATATAATTAAAACCGACAATACCACTTCAACCTGTGTACAGTTATTATCAAAACAGACAATACCTATCCAAACAACCAATGGAAAACAATATCCTTAACAAAATAACCAATGGAAAACAATAATATCCTTAACAAAACAACCAATGGAAAACAATATCCTTAACAAAACAACCAATGGAAAACAATATCCTTAACACAACTAGGTATTAGGCTAATGGAAAATTGTTTGTAAGTCGATGTATTAGGATTTATTCAGAATAGTTCCCAAAATGTGTTTCCTTCTTGCATTTCATGTGAAAACAGCAAAAACCTCCAGAGGGTTAATGTCTTAATAAGTGCATTTTGATGACATCACCAAATTTGAATATTCCTTGTGTATTTAATCACTTTGACAATTTGCAAAAAATGTAAAAAAAAAATTATTGTTTATTAACACATTAACCCCTGGCGCCTCATTTATGGGGCAAGTCTTCAGGCAGCCTACTGCCAAGCTCTGTAGGGTCAAGTTTAATTAGGATTCACTAAAGTGGGTGGTATTATAGAAAGTTAGACAGATTTAGCTCTACAATGATACCTAATAGACTGTAGGTTTTAATACAAAATAAAGAACGAAAAACCTAATTTTTGGAGCTGTTTTTTTCACCCAAAATTCACCTGTGGTCAGAATCTGATTTTGTGTCCAGATTTTAGACTTTTGGCCTCAGAATTAAGGCAGACCTTTTTAACACAACTAGGGGTTAATAGAAAATTGCTTGGAAGTCAATGTATTATGATGTATTCAGAAATAGTCTTCAAAATGCATTTCCTACCCGCATTTCATGTGAAAACAGCAAAAACCTCCAGGGGTTAATGTGTTAAAACTGAATACCAGTTCAACGTGGTTACAGTAATATTCAAACAGAGAATTCTATTCTATCCTGTCTACATTTTTGTTTTTCATTTCTCCGTGGTTGTAGGGGCACCACTGATGAGACATTGCAACATTCTGTCTCCATCTTGTCCAATTCTCTCCACTGCTCTTTGGGACTTTACAAAGTTCATACCTATTTACTCTTTGATGTTATTTTCCCATCCCTTCTTCTCTTGGCCTCATTTTCTCTTTTCTCTGTCTGTGCCATCTTAGTTTGCATTTCTTTACAGTGTTGAGCAGCTCTTCACATGGTCTAGTTGAACCTTGGACATGAATGCACCTCTTCATTAGAATGTGGTCTAAGTATGTGATTTCAGGATTCTTTGATAAAATCTCATCTGGAAATCAAGGATTCTTTCCTAGTTCTAATGTCAGGATCCATGTCTCACATGCACACAGGAATATAGACATGTTGAGAGAGCGCATAAGCTTTATCTTTTGACTGAAGCATAATGTTGCTGCCCATCCAAATAGGCTTCTGCCTAGCCAGTGCAGATGTTGTCTGCACAATCCTGGAAAAACCTATGGTTTTGAACCATTGTGAGAGGTTATAGTACCTGGATACTTGAAGTTTGAAACTTTGTGCTGTCATTCTTATTTCCTTTTAATGCCGCTTGGGTTGTCATTAGCTTGGTCTTTTCAGCTTTTTTTTCTCCATCCCTTTAGTGATGCATGGTTAAGATATAAGATAGTTCACTAAGGTTCATAGTTGTTCTTGATCTCCTTCTAAGCCATCCATATCAGTGAAGTGCAGGTTGGTGATTGTGCTGCCTCCAACACTGACACTGCCTTCCTGGTTTTTCCAAGGCATCTGACATGACCCATTTGAGATAGATGTTGAAGAAAGTGGGTGGGAGAAGGCATCCCTGACCGACTCCAATTACGGTCCTAAAGCAGTCTCCTGTTTTGCCATTGACGAGAACTACACTAGTACCTTGTTCATTTTGGTGCTGATTAGTTTGCATATATGTTGTATATCTTCATGGTGGTCCTCTAGGCTAATATACCTTGTTGACCTTGAAATCAGTGAAGACATGATAGAGGTCATATTGATGCTGCAGATACTTTTCACATAGGATTCTAAGAGTGAAGCTCTTTCTCTTGAACACTGCCTGTGCTTAAAAATTGATGCACTCTGCTTGCTTTCGTTTTGTTGAGGATGATCTTAAGCATAACTTTGCTTGGGTGACTGATGAGGATGATTGTTTGGTAGATCTGGCATAGCTTTAGATTCTCTTTATGAATACCGGTAATACAGCCATCACTTACTGGCAGTGGCTTGGTAATGTATCACTGGTCAAGTATATTCAGCAGTGCCTACTGGTACATTATATTTATATTTTATATTATATTTGAATCCATTTAGTTTAAAGAGCTTGTAACCCCCTTATTTGTATGGAGTAAGTGTTTTCTGTAATTGAGACGCATTCTTTCAGAATCACAAGATCAGAGGCATGTCTCAATTATTCAGAATTCCACACATGGGCATGCAGGAATTATGAAATTGTTGGAAATCCTGTTACATGTGAGCCACTCATTTATGTAGAATGTGAATGAGGGTTCAGACTGATTAATAGTTCCAGAAGTAAAAGGGACCCAACATTTAATAAAATAATAGTAAAGAATACCTTGTTGGGCAAGTGCATTTCAGATCAGGGCATGTTAATTTTGTAAAACCACTTACCCTGGATCTGTATCTGAAAAAGAAATTTCTTTTAGTACTGGTTAGAGTAATATGTTCGATGATTGTGGTACTTGGACTTATTATTATATTAGAAAGGAATATATATGCATCATTGGATCAAATCCATTATGTCAGCCTGTTTAATTTTCATCGAGATGGCTTGAGCAGCGTCGTCGCTAGGGTTGGTGTTACCCAGTGCGGTAAACTCATGGTGTCACCCCTACAGACTTCCACCATGGATTTCTTCTTCTTAAAATAAGTCCACAGTATAAAAATGACAAGTCTAGAACAAAAACAAATTAATTGAAGGTCAGAAAGTAAAAGTATTTAAGAACTGTAACAACATTAAGTTATAGTTATTTTTACATTAAAATTACTTTATTTAAAATTTTCCTTTTGGTGTCACCCCTCTGAGATGGTGTCACCCGGTGCGGTCCGCACCCCCCTAGCGATGCCACTGGGCTTGAGTCTGATTTATTCATACTGTGCTTCAAAAGGAGGCAGGAAACATGATTCACCTTGTCTGTCCATCTGATTTGTGCGTGTTCACTTGTACAATATTTTGTACATGTTCAATTGTACAATCAGAGGCATGTCTCAATTATTCAGAATTCCACACATGGGCATGCAGGAATTATGAAATTGTTGGAAATCCTGTTACAGGATTTTAAGTATTTCCAAAGTACATTGTAGTTGCATCTTTAGAGTAAATTGTATCACACTCCAAAACTGGGTTGTTGTGATCTACATTCCATGGTTTATTGAACACTTGTACCGAGTGGTTGTGGAAATGGAGGTATCTTGTCTGCTACTTTAGACCAGATGTTAGTTAGACCCCAAGTTAGCTTTAAACTTTCTGTTGATCAGAAAAGAAGGATACAAACATGGATTATAACTGTTAATGAATTGATTTAATTACAGCAACAGAGACGGCTAGATATGATTACAATCACCCATCCCGATAATCTGCTGCCTGGGGAAGCAAAGAGAATCGTCTTTATCACAGCTCGTGTTCATCCTGGAGAAACACCTGCCTCGTTTGTGTGCCAGGGTAAGTAACAATCAGTATGGCCTTGTCTGATGGCAATGGCAATGCAAGTTTAGAGGATACAGATATGATCATGAATCGATGAGCTCTGGAGACCCTTTCCTGTCTTACTCTCAGGAATGCTTCCATACCTCATAAAAACATTGGTTACCTTTGTCCATCTATCTGTAATCAGACCTTGGTTAGGGTTTTGCTTTAGGTCATTTAGGTCATTGCTGGGGAATGCATGTCCATGAACATGTTTCTTGTTTATTGTGTAATTTATTTATCATTCAAAAGTAAATGTGTTTTGTATCATAGATCTTACCCAAAACAATTTATGATAAGCACATTTTAGAATGCAAGAATAAAATTCTCCTTTATATTAAATGCTCATAACTGTAGCATATTCCACTTGAAAAGAACTGATGTTAAGAAACCAGTCTATCCTCCTTTTTTAAATCTTATGTTGATGTGACCATGTCCATTCATTGTGTCTGCACTGTCCTCTGTTAATATTCCTTTTCTATGCATTAACTAATTTTTGTAGCACTGGCCTTTAGCAAACATTGCATGTAAGTTATTATTGTTGAAAGCAAGGAGCCTTTAGGTTTTGGAGATAAAGAATATTGATTTTTGTTTCAGGAAAGAATGGATATATTGAAATCAGGCTTTAAAGGCCAAAGATCAAGGTCATATGGGCAGAAAGAAGGAAACATGTTTGTAAATGGCTTGTGTTTGAGATAAGAGAGATACCTGTTGTTTTGGGGATCAAATGTCATAGTCAAAACCAAAAAATCATTTCTGAATGCTAGGTTTAGCTCTTATCATTTACTGTAACCAAACTTTGTAAATGGCTTGTATGTGAGATAAGGAAAATATCTATTCATTTTGGGCTTAATAGATAACAAGTCAAATTCATGTGGACAAAAAAAAGGAAAGATAATTCCTACAAGTTTTGTACCACATGCCATGAATAAACTCTATAGATTGCTTGAATTTAAGACAAGGAAGACACCTATTGATTTTGGCCTTTAAAGGTCAAAGGTCAAGGTTAGAGAGATAACAAGAAGGAAATTTTTTCTAAAACAATTTAAGTTTTATGCCACAAACCATAACCTTATTTTGTGGAGGTTTTGCATCTGAGACAAGGAAGCATCCGACAGTAATGGTATCATTAATGGTATCATAGGTCAAAGGTCAAGATGACTGAAACTGAAAGTAGAAAATTGTTTCCACAAAATAACTTTGGGATCAATTGGTCTAATGCTCACCATTTTTTGGATCATTGCCGTCTCACCTCTGTCTGTCTTTGTTCAAGTCTTGGGCTCAGCCAATGTGGGTACACAAGAAACCTTGCCAGTAGCTTCTCGTGGGTTGGTGCTTTTTTTTGCAGGGTTGTCCTGGGTTCTTCTTCCACCATTTATACTGGTTGCCATGTATAGCCTATCTTGTGCTGAAAAATGACATTAAATCCTTCAACAACAATATAAGTTGTCAGATTTTGTGGCTGTCTTGCATTTGAGACAAGGCAGCAACCTGATTATAAGAAAGAGCATGCAGTATTACTAGGTAGATAGTTTCCTTAGTGCAATGATATAGCTCACAAATTACACAAATAATGTCTTCTAGTACTTGAGTATCATACCGTTGAAAGATGGTGTATAATGGATGCTTCATGGTAGTCTTATTATGTTTAAAGTTAATCTGGTATAACCTTGCAGAATTTGCCTAATTTTATGCCTATCTGTTACAGGATTAATTGATTTCTTGATCAGCAATCATCCAGTAGCAAAGACACTTAGAGAACATGTTGTCTTCAAAATTGTACCGATGTTGAATCCAGATGGTGTCTTCCTAGGAAACTACAGGTATAAAATATTTCATACTCAAAGGCCACATATTTTGCCTGATAGATATAAAGTTTTTGAATTTTGGCATTTGCGTTGGTTACATTACCTTTTCTATTCTGCCAAAGACACATGAAAGGTTATACCATGCCAAGGCTGTTGGAATGCCTCGTGCCTTGCCCAAAAGGGGCACACACAGACTGATTTAAACTTGTATCCATATGGTTTACCATATCCCAGGATACAAGCTAGGTCCTTTTTGGAAATGTAAACAGTTCACACCTGTGTCAGAAATTTATGATGTGACTATGCATGCATGTGCTCATTCATGTGCAATATCACAGACAGGAAAGATCACAAAATCGAGGAAATTTTTTAAAAAGATGAGCATGGGAACAATAATTGACCCTTACTGTTTTATTGCTCCTTTCTCACCACGTTCCCAAATACCTAAGATCCAAGTCAAGATGTCTTTTGTAAATGTGCAAAATCATTTTCCATTTTGACCCACCATGTTGTTCGAACCGGGGATGATCAGAAGAAGGTGGACAATGTAACAGAGGAAGATGTTTTGGTGCAGATTTCCTGTAGGGATTGTATACTTGATTTTGTTTGTAATTTTCTGCTTATGAAAGCATAATTTCATATGAACTTATGTTCATCATAGCATTAATAGTGCATAATAGAGTTTAATATTTTTCTTTTTTTCACTTTTTAAATATCAGAAATTAAGAAATTTTATCTCTGCTGATCCGAGAGCAAAAGAGCTTATACTATGGTCCTGCATTCTGTTGTCATTTATCTGTTGTCTGTTGTCCATTAGCAGTGCTTTAAAATAGTGGAAAGTCATGAAGCTTGACACACATTTTTACCCACAGGTCTCATTGGTCCTAAACGAAAATGGTTCCAGTTGGACTTTCAAAACATTGTGGCTATCAGAGATATTTGTATTGCTGCTCCTTGGATGTATGGTAAACATTGGGTTTTCACTTAGGCAAATGATATATGGATGGTCTTGAACAAACAGTCTTATGTCCATTGATTCTCCTCAAATGCACCAGTAGATATTTCCAATAATAAGGATAATGTGGCTGGGTGGGGCAATGTGCTATATGTCTGTGGTACGATGTCTCATTGCTAGACATCACTATATACTGCCACACTGCAGACATCATAGCAATATGACTGAAGACTTGTTAAAGCTACATTAAAAATCAAAATCACACCACTACTCCCACCCCACCCCACCCCCACACCCCTATAGAGATGTAAATCAATCCATAACACTTCTGAGACCTCTACAGACACAATAGTTATACAGTTTAGAGCCAAACATCCGTTCCTTATTTTGGGGGCCAAATTGCAACCCAAAGTTGCAATTGAATTGGTCAATAAAATAAAATAAACTGCCTGAATGAGTTCCAGTTGTTTAATTAATTAAAGTTTCATTAGATTAAACTTAAGTAATTTTTAATTTTAATTTTGGTTACATGAAAAAATAATGGGTTGTATTAATATGTCCATATATCATTGTGACATCTGTGATTTGATTTATTTTTACCATTGCATACAGACAATATTTTCAGTTTTTTCTTGACTCTAGAAAGTGCTTTTTGAGATCCCAAAGGGGTTGATGTGTGTGACCAAAAAAAAGTGACGTCCAAATGAGAATAAGCTATCTTTTAATGTAAAAAGTATAGAAAATTATTGGAAATAATTTTTTTTAACGTAACTGCTTTTTTCTGATTATTTAATACACTTACAAAGAAAAAAAATCAGACTAGCATTATTAAATATCACCATACACATACACATATATGCAAACACTCACATAATCACAACCACACTGCATTAATTAAAAACATACACCACGTTTCTGTCTTTAGAATCAGTTGGATGGTAAAATATGTGCTTAATTAGATGCAGTCTTTCCACAAAATAAAAGATCAACCAGGATTTCTGTACTATTATTTTTGTTGGGCTTTATTTTATTTTCTGATAGCTTATTGCATCCAGAATCATCTTCACAAATGAATCACTCTTGAACACTACCCAAAAACTAAAATATTTTTAATCATGCTTTTTGTGTTTATATATGAAATCAAATCAGACTTCCAAGAGACATTGCCACTGTTTACAATTTTGGAAATAATTTTTAATATTGAGTGCTTAAACATTCTCATTCAAGTCACTGATGTGTAATACTATATGCTTTTCTGTGTCTAACATCTCTATGATTTCCCTATAACTTAAAATGAATTGTGTTGTTCCACTCTGTGAACTTTTTACCTTTGTAAATTAGCACAATAGGCTTGACCATAGTAGTCTGCAAAGGATCCAACTCATCACCCTACCTGTTGTCAGACAAATTTAAAAAAATGTAAAATGGTGGTTGTTTGTATCTGACCTCTTTGCAGTTAAATTGCCACTACGACAATTAGCTGTATGTACTGCCCCAAGTTTGTTTTACATAAGCTCTTTACCATTTGTAACATGCCTGGATGTTACGGATATACTTCTCAACTTAACCTAGGTTGCAGTTACCATTTTCTGGAAATAATCTGTAAACTTAATAGGAACTTTCCTTTCTGGAAGTTTGTAATGATTTGAATATTTAATCCACAATCATAGAGGAATACTAGATGTGTATTATGTTATTTACAAAAAAAAATGTCACTGGTTAGGTACACTATTATCTTGATTTTGAACAAAGGTCAGATACAAAATTCAGATATTCATAACATAATCATAGAGAAAGGCCAAAAACAATACAAATGAAATGTAGATAACACTATTCATTCATCATGCCTGAACATATGTTAATTACACATTGGTTCATTATGCTTGTGTTCATTTTTTAAATCTGTGTTGCATAACCTTTTGCTAAAGTCATTGTCAAAATCAAAGCCTCTTGATGCCTAACTCTTGGTGTGGCTTAGACCATGCACTTTATGTCAGTTGAATTTACACTACAAACAGCCTTTCACATCCAGCTGTGCTGCAAAAACCCAATGAATTAACTAATCTCAGAAAACAGAAAACAGGAAAACCCAGAAAAAAACACATGAATCCGACTTTGCATGACCAGCCTTGCATTTGCCAGAAGAGGGGATTGAACTCAGGATTGCAGAACTGCAGCTTTTATATAAACCATGGCACTCAGATGGGCTTTTTTCTGTTGCAGATGCTCTCTAATGGGGTTTGATCTAAATCGACACTGGCAGGAGCCCTCCCCATGGGCGCATCCCACGCTGTATGCTACAAAAAACTATGTCGTGGAGCAAGACAGAGACGAGGTATTGTTTGAGTCTTTTATTATCCAAGTGAGACAGCAGGATGTATCAAATCTAGCATCTTTAGTTTGTTTGCCAAAGTTCTATGTTCACTTTTGTCTGTCTACAATCAGCCTTGTGTCAGAGTTTTTAATAAATTTTTTCTGGACGTATCTACTTTATGGGTACTTGATAGATCAGTTATGTTTTCAACATGGCTATTAGACTGTACTACACTTGTAATGCGAAAACAATGATGATGTCATAATCAGAGGAGCACAGCAAATGATGTACATCAGTGTTCCATAGAAATGAGTGTTGTGTTCTGTTTATGTACTATAGCGTAAACAGACATGCAAGAGGAAGAAGTACATTGCCTTGTTTAATATTTATTAAACTGATATATTTCTTAATAGTTATTTTATTTTGTAAAGTTTCTCCATTTTCTTATCCATTATCTGGCTTTTTGCATCAGGTGCAGACTGTTCTCATTTGTATTACATGTCATTGTTATTGTTAGTTATCTGTATTAGTAGAAAATGTGGATGAATGCTAGTGTGTATGTTTATGTTGGAGCTAAAAAAAACATCCCCATTGACACACACATACACTCACACGTTTGCTGTAACACAGTTTCATTTAGATAGTACTAATGCACCAGAATAATTTTGCTTATTGTCACCTGTGCTTCATTTCTCAAATCATGTACATGGCTAGCTGCTTATTACCTATATTTATTGAGCTTGGCTGTTTGACTTGATGTGATATATATATATATATATATATATATATATATATATATATATATATATATATATATATATATAGGTAGGTATTTAAGCTTGTGTGTGCTCATGATGAAAAATAATGAAAAATGTTTGAAGAAGACATGGTAGACATGAAGTGAAACAGATAACATGGGCATAGATCAATAGATGTAAACATGAATGAAGAAATGAATGAAGGAATGAATGGAGAAATGAATGAGGGAATGAACAGAAATTGATGAATTAGCAAAGAGTTAATGGATGGAGGGGGGGAGGAGTTGGTGTACAGATGGATGTAGGAAATGATGAAGAGACAAACTAATAGAAGAATATAAGATGGAAGGATGTAAAACAGAGATGTGAACAGATAAATTAATCAAGTGTATACATTAAAAAATTACAGATGGTTTGAGGAAAAAAGAAAACAGAAAATATGCACAGATGAGTGAATGGAGCTTTTAAAAAAATAATTGGATGGAAACACAAGTGAACTTTAATTATGTTGTATTTGTTCACAGAAGACACTGATTAAAATGTCTCCCAGATGACAAACACTCAAATTAGATGGAAGAGTATGCTACTGTGTTTCTGATATAAAGTGTTCATAATCCAGCAGTTTAAAATTTATTTGATGGACATAATTAGGTTTTCCTCCTAATCCAGCACAAAAAAAATGGATTAGGAGGAATATACCTAATGATGCCGATCATATAAATTTTAAACTGTTGGTTTATGAACGCATTATATCAGAAACACAGTACCAAGGTCCTGTTAATGTAGTATTTTAACCTTTATGATCATTTAGTTGCCTCTTTCATTTAAATGCCCATTTCTCGACTTTGCTCCTCCCATTCAGCCCCCCTCCCAAGGCATTGCGTGTTAACTTGGACTAGTTTTACAGTATCAATAGAGTCATTACAAATACTGCCTTTTGTTTCAAAGCATTCGTTACAAGCAGAAAATACTTTGTCATAATTGACATCATTACTATCTAGGTTCAGCTGTGCAGGGTAAATATTGCCTTCAATTTTAATGTTCTATATTTCATAATTTGTGACATCATTTCTATCAAGGTTTCAGCTATTTAGGGTAAATATTGCCTTCCAGTTTAGTGTTCTAATTGTCATAATGTTTGGCATTGTTATTATCAAGGTTTCAGCTATGTAGGGTAAATATTGATTTCCAATTTATATATGTCATAATGTTTGGCATCATTTCTATCAAGGTTACAGCTGTGTAGTTTTTAATATTACCTTCCAATTTAGTGTTCTATATGTCATAATGTTTGGCATCATTTCTATCAAGGTTACAGCTGTGTAGTTTTTAATATTGCCTTCCAATTTAGTGTTCTATATGTCATAATGTTTGGCATTATTTCTATCAAGGTTACAGCTGTGTAGTTTTTAATGTTGCCTTCCAATTTAGTGTTCTATATGTCATAATGTTTGGCATCATTTCTATCAAGGTTACAGCTGTGTAGTTTTTAATATTGCCTTCCAATTTAGTTCTTCTATATGTCATAATGTTTGGCATCATTTCTATCAAGGTTACAGCTGTGTAGTTTTTAATATTGCCTTCCAATTTAGTGTTCTATATGTCATAATGTTTGGCATCATTTCTATCAAGGTTACAGCTGTGTAGTTTTTAATATTGCCTTCCAATTTAGTGTTCTATATGTCATAATGTTTGGCATCATTTCTATCAAGGTTACAGCTGTGTAGTTTTTAATATTGCCTTCCAATTTAGTGTTCTATATGTCATAATGTTTGGCATTGTTATTTTCAAGGTTTCAGCTGTGTAGGGTAAATATTGATTTCCAATTTAGTGTTCTATGTCATAATGTGTGGCATCATTTCTATCAAGGTTACAGCTGTGTAGTTTTTAATATTGCCTTCCAATTTAGTGTTCTATGTCATAATGTGTGGCATCATTATTATCAAGGTTTCAGCTATGTGGGGTAAATAATGCATTCTGATTTAGTGTTCTATATGTCATAATGTTTGGCATTTGTAGGTTTAGAAAAGTAGCATTGTTTTGTTACATATATCTGTTTTGACTAATGTACAAAAATTTCTTTGTTATATTTGGAGTATTACTTGTTTATATTGTATTTGCTTTCATCACAGTATTATGCATGTGTCATTATATTTTGGCAAAAAGAAGGAAACAAATGCCTGTTCCATTGGAGGTTTGAATCTGGTATACAAACATGAAATATGCAAAATGATATCATTTACATCACTGGTACAGCTAAAAGCAAGACCTCTCCTTTTTTTCAAAGACCAGCCTTTCTAGGATAAAGAGTTAATTTCAGATCATTCTCATTTGGATCCACTGTATGTAATAATAGTGATGTGGGTAAAATTAAATGCCTGTGTCCTATATCGAAATATATAATGATACCAAGGTTCCTTACATTTTTCAGAGTGTCACCAGACACCAACAAGATATAGTGTCATAAATTCATCAAGAGTGTCAACACTAAGTGTGCACCATAGAATTGCTTTGATCAATTTTTTTAATCATTTTTCAGCGTGCAACCAGACACCAACAAGATAAATTCTCATAAATTCATCAAGAGTGTCAACACTAAGTGTGCACCATAGAATTAATTAAAATGTGATGCAAAAATCAGTACTCACACACCACACTTGACACTTGAAATACCTGTAGAATTTCTACCAAATGAATCACATTGAAGTAGAGTAATTTCATTGGAACTATGTTTTATCAGTAATTCAGCTCCTGACAGTCCCCCATAATTGTTTTATACATTAGAATCCCTTACTTGTTACTTTGTTGGTTCTGCTGAATGCATCATCAATTTTTCTTTCTTTGACCATAACAAGCGGTCAAAATATCCATGTGATTATTACCAAACTGTGGCAAGTTACTAACATTTAACGTGTCAGGCTCAAACATAGTGAATGCATTAAAGAATGAGTGGTCTGTAAATCTTTGATGCAGGTAAAATCCATTTACACTATACAGCTTTTGAATATTTAGTCCTTCCCCAAAGACTGCTGTCACATGTAGCTTTAAGAACCTCATTGCAGGAAGGCTTAAAATGCGATGCATTTCTGAGGTACTCAGCTTCCAGCGATGTCAAAATCCATCAATAGATTGCTTCATAATAATGTGCAGCAAGTCTCTTGTCTTTAGATATTGGCTAAGGGTTTTCATCATTTGTATGCCTATTTGTTGACATGGTGAGTAGTCCTCTCTCAAGTCTCTTGTTTTTAGATATTTGCAAAGGGTTTCCATCATTTGTATGCCTATTCGTTGACATGATGAGTAGTCCACTCTCAAGCAGTAAAACTTTGACTTGTACTTATTATTGTCTCATCTATTCATATATTAACATACCAACTAAAAAAGACCCTTTAGAATAACAAACACACCTACCGTAAATACTTACTTTTAAATCAAACTGCAAACAACAAAGATTCAGATGTGCCATAGTATAATGTGCCTGCAGATCAGACAACTGATTACTCCTAACAAACTGCACAGACCCACATCTGCCAGTGCATTATGCAACAGTAGATCTGGGTCTGTGCATTTTACATTTGGACTGATCATATAAGTGAGAATATACATTATTTACCGAGAAGCTGATCTTTGAAAATTATCACACTCCTGTTTACTAAAGGATTAAATTGTCCTACTCTACCCCATTTAACCAGCTGACTGTGAGGAATATAGCCTTAAGTCGGTGAAACTGTAACAAGCCAAGTCAGCAACACCGCTGATTATTTAACAAAGAAAGAATGTTTAAAACTTGTTGTAGTCACCTTTGAATGAAGCTTAGTCTGGTGTGTGATGTAGTAAATAAGCTACAATGATTGGTGGTTATTGTTTGCTCTGGACCAATCAGAATAAGGTGGGTTACAAATAAATGGATGAAACACAAAGCATAATGACCTCGAGCTAGCTTGCCTGGATAGTATCTTAAACTCTATGGACAAACTGTGTAATATGGAGCCTAAGTTTTAGTATGCAGATATGATTGAAAATGATATTTCATAGATGAAATTGCCTTAAAGCTGAATAGGAAGTCACGATATTATCATCTGAATGGGTGTTTACAATGTGATTTATCTAGTAATGGAAAAAGCAGAAATAAATTTAATTTCTTTATTTCAGTAATTTAGGCTACCATCCAATAATACATACAAAAAGGTCCCTATATTTGAATGCAATGCACTTCTATTGCTATAACTGTCACATGTTAAGCATAGCTATTAAATAAACTATGGACTTGTAGAGAAATTTTCAAAATTTGTATAAGCACACCAATGTTTATCTTAATATTTTTTGTTCTCTGATATCTTTGTAAATTTTTTAAAAAAATGCATAGTGTTTGCCATAACCGCATTTATTTCTGGAACAGAATTTACCAAAATACTCTTGGAAGAAATATCACCTCATATCTACCCACTTCGGTACTAAGTGTATGGCCAAAACATCTAAATACATGTCTAAAGGAATGTAAGGTAATTCTATATATAGATATTGTTACGGCTATTGGATTTAAATTATTTATTTTGTCAAATCCAAATTTGTCATTTAGGGTTTAATATTCATTAATTGGGAAATTATTCTGGAAAGTTCAGGCTGACCTAGACTCTAGCTGTAAACACAGGTTGACCTTGGCTTGTTGACCTCATTTCTGACCCTTCTTTAGAGAGTGTAAACAAGCCTTGAAAATGATTGGCTAGATCCAAAAATATCTTTTTATTTTTAGTAACTAGTGGCTGTTTTTCTGGATCATTTTATTATTACGTGACTTGGTGAAGGTAGCTTCTTTCTTTGACTTTCCAGAAAATCACGTGATCCCTTGTATACTTTAGAAAATGGGTATTTAAATCATTGTACTGGGAGAGAGATTCAGTAGAATCTGGGCTTTTAAAGTTAAGTTGTGTTTTCTGTTTGAGTTATAATTTGAATTACCTTGTACAGGGAATTGTGTCAATTCGTTGGAGCAAGAGAATTTATTGTATTTATCTGGAAAAGGACATGTGTTTCATAATTTCATTTGGATGATTATAAAATAAGAACTGCATCATGTGACATTGTCAGCCATTTTGGATTACATCGTCAAGATTCAAACCTGGAACTATTAGAACATTTATTTATCAGGACTCTTGCAATTCCATTAGTGGATTATTTTTGTGAATTCTATATTGGATTAATGTTGGATTTGATTCTCTAAAACCGTAAGTTTATTTACTTTATGAAAATAATTGTACTTAATATATTCATTGTTCAAGTTATACAAGCTTGTTAGTTTTCACTCTTTCTGTGTTGCTGCTTATTCAAACCTAAGCACGTAACAATATTCTCAACATTCTGTAATGACCTGTATTCTTTATAATGAATATAATTTGTTGATTGTTTTCCTTTTTCATGCCAATTTTCACAAATACAATCTTCACAATGTCTGATAAAGTTAATACAAGAAGTGCTTTTACTTAAGCATATTTATTCACTAGAAAAAATATAAACCTTAAGAAATTCCTCAACAATGGCCATTTGAATTTAGTTTTAATTATTTGCTCTCAGATTTTTTCTAAAGAATTTTCCTTCTAAATAATTGACCGCTCCAGTGGTCTGAGTGGTAATACTGTCTGACTCGGATGTGGGAGGTCACAGGTTCAAACCCAGCCAAGTGATACCAAAAACTTATAACGATGGTACTGACACTTACCTCACTTTGCATTCAGCATTAAGAGTTTAGCATTAGGACTGGTCGGTCTGGTGTCAGGATAATGAGACTCTGGTACTTGTCTGTGGCACGATGCCCCATTGATGAAAATCACTATAAATTGCCACACTGCCATATCTTAGCAATATGGCTGAAAAATTGTTACAGCTATGTTAAAAATCCATATCACATAAACACACACAACACTTCTAAATAAATACTATTGAGATTGCTATTAGTAATCTTATTCATTTAATTTCTGATTACTCCAGTCAGTTGTATAATTAAAGGAATGCACAATGTAACAGATGAACAAACACAGATAGCTCATATAAGTTGGTAGGTAAATGCAATTGTAATAATGAAATGAATGAACAAATTAACAATAGATGAATATAAGGAAAAGTAAACATATATGAGAATCGCAAAATCTTTTAATTTACAAATAAATGAAAATAAACAGAAGGATAATAACAGATGACCACATTTTGAGAAATAAACATTATAATTTTACAGAAAGCAGGAATAGAAATATAAAAATTACGACAAGGAATGGAGGTTGTATTTTTTTTCTTCTTCATTTACTTTTTTTTATTAGACCAAGCAGTCAAACAAGTATCTTCTTTGATGATCACTAATTAGATGATTTGAAAAAACTTTAAAAAGAGTCTTTTTTTGTTTTAATCAACTAAATCTGGTTAACTCGAGTAACTTGGCTATTCATGGACCAGTAAAGCACTTAAAGCATACATTGGGTACAAGTTTAGAATGACCCCTTTGTGTTGATATATGTTATTAGTGGCTGGCATGATTTTTAAAAAAAATATACGGTGGTATTGACATGGTGGGCTGATTTCAGAATAAGTAAGTAGGTAGGTTGTTTTTTTGTTGTTGACACAAGTACTTTCACCTGTGACAGCTCTGTCCAATGAAATCTAAAGAATAAAAAGCGAACTGACTAATACTTATTCACTAATGAAGATTAAATAAATTTGTGTAGGGAAAATATGTGTGTATTGATTGTTCACTGCATGTATTGATATGTGTATTGGTACATGTATGTCATGATTATTGATATAATGATGCATCAGAAAATCATTTCTTGCTATCAGAGTGCGTCACTCAAGTATATATCATTGTTCTCTCTCAACAGATTACTCTCTGCTGTTTATGGTACATCATTATTTCATTGTTTTTTTAATTCTTTACCAGAAGTTTGCAATGTATTACCAACAAGTTGATAATGTTACGTGTTTAGGCTCGAATAAGCAGCAGCATAGAAAGAAGTGAAAATAACAAGCTTGTAAAATTTAACAAACAATTTATTAAGTACAAATATTTTCATAAAAGGAAATAAATAAACTTACGGTTTTAGAGAATCAAGTCCAAAAATTAATCCACAAAGAATTCACAATATAATCCACTAGTGGAATTGCAAGAGTCCTGATAATAAAATGTCCTAATAGTTCCCGGTTCGAATCTTGATGATGTAATTCAATATGGATGACGATGTCATGTGATGAAGTCAGTTTTAGTTTTATAATAATTCAAATGAAAATCTATGAGCACATATTCTTTTCCAGATAAATAATAAAATAATTCCTCTTGCTCCAAATGAATTGACACAATTTCCAGTACACGGTAATTAAAAATAACTCAAAAAGAAGACACAACTTAATATTATAAAAGCCCAACTTCTACTAAATATCTCACTCCAAGACATCACTTATATATCTGTTTTTACGTAAACAAGAAAGGGGTCACGACCTTCCAGAATCTCTCAGAACAATCTCACATTCAAGAAATCACGCCAACATCATATGACCCAACTAAATTAGAAAGATGTTTATACTTTACTCCATTTTGTCCTTGGAATCAACCAATCTTTTTTAGTTGCTTGTTTACACTCTGAAGCAAGGTCAGAAAATGAGTTTAACATCTGTTGTTTACTTGTAAAGTATATAGGTCATCCATTTCTAGAAAATATTTCCCAATGAATGAATTTTTAATCCAAAATGTCAAATTTAAATCTAACAGACAGACAATAAAAATAAATATAAATGACTTATATTAAATATATGTAACAATAACTTCATCATTTTTATATCATTTTGATTTTATAAATTAGTTTGCAAGTTCATACATGTATATCTCACATGTTTGTACAAACAGATATGTATCAAATATACTGTGACCACATGAGATAATGAAGTTTTGTCAATCAGTTTCCATGGGAACAGAAATAATTAAACCCAGATATTTATTGATTTGCTTATTTATGTACTGAACAGAATTTTAAAAATTCACATAATTAAAACTACTGTCAAAAGTTTGATTTTGTTTTTTGTAAATCTCCACTCACATAGTTTGTGAATAAATTAGCTATAGATATAAAATCAAATTTGTTAATATTTCCTAACCTAATCATGATTAATTACTGTTTTTTTTTTCTTCCAAATTTGTTTTAGAATCTCTGAAATTTGTTTTTGTGATTCTTGAATGATTCTCAGAGAACAGTGAAAAATAAATATCTTGATCGTTAATATAGAGCGCATTTATGGAACAAATTGTAGTGAATGTCATTATGGTCACGTAGACACATTTACTCATTTAAATTACATATTAATTATTGCTCTAAATTTTAATACTAATATAGTTTAATCAAAGTGTTTTTAATCCTAATTATTGAAATCTCTGCACCTGAAGTATCGATCACGATGGACTTTTACAATGGTGACGAGGTATTAATCTGTGTTAAGAAAAGAGCACATTGGGTCAGATTGTAACAATATATGCTAGTATGAATTTGTTATTCAACATATTTAGCTTTCATTTAGCTTGAGTTTCCTCTGACCCTTGTAGACCTGCACCCCACATAAAAAAACAAATATAAAAAAGGGGGTGGCAAGGGTCAGAGGAAATTTGTACTAGCTTTCATTGTGATATCTGAGCACATGACATTCAATCTGATTTGTACTGGATCACACCTTTAGGATGACCTTGTCCAAAAAATGTCCACATGCTTTAACATTGAGTTTTGCTTTATGTGTTTTTCTTGGGCAAGTAAATAATGACCATGCAAATGAATATGAATGTTTGAGGATCCAATTTAATAATTGCCATTTAAACGTATGTACAATAAATTTCAAAAACTCTTTACCGAATACATACATGATCTATATGGCTTTCACAACAGCATTATGCTCTAATCCTATATTTCTGGGTAAAATTGCCATTATTAATGTTTCACTACCATTTCTTCACATAATATCATAATGTTAACAAGTGTCTGTGATGTCATGGAGGTGCCAATTTATCAGAACTGTAACATTTTGTTATAGTTGCAAGTCTGTCCATGAAAAGGTATTTTGTAAACAGATTTTAGGGTTAATAAGAGGGTAAAAGAGGATGAAGCAAACCTATTACTTTATTAAACTTTTTCATTATTTATTGATTTACAAAACTTTTTTGTAGCTAGGAACATTCTAATAGAAGAGTTTCATATATTAAATGTAAAGAATTAAGAGTAAAAATTTAATTGAAATAAATGCTTAGTGTTGAGGCGGATTTCTTCAGAGAGATAAAAGCAAGAAGTATTTTATACTTGGATAGGCTTGTGGGTCCCATGTAACTGCATATTGCTGCTGAGAATTGTTTTTAGTGCATGTTAATGTCTTGATTTATTATTTATGCATTACGCATGAATGCAAGGTTACACCTTTTGTGGCAAATCATGCAAACTGTAGAGGGAAACTGCTTTTTTTGTTGCTTCCTCGAGACGTGTGTGTCATGCTTGAAGCCAATTTTATTGTTTATCTGATTGCCACTGAGCCTACTCTTAGTGGTGCATGTTGACTGGAGAGTAATTAATGGTTTTTCTTTGATGCTAGGCAAAGAAGTTTTCATGTCAGTAATTCTTTATGTAACCTTACTTTTTTGTACTGTATGCGCTTTCTTCTTAAAACGTTTTCCACCAAACAATACAGCCATTCCTGTGTGATCGAGTTCAATGAAAATTTCTTTGCATTGTATAGTCATTAGAACTGCCTATAAAACTTGACATTAGACTTGGATATTAGTCTGTTTTGTTATTTACTAAATTCTTCATAAGCGCCAGTTAGCTGGTAGATAATGTATAACTATATTGATCCAAAGGAGAAATTTTGGAGTCTGACTATTGTTTGACATGTGATCTGACCTTTGATTATTTTTCTTTCAACCATACTAAATCTTTAGGGTCTTTATGTCCCATGATGACAGTGGTAAGGAATAGCGTTTTTCATGTCGCTCCAGTCAATAATATATTAAATTCATCCCAGTTTGTGCTATAGATAAACTAAATATCCTTCTGTAATTTAGATTTTAGAATTCATCTGCAATGCATGATGTCTGTAAGACAATATATGACAACCTTTTTAATTATTTTGTTTAGAAATTTAGCTCTATGCATGTGTGTGTGTGTGTGTGTGTGTGTGTGTGTGTGTGTGTGTGTGTTCATACCTATTATAAAACTATTAAAAAGCAATAAATTACTGATAGAATTCATCTGCAATGCATGATGTCTATCTATAAGTATAAGACAATATATGAGAATTTTTATATATTTTTTTTATAGAAATTTAGCTCTATGCATGTGTGTGTTCATACGTTATTATAAAACTATTATTAAAAGCAATAAATTACTGATAGAGCTAGAACTCGTCTGCAATGCATGATGTCTGTAGGACAGTATATAAGAATTTTTAATTAAAATTTCTAGATTTTTAGGGTATATGCATGTGAAATAAATTACTGATATAACTAGACTTACAAGCAATACAGGGAGCCCCGAGTGGCCAAGTGGTCTAAAGCGCTTGTCGTTATGGATCACTGCACTCTCACCTCTGTGTGGGTTCAAGTCTCAGATTTGGCCAATGTGGGCATGTGAGAAAGCTTGCCAGTAGCTTCTCATGGGTTGGTGGTTCTTTTCGAGGGCTTTCCCAAGTTCTTTCTCCACTATTAACATGGCCGCCATGTATAGTCTATCGTGTGCTCAAAAATGGCATTAAATCCTACAACAACAACAACAACAAGCAATACTAATACTAGAGCAGATTGGCGGGTCATACTTTCAGCATCCACTAAAACTACTGAAACATTTTAAGCTGCAAGGTAATTGTAGAAAAGGGGTTGCATGATAAATAAAACGATGCTGTTTTTATTTTTTTTCACAGAATGCAGTAATTGACTTCTACATCGACATCCATGCCCACTCCACCCTTATGAATGGTTTCATGTATGGCAACACATATGATGACCTGGAAAGATATGAACGCCAGTCTGTTTTCCCCAAACTACTATGTGCTAATGCAGAGGACTTCTCAATGGCTAATACAAACTTCAACAAAGATGCAGTCAAAGCTGGTACTGGAAGACGGTACGTGTTTGTTTTTTTTTTATTTTATTCATCATGGTTTTCTTAGCTTTCCCAGATATGATTCCAGCACCAGGATGTGCAAGGGTGAAGAGATAGCCCATCAAAATCTGGTGGTCTTTGTTGTTCTTCAACCATCAAATGAGGCAGTGTGCAGTTTTCCATTGCAAAACTACTTATAGGTTAGACAGTAATTTCAACACACCACAATTTGCGATTGGCTTTTACATGCTTTTTTGCCATATAATCCAAACGTTCCATTGATTGTTCAAGCAGAAATGCATGAAGTGGTAATTAGGTAATTTGTTTAATGAAATGTTAATTTTTTTAAAGAAAATGAACTTGACAATTTGGGATAAACAAACCATATGGCAGTGTCATTAATGAGGCAACAGAGTGTCATTATTGAGGTAACATAGTGTCATTAATGAATCAACAGTGTCATTAATGAAGCAACAGGTATCATTAATGAGGCAACAGGGTGTCATTAATGAGGCAATAGGGTGTCATTAATGAGGCAACAGAGTGTCATTATTGAGGGAACAGAGTGCAGATAAAGGAGGGCAGGCAAGTTACTTCTCCATGCCAATTCGTACAGGGAACAACACTGGTGGTTTTCTCCGAGTTCTCTGGTTTCCTTCTTCTGACGTGAAGTGAATCACTAATGCATCATTAATTTACCTGTTTTTATACCTACATCAGTACTAAAGTTTGAGAATTGATACAGAATGGTATTTGCCTTATAAAGAGGTCAGTTTTTGTCTTAAGTGTCCATGTATAATTACTAGTTGTTATTCTTTATATTCATCATGTATTGTATCATAGTTTGTATATATATCGATGTGCTGGACAGGCATGTTGTTTCACCGCTGCAAACTGCCACATTATTCCATCATTCATGTCATTGAGAGTGTCTAATACAGTACTCCCTCACTTTAATGCTCATGTATTGGAGCCACAAAAGATAGTCAGACTGCTATATGTAGTGGAGTGATGCATATAATTCTGCTACTCTTCAATGCCATAGGAATCATGACCATATATATTAACCATGTATCAGGAAAAGCGTTATAATGATAGGTGTTAAAGTGAGGTAGCACTTTATTTATCACAGTTTTCATGTGATAAATAAATTGATTCAGACTGAATTTTTCCACAAAGTTGTTAGTTGCCTCAGTGGCATTATGTTTAGTAATTTTGTTAAATTTTGATCATTCTGCAGTTTGTAGCAACCACTCCGGTGGTCTAGTTGTTAAACATATGTCTTGGATGCGGGAGGTCATGGGTTGAAACCGTAGCCAAGTAATACTAAAGCCTTATAAAAATGGTACTAACAACTGCCTCGCTAGGCATTCAGCATTAAGAGCTTTTTGTTAGGACTGGTAAGCCTGGTGTCAGGATAATGTGACTGCTTGGGGCATTATGCTTCATGTCTGCTGCATGATACCCCAGTGCTAGACATCACTACAGACCTACCTGTTTATAACGACATTGCTTATCTCGACAAGCCACCTATGTTGACAAAAAAGCAAAGTCCCGGTCCCATGGTCTACTATTACTATCAAATTGTCATGCCTATGTCGACGTCAAGATAAAAGAAAAACGTATATGTCGACAGAAGCCCTTGGTCCCAGCTTGAACAAATCCTTTGTTTTCAACGTTTATGTCGACAAGCTGCCAATTAAGACCAATACTTTGTTCAACAATTAGTTGATCTTGCCGCCAGGCTTTAATGTCGCAGTCAGATAAAAAAAAAAAACAAACCATAGCAGCACATTTTCTCACCACTCTGCAGCTAGTTAAGTCTTTCATCTTGCCGCCTAGCTTGTGGGTCATGTTCTTCAAATGTACTCTTACAATGACAGCATGTACATCTGTGGGTCTTTCAGCCACTGAATTTTCTGATTGTAAATATATCAGCACAGCGAAAAGGATCAATTGATGAACACAATTTCCCAATCAACAGGTGGTCGAAGCAGGACTAGCAAGCCCTTAAATTTGCCGTCCAGGAAATTGATGCGTACAGAGGACTCCTGTATACGTGATTTTCTGAATCCCATATATAAAAATTGCGTGAAAATACGGATTACGCGTTTCCGAGACCTTTGAAAGTGATCGGTGATTTTCGCTGTGAAAGTTTCGTTTTTAACTTTATTTACATTTACGATGGCTACCAACAAAAGGGTAAAACGCAAATTAAATTTACAGTCTTTGGAAACTAAATATCTGGCTGTTAATGAAGTTAAGGGATGAACATCTTGCAAAGAGGTCTGTGAAATGTTTTCATTTAAAAATAACATGTCCAGGAAGGATGAAAGCTACAGAGTCTATAAAGAAAGACTAAGTTGAAGGTAACTGCGCTCCCCAAAGGAAGAAGCAAGACTGCTACATTTTAAGATCTGGAGGAAGCATCTAAACGGTTCAATGAAGCATTATCGAAAAAGCTTAGTGTGGAGAACTTCGCTGCAACGAGTGGTTGGTGCAGTCGCTTTAATGTTCGTTATAAGATCAGATACAAAAGTATTTGTGGAGAATACATGTACTGTTGACAGTTTTTCATTTCCCTGTGAATAACCCCATCTCTTTGGTAGCCTCAGTAAGATGGGAACAGACTGACCAAAATCGAGGCTAGTTTAAGTACATGTACATGAAGCATGTAACTGACAACTTCTCAACCATGTATTAACGCCGACGTTGAATATCGTAATGCTGTTCGTATCAGGATGTGATCAGTGCAATATTTTTATTTGGATTTTATTACACAAAAGTAACCAAAATGTAATTTGTCAATATACAAGTGTCTTCATGTACTCAAAATTTCCTATTTTTTTTTCTCAAAGTGTAAATGCTATTCACTGACGACGGGTCACCCTTTGCTGACGAATGTTATCTTTTTTCAGCCCCCCCCCCCTCAACACTTATCTCAACATCTGCCTATGTCGACAATATTTCCTCAGGCCCGAGGATGTCGAGATAAACGGGTAGGACTGTATTAATTGCCACAGGGCAGACATCATAGCAATATAACTGACAAATTGTTAAAGCTACCTTGAAAACCCAAATCACGCACTGTTGACTGATTTACTTTTTCATGCCAATGTTCACATACAATCTTCGCAATGTCTAATAAGTAGTGTTTTTAATTGTGTATATTTATTCACCCCCAAAAGTATTGTCACATAACAGCATTTCCTGCGTCAATACCCCAAAGGTATTATTACATAACAACATTTCCTATGTCAATACCCCCCAAAGGTATTGTCACATAACAGCATTTCCTATGTCAATACCTCCAAAAGTATTGTCACATAACAGCATTTCCTGCATCAATACCCCAAAGGTATTATTACATAACAACATTTCCTATGTCAGTACCCCCCAAAGGTATTGTCACATAACAGCATTTCCTGTGTCAATACCCCAAAGGTATTATCACATAACAACATTTCCTATGTCAGTACCTCCAAAAGTATTATCATATACCAGCATTTCCTATGTCAATACCCCCCAAAGGTATTGTCACATAACAGCATTTCCTATATCAATACCTCCAAAAGTATTATCATATACCAGCATTTCCTATGTCAATACCCCCAAAAGTATTGTCACATAACAGCATTTCCTATGTCAATACCCCCAAAAGTATTGTCACATAACAGCATTTGCTATGTCAATACCCCCAAAAGTATTGTCACATAAGTCTCTTCCCATGCAAATTAACACATTTTGTAAGGTCTTTTTTGCAATTTTGAAAAGGGCACTGGCCTTCCAAAATCATGACCTCAACAAAAGTTAATATTTGTGTCAGATGCCAAACAGATCAGTACCTATGTAATCCACACAAACATGTAAGTTTCTACATGATTGATGGTGAGAAACATTTAGTGAAAGCTAGGCTGTCATTGTCACTCTCCCTTCTGCCATGGCTGCATTAGTAAAAAAACATAATGACTAAAATTTACAACAGAATAGAAAATTCTTGTGTTTTTTTTTCTTCTGTAATTTATTTAAATAAAATATTTCAGGTATGCAAAAAATTACTATTAAAATATTAATTATGATGTTCTTATCTGCATACAGTTTGCAGACTTTTAAATAAACAAGTTCTCTGTTAGAAAAATTAAAGGACAAAAATATTTCTGATTTTTTATTTTTATTTTGATGTATGAAATAGAAAAGGGTACACAGAATGACAGACAATACAGTATCAAGCAGTTGCCATCTTCTGAGATACAATGCAGTATCAACCACTGCAGTTATAACCTGATAGATAATGCATTATCAACCACAGCAGTTGTTATCTTCTGAGAGACAATACAGTATTAACAACTGCAGTTGTTTGATTAGGATTTGTAACGTAATGTTTAACAATTTGTCATATCGCTACGATGTCTGCAGTGAGGCAGTTTATAGTTATGTCTGGCACTGGGGCATCATGCTGCAGACATGTAGTATGATGTCCCACCCAGTCACATTATCCTGACACCAGGCCGACCAGTCCTAACACTAACCTCTTAATGCTGAGCATCAAGCGAGGCAGCTGTTAGTACCATTTTTTTGTAAGTCTTTGGTATGACTTGGCCGAGGATCAAACCCACGACCTCCTGCTTCCGAGGCGGACGCTCTAACCACTAGGCCACCTGAGCGGTTCACAGCTGCAGTTGTTATCGTCTGATAGACAATGCAGTACCAATCACTGCAGTTATCTTCTGATTGACAATACACTACTAACCACTGCAGTTATCTTCTGACAGACATTACATTATAAATCACTGCAGTTGTTATCTTCTGACTGACAATACACTATCAAACACTGCAGTTGTTATCTTCTGACAGAAAATACAGTATCAACCACTGCAGTTGTTATTTTCTGACAGACAATACAGTATCAACCATAGCAGTTGTTTTCTTCTGAAAGGCAATGCAGTATCAAGCACTGCAGTTGTTATCTTCTGACAGACAATACATCATCAGTCATTACAGTTATCTTCAATATATCTTCTGTAATATATTTTCAGCAAACCAGATCCACATAATTTAGTCCATGCTATAGGAGTTTCTTGGCCTCTACCATCACCACCAGACACCACTGCCACCACCACCACCACCACCATCAACCTCTACCACAATTACCACCCAACTACCACAACCACACCACTGTTATAATTACAACATTTCACCACCACCTCTTCTGTCCCCCACCCCAATATTGAACTGCATTCATCTTGATCAATTATTAACAGTCTTTCTTGTTGGGCAGCCCTAAAAAGATGACTCACATTCCAGGAGGAAGCAGTGATTGGCACCGCATGCTATGCAGTCTCTGTATAGCCTGTACGATTTCAGAGGCAATTGTTGTGTAACAAAAACTGTCTGATCAGGGAGTGAAATTTCTTGAATTTTTTAATTGACCAATACTGAATGAGTCAATTCACTGGATGATTAGTGTCGATTGAATAGCCTTACTTTAAGAGTGACTCATTTCAACATAGAGGAAGGAAGGCTTGGATTATAGTTGTCATGTATTTCAGGCTTGATATTGAAGAACATAAAATATTGGAATGAATCATCAGTGACATCAATGATCATATGCAATTTATCCACATTTCCATATTCTCTAAAATATTAGGTACAAAATTCAAGCATAAGTCAAAATCCCAGATATCATGGATTTAAATGAGTGCTCATTTCAAATAAAATTTATAAAACAATTGGAATAATTTCTATATTTTGCAAGTCTTGGCAAGTTTAAGATTGAAATTATTTGATGAGTTTTATAAATTTCATTTGACATGAGCAGGTTCTATTTCTTACCGTACAAAAAATACAAATTTTTTTTTACCAGATTGCAGAGTAGTATAGTGAAATGATTTTTTAAATGCATTTGGATCCGACACAATCTTTACATGTTTTGGTTTCTTTTGAAAACCAATCACTTCAATTGAAGAGCTTTGCAAAGTGCAAAACTACACACCTCCAAAAATAAAGATTTGACAATGGAAGTGCTCCAGTAAGCATTGTGCCAAATCTACACTTTGCACAAACACGTTAACACACTTTTGTGGGAAAGAATTATGATTAGTTTAAAATTACATCCTATTATACTGACTTAAGTAGGTCATGAAAATTGGCAAAGTAATGGGGCCACATGTTTGGAACTAATTTGTTGCTCCTAATATACAGCCACGACCTTAGAGTTGGTCATTGTACAGATAACATCCAAAACTGGAGAGTAAATCACCAGATAGCTAGATTTGTTTATTTAGTGACTTTGGCTCCGAGTGGATGCCACAACATTATACTTTTCCTTGCATACGAAAACATGTTTGGTATGATGAGGTATTACACCTGTTATGTCCATAAAAATAACGATATGGGTATATTAACATAAATAACACTGTAGTCATGTGATAAAATCAGATACAATACTGCAAGTACATCCATCTCATTGAAATTTATCAGTTAAAGAAAGGTCCCAAATGAAGAAAATCATAATGGTTTTGCAAAATTAGCTTTAGTGTAATTAAAATCATGGCTCATCCAAACTTGTAAGGAAATGGTCAGGAATTGTATTGCATGACATCCACCAATTGAAGAAGACAACATATGTATTGAATGAAGTTTTGATTTTCATTTGCAATCAGATGCAGACCAATTTCCGCTTTGTAAATCAGTGTTATTGATTTTTATTAAACTTGTAGTTGTTGACTTACTTTTAGAACAAGAATAGTTATTAAGATGTATGAGATCTAAATATCTTTCTTGGAATCATAGTGGCTCTGTTGGTAGAGCTTCCAGGCTCGTCATCCTAGAGTCTTGGGTTCAGTACCTGTCTGGATAGGCTGCCCTGGTATGTTTTTGGTAAAGGCACTTATGTCCAGTCTCTTGATATAGCCAGTAATGTTCTCACAGTGCCATTAAAAACCAGCCACAACAGCAGTCTTTGTTTCTCACAAGTTAAAATTAACTTTTTTATGTGCTGAGAGAGAGAGAGAGAGAGAGAGAGAGAGAGAGAGAGAGAGAGAGAGAGAGAGACAGACAGACAGACAGACAGAGAGAGAGAGAGAGAGAGAGAGAGAGAGAGAGAGACAGACAGACAGACAGAGAGAGAGATTGGCACTCTGCAATGCTCCTAATTTCATTTGATTCAAAGTTTGTTTCAGCATGGTGAAATGCTTTGACAAATTCGGGTTTCAGAGTCTACTTCAAAGCACCAAACTTTGACAAATTCAGGTGTCAGATGGTACATGTAATTCAAAGCACCAAACTTTGACAAATTCAGGTGTCAGATGGTACATGTAATTCAAAGCACCAAACTTTGACAAATTCAGGTGTCAGATGGTACATGTAATTCAAAGCACCAAACTTTGACAAATTCAGGTGTCAGATGGTACATGTAATTCAAAGCACCAAACTTTGACAAATTCAGGTGTCAGATGGTACATGTAATTCAAAGCACCAAACTTTGACAAATTCGGGTTTCAGACTGTACTTCAAAGCACAAAACTTCATGTGGTGGAGGAATATAAGCTGTAAATCAAATACTTAAAAAGTTGTGTTAGCATTTGGTAAATATAAAAAGATCCAAAAATACAGTAATTGACTGTTTTTAGTAGGGGTGTGTGTGTGTGTGTCTTTCCTCTTTGAACCAAACATTAGCATGTAGAGAGTACATGTACATGTACTTGCATTTCTTTCTAATGGTAACAGATGTATGTTAACACTTGCATGCCAGATTAACATGTATATTCTTATTGTTCAACTTTACTTGAAAATGCAGCAGTATTACATATTTGAAGCATGAAATCTGCACTTTGAATTATTAGAAACACTGATAAATAGCCAGTAAATTTATTATATTTCTAGTTAAAATATATTTTAATTCTTCCATGTACCGTATATACTCACTTACAAGTTGAGTTAAACAGCAAACAACAAAGATCCTGATCTGCCATAGCATAATTTGCCTGCAGATCAGAGTCTATGTTGTTTGTTCTACTGATTAAAACCTTACAAACTGCACAGACCTAGTTCTGCTGGCACATTATGTGATAGCAGATCTGGGTCTGTGCAGTTTGCAGTTGGGCTTGTCTTATAAGTGAGTATAGACTATACCCATGCTGATATTTGAAACTCTTGGTTACAAAAGTCTTTATGGGTATGATATGGCCCAGGGGATCAAGTGCCAGTTGCATATATTCAATACTTGACCCTTCAAGATTTAATTGCCCTTGCCCTGCCTCCAATTTTGTAGTACAATCATTGACCCATTGACCAAGTCACTAGCTTTAATGTGTTCATTGACATTACACATGGTTGGTTATACATTGATAAATGGACTTTATAACATAATATTCACAGGGATATTTACTGTAATAACTTTATATCTATTTATACATGGTGCAATTTCACAAGGATAATTACTGTAACTTGCATGACTTGACATTACGCTTGTTTATCCATGAATGAATGGACTTTATAAATAGTGTATAGTTATATGGATAGTAACTTAAATAGCTTGTAAGAAAATCAAACTTGGACAAGATGTTTCTCTCTGTCTTGTATTATAAACTTTTAAGAACCTAAAGCTCTTTCATGACAAATGATGAAACTTGATTGTTGAAATTATGGGTAACATTTGAGGCAGATGCAAAACAGTATACATTTGGCTTATATTCTTTATTTTTTTAAAATTGATTATTCTGCAAACGCTATACTTATAGAAAATTAAAATTAAAATAAACTTACATTTTGCCATAGAGTAAATGATAAATACTTGGTCATTCCCTTGCTGTGCAAAGGGGTTTTAGTATAACACTTTTGAATAAGACTGCCTTATAATGAAGTGCTTGATACAGTACTCCCTCAGTATAATTCTGCACATGGGAGTCAAAGAGTAGACTGCTTACTAGTGAGATTGTCTTATAATGAAGTGCTTGATACAGTACACTTACGGTAATACTGTAAATGGTCATCATAAAGCATACCTCTTTTGGGAGTCATGAAGTATAGCTCTTTATAATGAGACCAGTCTGTTGATGAATTAGTTGATGCATTACTCCCTCATTATAATTCTGCACACAAGAGTCATAGAGTAGACTGCCTTATAATGAAGTACATGGTATAGTATACCTCATTATAATGCTGTAAATTTGAGTTTTAAAGAATAATGCCTTATAGTGAGACGGTCCTATAATAAAGTACATGGTACATTATTCCCTTATTACATGGTACATTATTACATGGTACATTATTACATGGTACATTATTACATGGTACATTATTACATGGTACATTATTACATGGTACATTATTACATGGTACATTATTTCCTTATTAAAAACGCTGCACATCGGAGCCAGAAAGTAGACCGACTAATATTGGGGCTGCCATATAATGAAGTATTTGGTACATTATACCCTCATTATAATGCTGAGTCATAAAGCAATACTGTTTTATAATGAGACCACCTTATAAAGGACATGATACATATAATGGTATAACTATTGAAAGAAATTGGAACCACGACAACAATCATATTGCAAAAGAACCTTTTGTTATAATGGAGGCCTGATAATAGTGTTTGAGTAATTTTACATCAGTTGCTGATGTCAGTGCATACAGCTTTTAGACCCTGTTGCAGACCATTCTATTACACATACAGTGTCATTGAAGACAGTCAGGCAGTATGGGCTTCAACACAGTTGTCATGTACAGCCATTAATCAATTCCTTCTTCATTCCAATGCAGCAGCAGCAGCATCAGTAACAGAAGCAGGCTTGTCAAGATATGATATGGTTACATCCCAGTTTCTTGAATCACTCTGGTGCCCTGGGCTGCAAAATCAATATCTAATAAAGGAGTGGGCCAGAATTTGCAAAGTAATTGGTTTGCAAGCCAAGTATTTGTTGCACAAACAAAAACCACCTTGCCTGAAATTAAATGGGATCATTGATTTTTGAATATTCTATTGATTGTATTCACAATGGTGTATTTAGAAACTGGTAATTTGGGACATTGAGCTGTGTAGTCATGATTTGTCTTTATTATTGACACCAATAGTAATCAGATTTCTTTGTTTCATTGAAAGTGGGGGGAAAAACTTATAGGTGAATCACTTTGATCCCTGAACAAGGAAAACCTCTGCCTTATAGCTGCATGAGAGAGTGGAAATTGTATTGTCATGTTGTTAATTAAATGAAAATGAAAACACATTTTAACAGTTTAATGTTAAATGTAGAGATTTATTTTACAGGTTTTGTAGTACATAAAGATTGATTTTTAAAAAATTGCAAAACTTTCACCTCGTGGAAATTTAGTTAAATCTTGTCTCCACATGCTGAAAATTGGAAAACATAAACACATGGAATGTTACAAAATATGTAAATTAAAGAACCATAACATTTGCATCCATTTCCCAATATACCGTATTTACTCACTTATAGATGCACAGATCCAGATCTGCCATCGTTAACACTAACATTTTCTGGATCTGTTTTGTTAGGGGTAATCAGTAGAACAAACAACATATTCTCTGTTCTGCCATCACATTACGATATGGCAGATCAGGATCATTGTTGTCTACAGTTTGACTCAACGTATAAGCGAGTATATTTGGTACAGTGTCAGAACTATGTGGACTTTTTGGTCAGGCTGCCAGACTTGTAACTACAAAGGGTGCAGGTTTGAAGATCACTATCAAATCAGCCCTAATTGGCTGCTGATGTGTATTCTTAGCAAGACATTTTAGTCCTTTGACCTTAAATAACCTACATCTGTAAATGTGTCACAAGACATAAACCAAACGAAGTCTTTTATTGTATCAATTATAGTAGTTTTTGTTTTTAGAAGATTAGACATGGTGGAAAAAAATGTATGTCACATTAGATCAATTACCTATATATTTTTCTGTTTTTTTATTATTGGAAATAATAGGATGCCTTAAATACAGCAGCTGTTTGTTGTGAAATAGACAACTTTGATGTTTCCTGTAATTTCCTTAGACTTCAAACTAATTGGTATTTCCAGAGATCTTTATGCGTTAGTCAGGGGATGCGATGAAACCATGTCTGTTGGACTAATCATATCTCCCCCTGAATTGTTGAGTGGAAAATCACTTAACTTTGTTGTTATTTTACCTTTGGGGTAACCATCTAAACTGATGGGGGGGAGGGACGGTTAAGGGTATTGTTGGCTTCCACCCCTGTTGTGATTGGATTAAGGGGTCATAGATCACATGTACAAAAATTACAAGGACATATTAAATATTTCCTTATTAAGATTTGTCATTGATCATAGTATAAAGACAGATATGTGAAGAATCATGGATTCTGACCCCCACTCCAGATCACTGTAGTGGAAGTGGAATGAATATGGATTTGGGTTGGCTTGGGGTGGGTGGGATGGTATGGATGGGTGGTTTAATATGTAATAAATATGGTAGGATTTGGGATGGTGAACTATTGCAGTTACTCTGTTTTACCTTTATTTGAAAACCTGATGAAATTCTTTTTGGCAAAATACATAACTTTTTACTGGTAATTTGTTAATACATAACAAAATGTGATGCTTTGGCAAAATGCAACCACACCTTACATTGCAAAATGGCAGGGGCACCGAGTGGCCGAGTGGTCTAAAGCACTTTCCGTTACGGATCACTGCTATCTCACCTCTGTCTGCGTGGGTTCGAGTCTAAGATTCGGCTAATGTAGTTATGTGAGAAAGCTTGCCAGTAGCTTCTCGTGGGTTGGTGGTTCTTTCCTGTGGGTTTTCCCGGGTTCTTCCTCCACCAATAATACTGGCTGCCATGTATAGCCTATCATGTGCTGAGAAATGGTGTTAAAACCTACAGCAACAAAAGCAAAATGGCAAAATCTTCAGAAAGAGGTGACCTTGCACTAAAGTTAGACTCAAGTGAAAGGGGCACTTTTGGATGGTGTGTATGTCTCTAACATTAAAGGGGGTCTTGGGTGGCCAGGTGGCCTAAGATACTTGGATTGTCAGATCACTCACATCTCACCAGTCCACATGGGCTCCAGGATTGGCTTGGCCAGTGTGGGTATGTAAGAAAGCTTGCCAGTAACTTTACATGGGTTGGTGGTTCTTTCTAAGGTTTTGCTAGGTTCTTCCTCCACAAAAGCTATTAGCCATCATGTATAGCCTATCATGTGCTGAAAAATAGCAGGGTCCTGAGTGGCAGAGTGGTCTAAAGTGCTGTTCGTTATGAATCACTGCCATCTCACCTCTGTCTGCGTGGGTTCGAGTCTCGGATTTGGCCAATGTGGACATGTGAGAAAGCTTGCCTGTTGCTTCTCGTGGGTCGGTGGTTCTTTCCAGGGTTTTCCCGGTTCTTCCTCCACCATTAATACTGGCCACCATGTATAGCCTGTATTGTGCTGAAAAATGGCGTTAAACAAAAACAAAGAGGGAAACTGAAAAATAGTATTAAAAGACAAAACCACAAATGAACAAACTCAAACATTAAAGATTGTATTTCCAGGATTCATGGTTAGAGTTACCTGTTTAAAGACCTTTGTAACGACATAAAAAGTTATATCTTTATGAATCAAAACATTTCTGGTTCTGTGTGATGTATGAATGCATTCACACTGGTTGATAGTTTTTACGCATTTTCAGATGTATTGGTATATGGCTGTCAGAGGGTTACTACCAACCATTATTATTATTATTCAACTCACGTAAGAATATTAATGAAAAAACAGCAAAGTGAACTTCACACGAAATACTTGTAATGTTAAGTCTTTCAGATATCAACCGTTACCATTAACCCTGGAAATGCAGTGTTTTATTGTCATGAATAAAACATTCCTGGCTCCAAGCTAGTTGGGCAGCCATCTCTTATATAATCATTTTATGGCATATCATATACTTCAATCTTCCCTTCCAGGATTCATTTGCATAATCTTTAAATGGCTTGCATCTCTTCCCTAGCCATTAGGGTTAGGTTATCTTTAATTAAATTCTATCAGCCATTACCATTGGCACTGGAGTAAATGGTGCTGCTAGCTGAGCAGACATGGTTGATACCATAGATTTCACCAGCATTTTCTGAACTAATTCAGATAAAACTTTAAATTTCATCAGTTAGGTTCTCTGAAAATACTTGATTGTATTTTGTGTTCTTCAACAAAGAATGTGGTAAAAGTCTAGACACAATTCTTGCGATGTCTGTCTGGTGTTAATTTTTTTGCTTTTTTTTGTTTGATTTTTTTTCTTTTGCCAATATTTGCTGTTGGCATCAAATTTTTCCTATTATTTCATGGTGGGCAGGGGGCAAGAAGCATGCCCAGGGAGGGGTGGCATAGTAATAATAATGTCAGCTAAAAAGCTAGATGTCAGGATCACAAAGGGTAATTGTTTAAAGGTTGGGTGATCAATGGTTCAGATGTTCTTTTGATTTGGTATGCATCCTTTTTTTTCAAGAAAAATAACAAACTTTTGGTGACTAGATGGTTCTAAATGAAAATGGTGCCATTTGGTATTTCAATATATAAGGCACAATGGCTATGTGGAAAATCTTGTTATCATTCCTTTTCTCGAAGAAATAGTCATATGAGCATGAACATTTCACTGAATTTTTTTATACGTGTCTACTTGGTCTTAAAATGAAAGTGGTGCCAATGTAACCATCATGTTAGCCATCTTGAAAAATCTAATCATTACTTTTAAAAATTGGGTGTCATATTACCATGGGGTTTTCACCAGGAGATTTCTTATGCTGTCTTATTGGTCCTGAATTTAAAAAATGGGGCCCATTTAACATTGAATATGATTACTACAGCAGCTAGTTTGAAAATCTTGTTTCTGTTTAAGACTATCACAGAAGGTTTTGACACTCTTCAGTTGAACAGAAGAAATGGTCATATCTGTAATTCTTGGAAATTCGTTTTGGCCAGCAGAGCATCATTCCTTTTAAGAGGCTTTTGTTTTACATGCAGATGTGGTTGTTTTATGTTATGGCATCAGTTTGTCCATCTGTCCATCCGTGCATTAACATTGCTTGTTAGGGGCATAACTTTGCAACAGTTTGTGAGATTTGCATGACAGTTTACCAAAGTATACATCTTGACAAAATGGTGCATCATTGATCAAAGACATAACCTCTGCCTCAAAGATCACGGTTACAGCAAGGCAAAATATACTGCTGTCACTTGTATCTGTGCCTGGAATATAACACTGAAGAGATTTTAATGAAACTTTGCCCAAATTCATATCATGTATAGATGGTGTGTCACATACATACCATATTGACTGTCTCATGGTGAATGTTACAGTAAGGAAAGATGTTACTTTTATTTGTATTCTTGTTTAGAGAATAACTTTGCAGTTTGCAGCTAGATTCCACTTATAAGTGAGTATATACGGTATTCTTAATTGGCTGATTTAAAGAGCAGTATTGGATGCTGTATTCCACCAACCTGTAACTTTTAAAAACTCAAACTGACAGAAATAGACATGTTGTGGGAAGGAAAAGGAAAAGAACAGTATTGGGTTGAAAGTGGCAAATGGCTATGGCAACACTGTGTTGCCACAGGAGTAACGAAAAAAGTTGATTTGTAACCATTTCAGGCAAATAACAGGAAACTGTTAGTAACGGAACAGTTTATGGTCAGTACAAAATGGGTTTATTATACCCTATAAAGCAGCATATGGTCAAATCTACCATGGAAGATCACTGATTGGAATTTTCAAAAGTTGTCTTTGATGACAGGTGGTTACCTAATAGTGATCATTTCTTTAATATATTGGTTTGCAGAACTTTGAAGCAATGGTTGCTTAAGACTGGCAACTACAAGATATAATTCAAGTGACCTTAAAGGGGTCTTGAACTAGAAATTACAGAGGCATTAAGTGATACATTTATATTTTAAGATATTCAGTTGGGACAATAAAGTAATATTGGTTGTCCCAGGAGACATTGATTCTGTTGGTCTCAGGAGGCTCATTGGCATGTTTCTCTCAATAGACGTTTAATGGACTCGGAAAGTGCAGTGTTAGCCATCATTGATTGTAGCATAGATGTCAGATGAATATTTTATGAAAGCTTTACAATTATACTTGCTTATTGTTTACATTAGAACTCTCTGTTGAATTCAAAAATGGAAATCCATTCACACATTTCTCTGCATACAAAGAGATCAATATTTGTTAGAAGAATAAAATACTCGTTATATATGGCGTTTGTAAATGTAATAAGGGTACAGAATTTCCTTTTATTGTAATATAAGTGCTCTGGCATGGTTGATTTAGGTGTAAATCAAGTCTTGAAACATGTAAGCTTTTACCTCATCAGGACATTAGACTGATGAGTTTATGTGATAGTGCTGTGTCTGTCTTCCATCCATCAATCCATCCATCCATCCATCCATCCATCATCCACCCACCCACCGACCCACCCATCCATCCATCCATCCACATTTGATTGTTACCACTCTGGAGGCCATGTTTTGGGATCTGCATAAATCATTAAGTTCTCAGAAATGTTTGATCTTTAGTGCGGTCAGTTCATATTAATTATCGAGGTTTATCTTGTATCTAATTAATTGAGCTTGTTTCCATCTGTGGGCCATATTTCTGATATGTTTTAGATCAAACTTGTTTTAAATGCTTATATCATCAATATCTTGGGTAATTTTGTTTGTATGAGTGAAAGCCATGCGTAGTTATTGAGGGGATTTTTGCATTTTATTGACTAAACTTGTTACTGCTGTGGAGTCGGTGCTTCTTATCCCGTGTTGAATATTTACTTATATCTTCAAAACTACTGATGATATACAATTCTGGTAGTCAGATGTCCTTATAAATGAGGTGGTCTGAATCTGACCAGTTTTAATCCTGCTAGCTTGGAATATTGGCTTGTATCATCAAGATGCCATTTTCGATAATTAACAGCATACACACATACTGTTGAGGTGATCATGCTTCTGATTGACTGGGCTTGTTACCACTTTGAAAGCGATATTTTTGAAGAGATTTTTATGAAGCTTCTTTTATTTTTGGTATATAGTCTTACACGATCACTTTCTCATGAGAATTTAAAAATGAGCGAGATCCTTGCATTGTAAATGAGGTAATTATGCATGGGATGGACCAAGTTTGTTACCAGGCAAGAGACTATATAAGTAGAGTTCAATAATATAGTGTCGAAATGCAAGGAAATGAAATCGTATTAACTGTGGAGACTCATAGGTTTGATTACAGGGTTATTTCCCTTGTAAAAATGATATAAAACAGATTACAGAAATAAATTTTAGAATACATTGTAAACTTCAATAGAATTATTTTAAAATGTTATAAAAAAGAGAAATGATTTTTGTTTGTTGTTTGTTTTAACTGCACTTTTTATGCATTTTTGGCTGTGTCATGCTGAGGAAATGGGAAATTGGTGCCTTTCCCAAGGGCACACCAAGGCAGCTGACCTAGGTGGGTATTAAACCTGCAACCCTTGGATTACAAGTCTGGTAGTTTACCAACTTAGCTGACATAGCTGTGTTGAGAGATGAAAAACTAAAAGCTAGACGCACTGGAGGTTTTGATAGTCCACACAGAGAAGAAGCTTGTGTATCACTACATTTAGCTGAACTATTTAAAAACAAAAAATGCCCCAAAAAGCATCAGCATCAAAATCACTGTAGTCATCATCATCATCATCATCATTATTATCATTATCATCATCCCCTTTTCCAGATCCTTCACTTTTTCATCATGCCAGCATATTTTGCAAATATTCCTAGGTATAATGAAGACATATTGCCAGTTTTCCCCATTTAGATACTTTAATATCATCACATTTTGCTGCTGGAGGTATACTTATGTCATGATTTATACATGTATCCATCCACTTTGATAATGCCATTAACCTGTTATTCTACCATTTCTTACACCTGCTTGATTAGAATCTTTCATGATGTTTGGTCGTAATCAGCAATAATGGGCTAAAAGAGATATTTTTAGTACAGGCTTGAAAAGAAAGGGATAATTTTATATTGGTACTTGCAATTTCTTATTGATACAAAGCACATACACACATGCTATACAACTGATAAACCAGTGGCAAACATTGATAAAGTTTTATTGGGGAAGAAATTACTTTTCACACTTCTGGTAAAATGGTTCAAAATGATTGAAGTGGTCTAAATGATACAGTATCAAAATCATTTCTATTTTTTTTAAATGTTACATTATGTACACAAGGTTACTTTTAAAGGAGTTATAATGGTTTGCATATTTTAACTTAGGGCTGATCCCTTGCAACAATAAATCTGCATGTAATTCATTAATTCTGGTTAATGTACATCATGTAAACCTAACCTTTAGAAGTCTTAAATTTTCTTCAATTTTGGAAATTATGACTACCCTAGAACTAAAAAAGCTAAGCATAAAAACAGCATTTTTTAACCCAAGTACAATGTTCTTGTGATTCTTCTATCCCAAAATGCCAAGAACATTTGTTTCAGGTTGAGAACCCACACCACGTACGAGTCAACTAGGACAAAGATGGCAAAACATGTGAAACATTGATCCACTATGGTTTTGTTCCTATATCAGCTTGAGTTGTTAAAGAAAACACATTTAGGAACAATTGAGAAGCAATAAGAATGTGTTCTTGATGTTTGGGCAAAATCCTTTAAATGGTTTCCCAAAGACTGTGTAAGTTGACATAAAAAAATAAGCAAACCTTGAAAATACACTGTTCGTATCTTATACAGTTTCACTCTTAAAAACATACCATCTTCATTAATAAGCTGCCCTGTTTATTTAATGTGAATATTTCTTGTATGTGTTTTAACATGTGGAGAAATAAACTTATTTCTTTGTAAAAGAAACAAATATAGGTCTGCTGGCAAATTATCTGAAGACAAATAAGGTCTTTGCCGTCTGCTTTAGGACTCAACTTGTATGTAGTACCAATATGAAAATTCATGATAAATACTTCCTAACAGAATACTTGCATCATTTCAATTTAATTTCACTTGTGATTATTAACTTTTATAGTGATTAATTACTTGGAACACTGCCATAGTTCCACAGTGTGCTATAGAATGATTTTTTGGCAAATAGTTGAATATAATTGTACAAGAACATAAATCTTCACAACTTGACAAGCTATTAAAAATTGGTTCACTTGTGTTGATATGTGAGGATTTTCAAGAATTTCTTCAATTTTGTTGTGGTGGACTTCAATAAATGACATATCTGAACACCAAAATTATTCAGAAAGGACAATGTATAAAAACTGGAACAAATACAAAAATAATTACTTTTAAGTAATCATATCTTGAAAATAATTGATCACAAAAAATTTTATTGTTGTATGCACAAACACTGAATTTGGAATAAAAATTGGCCATTCCCTTTGTGAACTAAATATCTGAAAAATTCAAATTTAAGCTGAAATTATGCTAGTCATAATTATTTTTCATTCGTCTCATTTCCAAGGCTGGCCAATTTTGAAGTATGTTTTTCTTTTAAATATTAACATGGTTGTTGTGCACTTGCAAGGTCTTTGCATATACAATCGTCCCTCGTTTATCGTGGTTAATCAGTTCCCGACTACCGCGATAAGTGAATTTCCGCGAAGTAGGATTCTTTATTTATAAATAGAATATATTCGTAGTTAGAGCATAGAAAACCTGCTCATGACCCTCTAAATACGGTTTTAACAACCGTGATAGATTGAAGCCGCAAAAGTCGAAGCGCGAAGTTGCGAGGGACGACTGTATTTTGAATGTAAAAGAATTTATTAAAATTCATATTTTTTTATATTTAATATTGATTAATAAGATATTAGTTTCATTAATACATGATTTTACAGTTAGATTTTCACATACATTTTATTTGTTCAATGACAATCCTAGCATAGATAAACTTAATGCTTCCATGAATGAAAGGGTACAAAGTTAGGTCAATGTGACCTTAATGTTACAATTGCTGTCCATTACGGATCACTGCCATCTCATCTCTGCATAGGTTCGAGTTTCAGATTCAGCCAATGTGGGTATGTGAGAAAGCTTGCTAGTAGCTTCTCGTGGGTCAGTGCTTCTATCTGGGTTTTCCGGGTTCTTCCTCCACCATTAATACTGGCCGCCATGTATAGCCTATCTTGTGCTGAAAAATGATGTTAAACCCTACAACACCACCAACAACAACAACATAAAAAGAAACATTAGCTGATACATGTATTATTGATATCATCACTAAAATGGATACTAACAAGTCAGTGGGTCTAGATGGAATTCACCCCCAAAAATTGACAGTGTTAGCTTTGTCAATCTCTGGGTCAATGAAGGAAATAATTAACCGTTGTATCACTTCTTGTATTTTTCCATAGTAGTTAAAATTAGCCAAGTAAAATGAAAAGAATGACCCATCTAACATATGGACCCATTACTGTTCTATCTGTACTTTCAAATATTACTGATAAAACATGATCACAAACATCATTCGGAATATCTTAATAAGTACCAACCATAAATCACAATGAAAAAAAAACATATCATATACTGCAGTGTTGAAATTTATTGACCAGTAGCCACAGTATTGACCAGTAGCCACTTGCAAATGAATCCTTACTGGTGCAGTCTTTACTAATTTTAGAAAAGCGATTTGGTTTTCATCATTCTGTACTCGCTATGAAAGTACACGTATCAGGCCAAAAGTTTTCTTCAAAATGAGATACTTGGTTCATGTCATATCACACTAATGTACTGCAGGTTGTTTGTATGGGTAAATATACTTCTCATTCATGTCATAAATTCATACTAATATACTGCAGGTTGTTGTATGGGTAAATATATTTCTCATTGATGTCATATCTCACTAATATACTACTGCAGGTTGTTGTATGGGTAAATATATTTCTCATTGATGTCATATCTCACAAATATACTGCAGGTTGTTGTATGGGTAAATATATTTCTCATTGATGTCATATCTCACAAATATACTGCAGGTTGTTGTATGGGTAAATATATTTCTCATTCATGTCATATCTCACAAATATACTGCAGGTTGTTGTATGGGTAAATATATTTCTCATTCATGTCATTATTTTAAGTGGTGTTCCTCAAGATTCTACATGTGGTTCTTTAGTAGTCATACAATTAGTATTAAACTTTAAATATTCATAATATAGTCATTAAAACATACCTTTTTGCCATATAACTTAATATCAGCACAGCAGAAATTAAATACTGTAATTGACTGATAGGAGAAATTAGATTACATTATTGTACATGTACTTAAAAGGAGGAAAAATACTTCTTCAACTGCAACTAAAAAAAAAATAGTACATAAATTACCCAACTGTACCAACAACTAACAAAATTCAAAATACACTCATTTATTAAACGACTCCATAAACATGAGTTGTAAAGCTGATGTTACTCCTTGATAATATCAGTGACCACTATAACATAAATAGATGATCATAATGATCTAAATGCATGACCTCTATGGTGTAAATGCATGACCTCTATGATGTAAATACATGACCTCTGTGGTGTAAAAAAATGACCTCTATAGTGTAAAGACATCTATGTATGTCCTCTCTTTTCCAATAATAAGAACTGTTTCAAATAAGCTTTAAACCATTTTAGACTTAGCAATTTTCTGCAATGTTTTTTTTTAAAAAATGCAAAAACTAAATTATGGTTGTTCATAAGTGGTGGTACACTTTACAAAAACCATAATGATAAACAAACCCCATCTTTTACCAAAATCTGGCAAATATTTGCCTGATTACTTCAAGCAAGTGGTATAGACCCATATCTGTTGGCACATTATGCAATAGCAGATCTGGGTCTCTGTAGTGTGCAGTGGAATCGGACTTGCATACAGTAATGGTATCATAAAACTAAAATGAACTTGTTGCTAGCTGAGATAGCCAAACCTTCCTCTTAGCATAAAGACAGGATGTAAACACTGTTGTTGTTGCTGTTACAGGGTTTTAAGGCCATTTTTCAGCACAGGATAGGCTATACATGGCAGCCAGTATAGATGATGGTGGAAAAACCAGGGAAAACACTGGAAAGAACCACTGACCCATGAGAAGCTACTGGCAATCGTTCTCATATACCTAAATTGGCTGAGCCTGTGACAGAACTTTTGCAAGCAGAAGTAAGATGAGAGTGATCCATAACGGTGAGCCCTTTAGACCAGTCACCACTTGGGGCCCCAGAACACTCATTCACAGTCACACCATCCAATATAGTTCAGCATACATATTATGTTGATATGTTAGACTGCTTGAAAATTGGATTAAAAAATGTGTGCATTTACACTGTATGTCTCATAAAATGACAATCAATTAGTTGTTGGAGGATCAGACATGAATACTTTGATTATAAAACAGTATTGCCTTAATTATAAAATACCTTTACAGTGGCATGCATAATAGCTTGTATATTGGTCAGTGACTTAACATGTGTACCAGCTTGTGTATTGGTCAGTGCCTTAAAATATATAACAGGTTGTGTTTTGGTCAGAGGTCCATCTAAATGTATTATATGTTAATGTCTAACTGACATATACAGTCATATGTGTAGCATATTTTATGAATGCTAAGTTCATTTGTCATTTCTAGTGCAAGGTAGATAACTCTTACATCCTTGAATGTTTTCATACACACGTTTTATATATGTTTAGCATTGTCTAAAATAAACTATCGAATTCTATCCTTATCATCAACATACAAAAAAGTCAGTTGCTAAAATTTGAAGATAAGTTGTAAATAATTACTGGATGGAAAGTGATTACTTAGATTTATATTAGACAGTTTACATCAGCATTATGGAAACCTGTCTTGGAGGCATCTTGCCAAAATATCACTAATGTTTAGAAAGTTTCATAGTGCACAATCACAATATTAGGATAGGTGGTAAGTCTGTTTTTATAAGAATCTGTTTGAACATAAAATTAGAAGAATTAACGACTTAGTGGATGTCTGTGGACAGTGGTTTAGTATGAATCATTTTCAGCCTTTTTTTCAATTCAACCAGATAGGGGGCCCCTGAGTGACCCAGTAGTCAGCATCAGTTATGGATCACTTTTCAGCCTTTTTTTCAATTCAACCAGATAGGGGGCCCCTGAGTGACCCAGTAGTCAGCATCAGTTATGGATCACTTCCATCTCAACAGTGTCTGCATGGGTTCAAGTCTAAGATTCGGCCAATGTGGTTATGTGAGAAAGCTTGCCAGTAGCTTCTCGTGGGTTGGTGGATCTTTCTGGGGGTTTCCCCTGGGTTCTTCCTCCACCATTAATACTGGCCGCCATGTATAGCCTATCATGTGCTGAAAAATGGCGTTAAACCCCACAACTACATCAACATCAACCAGATAGCTTCATATAAAATGGGCATAAAAAGAAGGTGATTTGTATGATTTGGATATTTAACATAGCTTTATAAAAAAATTCAAATTGCTACAGTGTCTGCAGTGTTACAGTTTATAGGGATGTTTAGCACTTGAGCATCATGCCACAGACATGTAGCATGATGTTCCACCCAGTCACTATATGCTGACACCAGGGCAACCAGTCCTAACACTAACCTCTTAATGCTGAGTGCTAAGGAAGGGAGCTGTTTGTGTTGTGCCATTTTTATAAGTCTTTGTTATGTTTTGGCTAGAGTTTGGAATGAGCCTTTTTTTTTTTCTTTTTTTTTTCTATATGGTTTAGCACCATTTTTCAGCACAATATAGGCTATACATGGCGGCCAGTATTAATGGTGGAGGAAGAAACTGGACAAAGCCCGGAAAGAACCACCGACCCACGAGAAGCTACTGGCAAGCTTTCTCACATAACTACATGTGCCGAATCTTAGACTCGAACACAGAGGTGAGATGGCAGTGGTCCGTAATGGACAGCGCTTTAGACCACTTGGCCACTCAGGGCCCCTAGGAATGAGCCTAGGCTCAAGCTCGAGGCTCGATAATTTTGTATTATTTTCGGGGGCTGTGGGAATAAGCAACTTTACAGATTCCCACGGTGTACGCTTCCCCATGTGTTTGGTTGACCAGTGGGCGGTCGTTGCCTTGCAACGGTCATCACTGGGGGCTCCAAGGATGAGTGGTGCTGGAGAGGCAGTAGGCACACAACTGACACCCAACGGATTTTTTTAAAACTGATTTTTGAACAGTTCAAATAACATAAACGTGTTATCAGCGATTTTTCATATTGTATCTGCTCTTTGTTTGTTAATTTTTACTTATATTTTATTTCTAAAGCAGTAGCGCTGTCAAAAAATAAGAAATCGGCTCTTTGGACTTATTTTAACAAGCGCAAAAAGGATAATTTCGCAGCTTGCAATGAATGTAAGCAGACAATTTCATGTCCACAATGAAATGCTTCAACAATGCGTCGACCTCTGCTTAGCATTCATCATATTCATCACTACTCAAGCTTGAAAGCTCGAACAAATTATCGAGCTCGAGCTTATACGAGCTTCAAATCCCTGAGCTTTCCTATACTCTAGTTTTGGCCTGGGTTATAACCTGGAACCTTGCTTATCAAAGGCTGATGTTCTAACCACTAGAACACTGGAGTGGTGGGCTTAAAAAGAACAAAAGCTGAAAATCACACAAAATTTAGAATTAGACAAAAAGAAAATTCTGTGTATCAAGATTTAAACTACTTTATGTTGTAGTGGACAAAAATGGATACAAAATTATTTGCATGATGCATTTAAGAAAATGGGGAATTTCCTATCTCATGAGGCAAGTGAAAAGAGGTCATGGAGATCTATATTTTTCATGCTCAGTGACCTTCTTCAAATTTTGAGTTAAAATTTAATTTATTAGATGTTTGGATGTATCTGTTACTATTATACCCTTAAAACCATAGATGGTCACTATCACCTACATTTTACATTCATTCATTCTTGCTAAACGTGTGTGTGTGTGTGTGTGGCATCAAAACAAATGGGTGAAGGAATCAGAGAAAATGTTTGTTGAATAAATATTTTATTTATAATTTCATTGTATTCTTTTCAGCAAAAAATACATACATGTTGATGACTGTATTGTAACGTAGTTGAAGTGACTGGATTTACATCCAACATGATGCATGCACATATACCTTATATTAATACTATATAGCAATACTTACAAACATAAAATTTTAACATGTGTGTGTGTGTGTGTGTGTGTGTGTGTGTGTGTGTGTGGTGTGTGTGTGTGTGTGTGATATGGATTTTTAATGTAGCTTTAAAAAATATTCAGTCTTATTGTTAGGATGTCTGAGTGTGGTCCTTGGGGACTTATGTAGTTGTTGTAGGTAGTAATAAATACATTTATTCATTGTCAGGTTCCATATTAATAACTCAGTTGTGTATATTTTGATACATATATATCATTTGCCCATAGGAGGTTATCTGTTTATTATACATGTGAATGAATGTTATGTGATTGGACTGCATGATGCATGCTTTCCATGTGAGACCTCACTGGAAGTGGTTAATCAGGGTAATTATTGTTGCATTAACTTGTATTTCTTGGGATGTTACTCAAAGTCTTTGGGTTAACCCAGTAAAATCTGGTGTGTGTGTGTGTGGGTGTGTGTGTGTGTGTGTGTGTGGGTGTGGGTGATATGGATTTTTAATGTAGCTTTAAAAAATATTCAGTCTTATTGCTAGGATGTCTGAGTGTGGCAGTTTTATAGTGATGTCAAGCACTGGAGCATCATGCCACAGACATGTTGCATGATGTCCCACCCAGTCACATTATCTTGACACCAGGTTAACCTCTTATTGATGAGTTCCTAGGTAGACAGCTGTTAGTACCATTTTGTAAGTCTTTGGTATGAAGTGGCTGGGGATCAAACCCACAATCTCCTGCATCTGAGCCAGATGCTCTAGGTGGCGCTCTACAGTTTCGTACTTTGCATAGGGTTAGAATTTTAAAGAAAAATAATTTTCTGGGATTTCTTCACTGGTTATACTGGTAATATAATAAAGACTTTGTATATCTTAGGTGTTGGGAGAAGAACTTTCAATTCCCTTTATTTTGATGTATGATTGATGGGTGTACTTTAGGTTCTAGAGTATACAGCTTGGGCTAACATAAGATGTGCTCATGTAAACAAACTGCTAGCTCCGCATGGTCATTTTCACTCCCTGGACTTCAGAGGTAAATTGTAGAAAAATGGTACGATAACTTTTTTTACTTTTCAGATATTTTGTAATTTGTTCATTGCACTTTCAGAAGCTGCTATTGCCTACTTCAGCAAAATTCGTTTTCCCTAGTTTAATAACTGCTAAAGTTAGTGTACTTTTGATTAATTCTGGCTAATTTTTCAAGCACAAGGGAGCATCCATTTTGTTGTACCATGCGCTTAGATCATTTACAATTTCCACAAGTGCAGTATCCAAAGAAACATCAGCCACATTACATCAAAGTAGCATTGAGATATGCCAACATATTCTCCATTGTGCATGTTACAAATGCAAACAACTTCACCTCACATACGTCACTATCTGAAAAGTACATATTAACTGGTGAGCGCCCCCATAAAGAGCATTCAGGTGTATACCCATGGAGTTATATTTATTGCTGTTTGTATTAATATTGGCTCATTTAGTTTAAATTCACTGCAGTTTAGAACTTAAATATCTTTACATTCCAAATTCTGCTTTAATTAAGCGGCTGCAGGTGGGCTTGAGAAGAGTTATGTCCCTTTCTATTGTACACAATACGACATAGACTAGTGGCAATTAGAAACCTCTGTGTGTCATTGTTTTTAAAAATGTTTCATTAATTTCACATTTCTCAAGGAAGATGCTATCAGTTCTTCTTTGAACTGGTAATAATTTGGATATTTTTCCCTGTTTTATCATTGTCAAATTAAACTATTAACAAAATTTATTTTTTTGGCATTAAATAATTTTGTATTTACATATAAAAAAAATTCTGTAGTATCATATGGTCATGGTTTATTAAGCTAAGTCAGAAATATTTCAAACTAAATTAACAGTTCAAGATATAATGACATATAAAAGAGCTTTAACTCAACATACATAAGTCTGCAGCAAGTGTCACATTTGGACAGGCTCACATGAACAACATGGTTATGGAATAATTTATGTAACCTTTCGTGGGAAAAGAAAGATTGCTTTGGCTCACCGACTAAGGTTCTATGTTGAAACTATGGTAAATTCACTACCATATCAGTGTGACGTATCACATAGATGCCATACAAAAACATGATCATTTATCACTTGAACCAAATAAGAGAAAATTTAGCTAGAAAATCATGTAAAGCCTGTGGTGAATGCCAAGGCAATATGGGCTAGGGGGAGTGGTGTATTCTGTGATAGTCAGGTACATTTAATAATTGTTACATGCATTCATTTAAAGGATTTAAAGTGTATGGATGTTCATTGGGTATAAAATTATTTATTGAATTAGCAAACATTTAATTTTGTACAAGTTTTCTGTTGCTTTTTTGTTTGCGTTTGATGTAGCATATGTACTTGTACTGAAGACTTGATTTCCTCTCTCTATCTTTTACTGTTCTCTGATCTCATTCTGGTATGAGCTGAAATACTGAATCAGACGGAGTAGAACAATTCCATGAGACTTGGTCAGTGGGAGTGTAAAGTTTCCTGTACCATACTCAGAGCTATGAGGGAATGAATGACATAATGCATCAAAATTTCTGCTCCATACTGATATTTTAGGTGCATTGGTAAAAATGATATTGTGCAAGATCTCGCACTTATTTGTGTTTAGAAAGTGTGAAATTTTACTTAGCTTGACATCTAAGACAAAATTTCTTAGTAAATATTCAAGCTTTTTAATATAAGAAAGATTTAAATATTTCCCATATGGCAGAAATTTTGAGTAATAGGATGCTAAATGGGCAAGTCAGTCACTCCAACTTTGGCCTTGTAGCAAGAAAGTGCCAACATCGCATTTAAATTTCCTGTGCCTGGGCCTCACTTTCTATGCCCTTGGCACTTTTCTGGACAGGCAGCCTGTTCTGCTTCCTGCAGATTGCAGTTTGTACATTTAACTGTTAAAAAGGCACACAGTCCTTGAGTTTTGCTTTTTTATACATCGGTGGATTATATCGCTTGCAATTTCCATCTCAGTCATACATTATGCACAATGTTCCCAATATCCTAGTTAGTTTTGGTATGTTCATAATTACATTTCCATTGATGTTGACAACACGCTGCAACATGTGACCCAACAATTAAGTTTTCTTCATTTCTTTCTTTCTCCAATTCAGGGCAAAGATTGGGTGCACTTTATTTGGGCCACAGGAAGATAGTGATTCTTCATATACATCAATTCTTGGGCGCTTTATTTGTGGAGATGTAGAACCAGATTGCAACCTGAATAGGTTGGTCACTCTTGGATACTCGTAATCCATAGTCCTATGGTTGACTGTGTTGTATGAACTCTTGTGGACAAATAGCTATTTTCTTAGCTCCTCCTTCAGCCATGTTTTCTTAGATAGTGGCTAATATGGATTGATGTAGTATTAGTGACATCATGGTTACCAGTTGTTCCTGGTTGTGATGGATCTTAGACAGTATGTAACATCATAATCAGGCTGGGGCTTGAAATTGTTGGGAAACACACCTACCCCCTTTTTTGGCATACAAGTCTGCATGTTTTGGTTTTATAATTAATTTTACCATATATAGCAGTCAACATATTTGATTTTCATTGTAATCGATTATGTATGTAATCATCAATCACATTCCTGGTCCATGGAATGGTCTTACCAGGAGTTAATTCCCCTTGAATTTTCATTTCAATTCTTTGGCATACAAGCATTAGTGCAGATTCAAATTAGATTACTAGTGCCGGGGAAAAAAGTAATTATTTACAAACAAAATATATATTTATGTAAACTGTTATGAATTTATAGCATCAAGGACTTTTTTTCTTAATCCAATGCTGGACAATTTTTGCACTATTACCTCCGACTTTATGGAATTTTCCTCACTTTTCTCACTTGATTTACATGTATACATGACCCAAGTATAGTTTGCAACTTTGGAAATGATCTAAATACATTATTTGATGTTTGGATTGAAAAATAAAACAAATACTTCATATGCATTTATTCTTGAATGTCTTTCTTTAATGTCAAAATAATAGCATTTCCCAGTGACGTTAAAATACAGTTTTGACGTCATGAAGCTACATTTAAGTTACTTCAGAGGGGTATAGTAAATTAACTATGTGTTTGTAATTTTGGAAGTAAATACCATGTATGATATATCAATATGTTTGAAATTGACTGCAGAATATGACAAGTTTTTCAATAAGTTGAAAACACATCTTCAGTGGTTCTTTAAGGTGGCGCTCTACAGTTTCGTACTTTGCATAGGGTTAGAATTTTAAAGAAAAATAATTTTCTGGGATTTCTTCACTGGTTATACTGGTAATATAATAAAGACTTTGTATATCTTAGGTGTTGGGAGAAGAACTTTCAATTCCCTTTATTTTGATGTATGATTGATGGGTGTACTTTAGGTTCTAGAGTATACAGCTTGGGCTAACATAAGATGTGCTCATGTAAACAAACTGCTAGCTCCGCATGGTCATTTTCACTCCCTGGACTTCAGAGGTAAATTGTAGAAAAATGGTACGATAACTTTTTTTACTTTTCAGATATTTTGTAATTTGTTCATTGCACTTTCAGAAGCTGCTATTGCCTACTTCAGCAAAATTCGTTTTCCCTAGTTTAATAACTGCTAAAGTTAGTGTACTTTTGATTAATTCTGGCTAATTTTTCAAGCACAAGGGAGCATCCATTTTGTTGTACCATGCGCTTAGATCATTTACAATTTCCACAAGTGCAGTATCCAAAGAAACATCAGCCACATTACATCAAAGTAGCATTGAGATATGCCAACATATTCTCCATTGTGCATGTTACAAATGCAAACAACTTCACCTCACATACGTCACTATCTGAAAAGTACATATTAACTGGTGAGCGCCCCCCTAACCACTAGGCCACTGGAGCAGGGTCATGTGTGGCCAAGTGTTCTAAAGTGATCTAGTTACGGATCACTGCCATCTCACCTCTGTCTGTGTGGGTTCGAGTCTCATATTCGGCCAATTGGGGTATGTGAGAAAGCTTGCCAGTAGCTTCTCGTGGCCATGTATAGCCTATCTTGTGCTGAAAAATGGCGTTAAACTCTAAAACAACAACAACAACAATAAGGCCACTGGAGCAGTACAGTAAAATCTGGGACTGACAGTGATAATTGTAAGAGTAATTTAAGAAATTAATACAAAAAACATTTATCTGTTTCTTTGATCTTGTGTCTTCTATGCTGATATGATAGAAAAGAAGGTTGATTGTATTCTTTTATGTACTGTTTACTCTGTAACATCAGGCAGGTGGGTGGTTTGGTAGGTAGGTAGGTGCTACGGTGGCGTTTTTTGGGGGCTGTATTCAACGTTCCCTCTAAGCTGGGCGCATGCAGCTGCTCAGGCATCTGCACGCAGCTAAATTGTCAATTTTTGCTCAATCCAACGTTAAATTTTGATCGTCTCCATAATGCTTGCGCAGTGCAGCGAGCACTGCGTGCACATCTACCATTCGCTTAGAGGGAACGTTGGCTGTATTGCGGGCATAGTGCAATCAGAACTTTTGCACCTTGCTAAGGCGACTACTAATAGGTGGTTATGTAGTATATCAGCACAATGTTGGCTATAAAGTGCCAATTAATAGTTCTGTTTTCAAATTTTAAAATGAGTAAAAGTTTAACTGCAAAGATAAAATATTGCCAACAGTATTTATTAAAGGGGCCAAGGTCATTTTAGTTATTTTCTGTATGATAATATTTACAATGGCTTCAGGAGACTGTGATGCTGAGAAGTGCTATGTAATCATTGATTAATGACACTCTCATTAAATTAGTTTCAGTTGTGTAGCATAAGATTTGCATTGTGCATTAAACCCACTTTGATGTTACTCATTTATATTAATTGTAAAATGTTCATTGTTGATTGATGACCTCATCTTAATAATCTTATAATTCGCATTATTTATTACCACTCCAATGGCCTAGTGGTTAGAGTTGGGAGGTCACGTGTTTGAACCCAGGCTGAATCATGCCAAAGACTTATTAAAATGGTACAAACAGCTGCTTTGTTATCAGCACAGTATTAAGCAGTTAATGTTAGGACTGGATGGCCCGATGTCAGGATAATGTAACTGAGTGGGACATGATGCTGAAATGTCAGGATAATGTAACTGAGTGGGACATGATGCTGAAATGTCAGGATAATGTAACTGAGTGGGACATGATGCTGAAATGTCAGGATAATGTAACTGAGTGGGACATGATGCTGAAATGTCAGGATAATGTAACTGAGTGGGACATGATGCTGAATGTCTGCAGTATGTGAATGTCTGCAGTATGATGCTCCACTGCAGACATTATAGTGATATGACTGAAAAGATGTTAAAGCTACAGTACATAAAAAGTCAAAATATTTTTCTCACACATACACACACACAGTCATTTTTTTATTGCTTTATACTTCGTTGTCTCTCTTCATTGCATCAGCAATTTTATCTCTATTTAGCGATTGTTAGGATATGTTTTCATTTAAATATACAAAAAAAAATGTTTATTTTAATGGGTAAATAAAAGCTAATTTCTGTTGATGCATTGGGGATACAGTTTTGTACATAAGTAAACCTTGTATGCATACAATACCAGTACATCATGTTGAAGAGATAAGAAAAAAGAAATAAAATAAAATAACATGGAGAGAGTTACAATGGAAAATTACCATATAAAATGTCCTTTATAAAATTTATGCTAACAGTATAGACCATGATTTGCTATTGAATAATGCACCAGCATATAAGAGTCTATGTTGTTTGTTCTACTGATTACTGTAACAAAAGGACAAGTATGTACAAGTTTTTTTTTGTTATTCCTGTCAATTTTGTTTCTGATGTGCAATCATATTTTTGTGGGTATCAATTTAGTTTTCTATTATTTTTTTTAAAAAAAGATGCTGATGTTAGTATTTAAATTTGTGCACCAGGGCAAAATTCCCAGAAGGATCATTGTTATTGGGTCTTTAAATTCAGTATTTTGTAGTGACCATGAAATTTTGTGAAAAGTTGGTACTACTCAGAATACCTCAAAAGACGCTCTCACCACATGAATTTTTTAATTTTTTTACCTTGAACAACTCTTTAAAATGTCATATACATTATAGTTACTCATGGAAAAAGGCAAGATGGATGGAAATTATTGGCAAATGAAAATACATGTATGTACTTTCAACTAACTTTTTTCAAATGAAAAGCAATTAATTTTGATAATAATATGCTAGTTTTTTCTCTCATGATTTTGAGTTTGTGAAATCATAATCACTGTTTGTGTGTTATTGCAGGACTCTCGGTTGTGTATTGGATGACACATCTCACAGCTACACATTGGAGGTCTCATTCTTCAGCTATCAGACCAGTTCCACTGGCCAGGCCATGCCATACACTGAGGAAGGGTGTATCCTTGTGGAACATAATTGAGTTTAACTGATCACATATCATATATACTCGCTTATATGTTGAGTACAACTGCAAATTGCACACCCAGATCTGCTGTTATACAATGCGCTGGCAGATCTGGGTCTGTACATTTTTTAAAAAGGAGATATCAGTAGAGTGAACAACATAGACTCTGATCTGCTGGGACATTCTGCTATGGCAGATCATGATCTTTGTCATTAGTTGTTTGAATTGACTTGTTAGCCGAGTATAGATAGTTTATAAGATTCTTTTTATTGCTATGGCAATTATGCCTTTTGTTTCAAATTAACTGTTTTTAAAGTTCATCCATATAGCATGATTTTCATTTGTATGTTTTTCATTGTATGTTGACATGACCTCAGGTAAAATTTGGATATTGTGTACTCCCTCATTATTTCACTTTTTCTTATAAACAATTTCTGATGTAGCAATTTACCTCCATGAACCCCAGTTTGTTACATATGTGGTTTTTGCATACTGTGCCAGCAAATCTGGGTCTATACAGTTTGTTAGGACTTGTGTATAAAGCAAGCAGCAACATAGACCCTGATCTACTAGTGCATTATGGGATAGCAGATCTCAGTCTATGTTGTTTGCAGTTGGATCCAACTTAAACATGAGCATGTAATATGATATGATCTGGAAAAAATCATTGGTTAAGTAGTATATTTGATTGATTCCTGAACTTTTTTTTTAAAAAAAAGATAAAGAGCAGGATTCCACCCCTCTGTCTGTGGGTGTGGGTATGCTTTTGGTAATTTTATTTTATCTTTTACTATCTTAAAGATGGACCGCTCCGGCAGCCTAGTGGTTAGAACATCTACCTTGGATGCAGGAGGTTGCAGGTTTTAACCCTGGCTGAGTCATACCAGAAACTTATGAAACTGGTACTAGCAGCTGTTTCACTTGGTGCGTCTGCCTCGGAAGCGGGAGGTCGTGGGTTTGATCCTCGGCCAAGTCATACCAAAGACTTACAAAAATGGTACTAGCAGCTGCCTCACTTGATGCTCAGCATTAAGAGGTTAATTTTAGGACTGGTCGGCTTAATGTTAGGATAGTTTGACTGGGTGGGACATGATGCTACATGTCTGTGGCATGATGCCCCAGTGCTAGACATCACTATAAACTGTCACACTGCAGACATCGAAGCAATATGACTAAATTGTTTTTAAAGCTTTGATTAAAAATCCCCAATGTTAGAGATGCAGATTAGAAACCACATGAGATGATTGGAATGTAGCTGTAGGCAAGCATAAGGTGTACTGATTAATTAGAACAGGGGAATTCACCTTTTTGGGGTTGGAGGCCAAAACATAAAATGCTTAGGTTACAGGCCGCATGAACAAAAACAGTTTCTTATCACTAATTATACATAATAACTGAAATACATATATTAAAGGCCAGCCTACATGGCCTCAGGTTGCACACTGTGAGGAACAGGACCGGGGGTTGGGCAAGCGGCCATTACAAGGAAGGCTTGCATTATATATTAAAATCATTCTCCATTAAAAGCTAACATTCCAATATAATGTTTCAAATTTATTTTATTGTAATTTAATCAGTTAAAAATTATATTTGAAGAGCAACATGTAGTTATCTTAGGGTAAGATGTATGCATGAAGGACAAATGCAGTTTCCTGCTCAAAAAAAGAAAAATCAAATTTCCTTTATACCATGATAGACATGAAGCTAGGACGTAACTTAGCGAGGACCTTCCTAGATTACTACAAAATGGTGGGTGTCATAAGTGCAAAGCCAAGCAGCAGTATTGTACCCAAACCAGGAGCCTACCGAATCCGAGAGCGTCCCAGTGAACGGTCCAACTCTGAATCCAAATATGATGATGAAAAGTAAGTATGTGGGAGGAATATGGCATTAATATAAATTACATTTAAATAATGGCATCCAGTCACAATCATTTTTAAAGATGTGGATTATGTTACAGATGTTTTGACACTGGAATTAGGAAACAAGCTCAAGTGCAGAATACTTTATCACAATAAATAAAGATACTAATATTTGTACCTTATGTATAAAAACTGCTATGGTTATTGCAGCAAGAAATGATATTGATGTCTGCCATTTTCCTTGTTATTGTATGTGATTTACATGTATTAGTCCCCAACAAAAAGATTGATATCTTTTAAGTTTCACATGAAGCTTTCCTTTTCCTTTTGTTTGTATGATTGCTATTCTTTTAATTGATAAATTCATTTGTTAAATTGTCCATTCTGACTTCTGTCTGCTTTAAGTTGGTTAGAAAAAGAGGCATGGCATCATTTTTAGGACATTTTCAGCATAATTGCATTAAAGAGATAGATGCCTGGAGTGAAACTTATAATGAAAGGGGAGGTAAGTTGTTCAGTTCATTTCCAGTTAGGTTACTTTGTTGGCATCATCTTTGAAAAAGAAATACATGTAGTTAAATTGCACCTATGTGGAATCCCTGTAGAACATACAGTTTACAGATATTTTCTGAAGTGCATATTATTTTTTTTTTTTTTTTTTGAGGGATATTTTACCTGTACATGTATTAAGGTATGGTATAATTTTGTATACATAGGTTATAACTAGTAGGATCACTGAGTTTTTGAAGTTGTAATGTTAACAATTAATTCCTGCATGCATTTAGTATTATATTTGAATTTAACACAGCTGTATAATTCAAGAAATGAAACTAATGTTTTCTAGTGAGCCTTTCTTGATAAAAATGACACACAGTTTCTTTAGCATATTTAGAAATCCAAAATCTAAGTTACTGTCTTTTTATGTATGTAGATACTGTATCAGGGTTGAAATTGATAGATAAAAATAACTGATATAGATTGCAAATTTATATGGTTTGGTTAAATGCCCCAAGCGGCTGAGTGGTCTAAAGCACTCTCTGTTTTGGATCACTGCCATCTCACCTCTGTCTGCGTGGGTTCAAGTCTCGGATTCAGCCAATATGGGTATGTGTAGCTTCTTGTGGGTTGGTGGCTCTTTCCGGAGTTTTCCTGGGTTCTTCCTCCACCATTATTACTGGCCACAATGTATAGCCTATCTTGTGCTGAAAAGTGGTGTTAAACCCTACAAGAACAACAACAACAACAACAACAACAACAATTGCAGGTAACATTGTTGAGACCATGTTAGTAGACAAAAGTATGAGACATAAGAGTGGCTTTTACTTTCTGATGGCAGTAGTGATTGTTTTAATTGTTATTGTCAACAGTTAATGCTGTTAAACAAAAAACAACAGCTACAACATCATTTCTGAACTGGGTTATTAACTTTAATATAGTAAGTGTGTGGTATCCCCAATATAAATAGGAAAGAATCTTGTAAAGTTGCCTAAATCCGTTGTCAATCATGAGCGTGTTTTATGGTTAATCCATTTCTTCACACTGCAGGTCAATGGGTCATCACCACTGTAAATGCCTGACATGGTTAATCACATCATGCCAGAATTAGATGCTAGATAAATCCTAATGCAGTAGCGAGGAGATTAAAGATAGTTCACATCTTATGAACATACTGGTATTTCTGGCACATGATTCATTCATGTTGGCTTTAATCATTCAGTTTTTAAACTTGGAATGGTCTTTTTTTTAAACCAATCAGATGATAACTTTTAAAGCGAAATTCAGTAAAATTAAAATATAAAATATTATTTAAATTATTTTAAGGAAATAGGTACTTTTTTTTTAAAATTCTATAGTCATAAAATGCTTTCATTGATATAATACATTTTCAAAGTGAGATTTGTTCCTGAAATATTTAGTCTTTAAAATTTCACAAATTACAGTTACTTGTGAAAACCCCATACAATACAAATGTGCTCTTATAATTTCCAAAGCTATATTTCACCCTTGGACATATTTATTTGACTAATTGCAGGCTATTGCTATTATTGCTTAGGGATTGATAAATCGTGCCTAAGTTTTAATATAGTGCAGAGTTACTCTAAGTACTCTACACCTTTTCATGTAATAACATAGGTTTCATTCATTTTCATTCACTGCCCGTCACTCCTATCAGGGTATGGGCCGCCAACTACAGATCTCCAGAGTCCTCTGTCCTGGGCCATTTTTTCTAGCTGGTTCCAGGTGTAGCCCATCTTGGTGGTGTCAGCCTGGAGGTTGTGTCGCCAGGTGTTTCTTGGACGGCCTCTCTTCCGCTTGCCTTGTGGGTTCCACCTCAGCGCCTGCCTGGTGATACTGGTTGGCGGTTTTCGTAGGGTGTGCCCTATCCAGCCCCATCTCTTCTTCCTGATTTCTTCTTCAGCAGGAAGTTGGAAGGTCCTTTCCCAAAGATTGGCATTGCTGATGGTGTCAGGCCAGCGGATCCGGAGAATCCTTCTGAGGCAGCTGTTGATGAAGGTCTGGACTTTCCTGATGGTGGTCTTGGTCGTCCTCCAGGTCTCTGCTCCATACAGTAAGACTGACTTCAGGTTGGAGTTGAACAGTCGGATCTTGGTGGTCAAGGACAGCTCTTTGGAGGTCCAGATATTCTTGAGCTGGATGAAGGCGGCTCTTGCTTTGCCGATCCTTGCCTTGACGTCTGCGTCTGTACCGCCCTGCTGGTCAATGATGCTACCCAGGTAGGTGAAGGACTGCACTTCTTCCAGGGGACTTCCATTCAGGGTGACTGGTTCGGTACTTGTGGAGTTGATCTTAAGGATCTTGGTCTTGTCCTCATGGATGTTGAGGCCAACTTGTGAAGACGTGGCTGCCACAACGTTTGTCTTTTCTTGCATCTGCTTTTTGCTGTGTGAAAGGAGTGCAAGGTCGTCGGCAAAATCCAAGTCGTCTAGCTGGCTCCACAAAGTCCACTGAATTCCGTTCCTGCGCTCGCTGGTGGACGTCTTCATAATCCAGTCGATGGCGATGAGGAAGAGAAACGGTGATAACAAGCATCCTTGTCGGACTCCAGTTCGCACCTGGAAGCTGTCTGTGAGCTGCCCACCATGGATAACTCTGCAGGACATGCCGCCGTAGGAGTTCCTGATTAGGTTGACCATCTTGGCTGGGATGCCGTAGTGCCGAAGGAGTTTCCAGAGGGTTTCTCGATCCACGCTGTCGAACGCCTTCTCATAGTCGATGAAGTTGATGTACAACGGGGAGTTCCACTCTAGGGACTGTTCGACTATGATGCGGAGCGTCGCAATCTGGTCCGTGCAGGATCTGTTCTGCCGGAAGCCTGCTTGCTCATCTCGCAGCTGTGGGTCCACGGTTGCCTTCATCCTTTCCAAGAGGACTCGGTTGAAGACCTTCCCTGGCACAGATAGGAGTGTGATGCCCCTGTAGTTGTTACAGTTGCTGAGGTCGCCTTTCTTGGGAAGCTTGATCAGGTAACCTTCCTTCCAGTCTGCCGGTACGTCTTCTTCCTCCCAAATCCTCTCAAAGAGTGGGTACAGCATCTCCACTGACGCATCCAGATCTGCCTTTAGCGCCTCTGCTGGGATGTCATCGGGTCCAGCTGCCTTCCCGCTCTTTATCAGGGTGATGGCCTTCATGATCTCGTCTCTGGTCGGTTTCTCGCAATTGATCGGGAGATCCACGTTCGATGTCTGGGGGGTTCGCGGGTGCTGGCCTGTTCAGGAGATCCTCAAAATGCTCTGCCCATCTGTTCATCTGCTGGTCTAAACTGTTGTGGTATTCCCCTGCTTGTCCTTGACAGGTCTTTCTGGTTTGCTGAAATTCCCGGAGAGTCGTCTGGTGATGTCGTACAGCTGTTTCATGTTACCGCTGTAAGCTGCCTGCTCCGCCTCAGCTGCCAGTCCATCTATGTATTCTTTCTTGTCCTTCTTGATGTTTCTCTTCACTACTCTGTGGGCTTCTGCATAAGCTTCTTGAGCCTTGACCTTCGCTGCTCTGGTTCTACTGTTGTAGACTACTGCCTTCTTCCTCTTCATGCCTTCGATCTTGGTCAAGGTCTCTGCTGTGATCCACTCTTTCTGCTGATGTTTCTTTGGCCCCACTACTTCTTGGCATGATGCTCTTAGTGTTTCTTTCACTATCTGCCAACTGTTGAGTACACTGTCTTCTTCTTCTTGAAAAAGTTCCTGAAGCACTTCAAACTTGTTCTTCAGCGTCAGACCAAACTCTTGTCTTTTCTTGGGGTCTTTCAGAAGGCTGACGTTGTACTTGACTCTTCTGTCTGACGCTTCCATCTGGTTTCTCTTCAGCTTCAGCTTCAGTTTGGCCACCACCAGGTGATGGTCGGACGCCACGTCTGCTCCTCTTCTCACTCTAACGTCCTGCAGGGATCTTCTGAACTTCTTGCTAATGCAAACGTGGTCAATCTGGTTCTCTGTCGCGCTGTCTGGCGATACCCATGTATTCTTGTGGATCCGCTTGTGAGGAAAGATGCTGCCTCCAATGACCAGGCTGTTGAGTGCACACAGGTCTGCAAATCTCTCTCCATTCTCATTCATCTCTCCCAGGGCGTGGGTGCCCATGACTGGTTCGTATCCAGTGTTGTCAGACCCAATCTTGGCGTTGACATCCCCCATGAGGATGGTGACGTCCTTGTCCGGATAGGTCTCGAGGATCTTCTGCAGTCTGCTGTAAAACTGGTCTTTGTCCTCCTCTTCACTGTCGTTCGTTGGGGCATAGCACTGGACGACGTTCATCTTGATCTTTCTCTTCTTAGTTCGGAAGGATGCCGTGATGATCCTGGGGCCGTGCGCCTCCCATCCAATCAGTGCCCTCTGTGCCTGCTTGGACAGCATGAAGCCTACTCCCTGTGTGTGGGGTGCGTCGCTCTCTTCATGCCCGGAGTACAGCAACAGCTCTCCTGTCATCAGTCGTGATTGTCCAGCTTGAGTCCACCGTGTCTCGCTGATGCCAAACACGGCCAGGTTGTTGCTCCTCATCTCGGCTGCTACCTGCGCCGTCTTTCCTGGCTCGTACATGGTCCTAACATTCCATGTGTCGATGTTGATTCTCCTGGTAGACAAAAGGGTAGTCGGCTTTGTGGCATCCTTTCGGCTTTCACCACCCAGCGTCATGTGTCTTCGTGATGAAGACCCTTCCTCTCCCAGGATAAAGTTTTCTGTTTCTTCTGTTGTTGACGTTTCTGTAGCGTCGTTCTTTTTACGGGGTGGGGGTGCTAACCCCACGCCCAACCCTCCTCCTTTACCCTGACTTGGGACAGGCAGATCATAAATCCCTAAGGATCTCACTGGTGGAGTTAACATAGGTTTAAGGAGTTAGAATATTTTTGCTCAGCACTAATACTGTCATAAAAAATTATTCATGTATACTTATTAGTACTTGAAACTTGTCTCGATCCACTTAATAAAATAAATTTACATTGTCAAATTTAAACGTAAAAAATGCACAGGCTGTTTTAGCTGAATGTTAAATGTAACAATACATGCCAGGCATAACAAAGTCATGAAATGATGAATATCTTGTACTGATTCATTAGATATACACTTTTAAAAAAAAAAAATAAGACTTGATTACAAAAATATTTAGACTTTTAGAAAAGATTATTATAGTACTCCCTGTTGTACATCAGCCACTGTCTGTAAGGCCAAGTGAGCTTATGATATTTCCCTGGATCTGTGTCGTGTGTTATTGTTCATCAGCAACTGTCTGTAAGGCCAAGTGATGATATTTCCCTGGATCTCTGTCATGTGTCATCATTGTTCATCAGCAACTATCAGTAAGGCCAAGTGAGCTTATGATATTTCCCTGGATCTGTGTCATGTGTCATCAGCAACTATCTGTTAGGCCAAGTGATGATATTTCCCTGGATCTCTGTCATGTATCATTGTTCATCAGCAACTGTCTGTAAGGCCATGTGAGCTTGTGATACTTTCCTGGATCTGTGTCATGTGTCATTGTTCATCAGCAACTGTCTGTAAGGCCATGTGAGCTTGTGATACTTCCCTGGATCTGTGTCATGTGTCATTGTTCATCAGCAACTGCTGTTTTAAATTTCCTCTCAAAAATCACTGGATCACTTCTGACCATAATTTGTCAAAGAGCATCCTGGTATGAAGGGCTTTCTAATTATACAGATGATTATGTTTTGGCATTGACCGAGAGGTCATGGGTTCGATACCTGGCCTAATTATATCAAAGACATACATAAATGGTACTAACAGCTGCCTAATGCTAGATTGTCAGTACAAAAAGGCTAGAATTAGGTCATGTTGGCCTCGTGTCTGGATAATGTGACCTTGTGGAACATAATGCTATATATATATAGCATGATTGATACCCTAGTGCTAGACATTACTATAAACTGTCACTCTGCAGGTGAGGGGCCCCAAGTGGTATAAAGTGCTCTCTGTTACAGATCACTGCCATCTGTGTGGGTTCGAGTCTCAGATTCGGCCAAAGTAGGTATATGAAAAAGCTTGCCAGTAGTTTCTGATGGGTAGATGGTTCTTTCAGGGGGTTTCCCCCGGGTTCTTCCTCCACCATTAATACTGGCCGCCATGTTTAGCCTATACGTGTGCTGAAAAATGGCATTAAACCATACAACAACATCACTCTGCAGGCAGTATATTGATATGACCGAAAATTTGTTAAAGCGATATTAAAATCCAGATAACATGCACACACACATTTTGCCATCAAATACAGCCATAATGCTAAAAAGAAACAAATAAAACCCCTCTAAACAATTTCTTCATAAAAACTGCTCCACAGAATGTGACCAAACATTTCTTGGCATTGAATGTTTTCAACTTGGCACATAATTATGCTAATGTACCATCAAATATGGCTGCTGTTACTAAAAATATATTTCAGTGAGTTCTCAAATCGGCTACACAGAATATTGACTAGATTAAATGGGTAGGCAAAGTAATTGGTATCCAGAAGAGTGAAACACACACACACACACACACACATACACACACACACTTTAAGAATCTTAAGACATTTTTATTACATTCTGAAAATATTTGTTTTTTTTTAATACAAAGAATGTTAAAATTTTATGTTTGTAAGTATTGCTGTATAGTATTAAATAAGGTATATGTGCATGCATCATGTTGGATGTAAATCCAGTCACTTCAACTACGTTACAATACAGTCATCAACATGTATGTATTTTTTGCTGAAAAGAATACAGTGAAATTATAAATAAAATATTTATTCAATAAACATTTTCTCTGATTCCTTCACCCATTTGTTTTGATGCTGCACCTTTTCAACCCCTTTTTCATCAGTACCAAATGAAATAGTGGAAAGGACAATAGTAAAGGTTTATTACTCTAATATGTTAGAAGTCAAAGGAAAAGTGGAGCATGAAGAGTGTTTTTCCATAAAATTACTTACTTTGAAATCACTAAGCATGTTCTAGAGTTAGTCCTAGTTAGTCAGACATCCATGACAAACAACCATCACCTTGAACTAAATCTCATCCCTAATGGAAGAAAGTTTATTTCTGTGTAGAAGTGAAGCTTCACCAAGTGAACCATTAGCTGAAATACAGTTTTGGCTAATAATTATGTAGCTACTGCAGAATATCTTATATGTACCAGGCCTCCATAATTAAAATTTTAGTCAGTCAAGCAACAATGTATAGTGTTATGATGATATTAATTTGTAATATTCCTCTTAAAATAACATCAATTTTATTTACAAAAGTTACTTCCCTTACTTAAACAGATACACAGTACATCATTATTACAGAACATCTCAAAACGATTTGTTGATCATCAGAATGTAGAAAATAACATCTGCACTACTTTTGCGTGTATGATATAAAAAAAATCTAACAAGTAGATCTTACAATTTGAGGCAATCTTCAAATTTGTCTCTTATATCCCCTTAATGAAATACTATAGCCATGATATAAAAAATCTAACAAGTAGATCTTACAATTTGAGGCAATCTTCAAATTTGTCTCTTATATCCCCTTAATGAAATACTATAGCCATGATATAAAAAATCTAACAAGTAGATCTTACAATTTGAGGCAATCTTCAAATTTGTCTCTTATATCCCCTTAATGAAATACTATAGCTATGCCCCCAACGTCAAGTTCAATGTCACAGCAAGTTAAAATTGAACTCTGTGATCTCCATCTAGGAATGTAAAACTTTTGAACCAATGAAGATATTTTAAACTGTTAGCCATGTATATATCTTGACTTTATTGTCCCTCTTGAGTTCAGTCTTACTTCCAGCTTCAAGGCCAAGGTCACAACAACGAGTAAGTAATTATAGAGTCCCATTCTCAAAGATCATGGACTCAGTTGAAAGGAAAAAGAGGTCACAAGACAGGTGTGACATGTGCCATTTTGTGGTACTCTTGTTGAGCTTATTTAATATAGTATAGTTTAACTACAGTAAAATGCTGTAATTGAAACTTAACAGAATCCACTAAGTTCTTGATTTTTGAGCTGCAAAGTGCCTATTTAAACTTAGTTTCATGGAAGAAAAAGAGAAGCACTTCCAGTTATTGTTTTTTTTAAACTTTTATACTTTGTATACATGATATCATACAAATAATGCCCCATCTTGTACATGTTCTCATATGGCCCTTCACATTACAATCATACCATGGTGATCTTATGATGTCAACTGAATGCCGAAAGAAGACATCAGCCAGTTCATTTATTATGTGTTAAATCAGAAGTGATGTTATATTCATATACATGACTTTAGTACACTTATAAATGTGCAAATACAGATGGACAAAAAGGGGTGTGACATAGATAAAAAGAGGAATTTCTGGGAACACACATGTAAGAATTCAGTGTTCTGTTACAATTTCATGATTATTTGATGCAGTTACTTGAGTCTTTACGAGTTTTGCATTAAAATATGGCTAACATTACTAAAATTAGAAAATCATTTAAATAGCTTTGTTTTTAAAGCCACTAAATATTATTTTGTTGTCACATCAAGACCATGTGAAAAATGAGAAATTTGAAGTCCATCACCATTCTTTGGTACTGTTGGGATCTCTATAATGATCAAGTATTAACTACATCTAAACTGATGTTTTTGCATCAGTGAACACATGAAATTATTCTGACATAAAACTGACTTTCTTCTGAAATAGCCAGTGTTATATATATACAAAGAATTTTTTACTGGCAAGAATTTTACAGACATGTTTAAGGATTACGAGGAGACAACAGTTGTTGACAAAATTTCTGACATTATTTTTATGATTATCTCAACAATGTATAAAGGACAAAACTGGATAAGGGCTGATTTAGACTGCTAAATTAGCAAGTCATTTTAAATGATTGTAGGATGTATATACTGCATAGACTACATACATACAAAAATGGTAGAGTGAACCACTGTGAAATAAACATTTCATTTTGTTCTTAAGTGGCTGTATGTTTGTTAAAAATCTCAAATTTTACCATATATCTGCATTTATAAATATCTGTTGGGATTAGGTTTCTTTTTATGGTTTTCTGGGTATTGTTATTATGTTGTCTATTTTCCTCTTACTTTAAGCGAAACGCAAAGAATTAAATTGATATATATTCTTATAATGATTCATCCATCCAACTTTAGCACATCTTTTTTTCATATTTGACTAGACATTTTAAATATACATTGCATCTTTTCTCATTCCTTGTGATTAAAAGTCACCTTTTCTTCCCTAAATAATACTAAATGAAAGCAAGTGTGCTTGCATGTTTTATAACTCATTTGAAATGTTTGCATGTGAGTGAAGTTTCAGGAGGGAAAATTAGAAATTACATGTGTGACAATGCTTTGTTATTAATTAGCAAGTTGAAAATTATGGCTATGATCTTCGAGTCTGTTGTCAAATTATTTGGCTGGGATTTTTTTCCTAAATACCTTTAATGACAGATAGTGCAGTAATGATCCTACATAGACTGCAAGTCCAAAACAGGTTAACTGTAGCCTCCAGTCCAAAACAGGTTAACTGTAGCCTCCAGTCCAAAACAGGTTTACTTTAGCCTCCAGTCCAAAACAGGTTAACTGTAGCCTCCAGTCCAAAACAGGTTAACTGTAGCCTCCAGTCCAAAACAGGTTAACTGTAGCCTCCAGTCCAAAACAGGTTAACTATAGCCTCCAGTCCAAAACAGGTTAACTGTAGCCTCCAGTCCAAAACAGGTTAACTATAGCCTCCAGTCCAAAACAGGTTAACTGTAGCCTCCAGTCCAAAACAGGTTAACTGTAGCATCCAGTCCAAAAGTAGTTATCTGTAGCCTCCAGTCCAAAGCAGGTTAACTGTAGCCTCCAATCGAAAGCAGGTTAAATGTAGCCTCCAGTCCAAAACAGGTAAACTGGAGCCTCCAGACCAAGCAGGTTAATCAGCATCTAATAAATGTTCTATAGATGGATTCTTAGTGTGGGAGAGCACAAGTTGAAGTTAGGTAGCCACATCTGTCTGTTTCATTATTTACTATTATCATATCTTGTTCTACATTAAATGACACATAATTCCATTTATTGTTTGCGATGTGTGTTAGTAAACAGTGTATTGATTTCATCACAGTGACATCAGCTCTGCAAAACAGTGTATTTGTACTTGTATGGGGATAATATTAGACTATGGTGTGAAAACAATAAAACAAATGTGGGATTTTGTTTTACTTAACCATTGTCATGCACTGACCTCACATTAATGTAGATATTTATATGAAGATAAGAACGATAATAGGTTAGTGTTATCATTTTCATTAATGCACATTTAACTGAAATTATTTTTCACAGGTCTAAAAAAATCGTTTAGATTATGAAGCCAAGGTAAAGTATTGTTTCAGTTGTAAATCACGTTTCAATTTTTTCACCTAGAATCAGAGCTTCCCTTCCCCCTTCCTGTTTTCACTTCCAAGTTATTCTCATTTTATTGAATTTTCTTATACAAAATCAGCAGCTATTATTAGCATATGGCAATATACAAATATTAATATATGGCAATATTCCATTATTTGTATATGGCAGTATAGTTATTAGTATATGGCAAAATATTTATTAGTATATGGCAATATACAAATATTAGCATATGGCAGTTTATTAGTATATGCCAATATACAATTATTAGTTTATGGCAATATACAATAATGATTAGTAGATTGCAGTATACATTTTTTATTATATGGCAATATAGTTATTAGTATATGGCAATATACAATTATTAGCATGTGTAATATAGTTATTATTTGCATATGGTAATATATGGTTATTAGTATATGGCAATATAAAGTTTGTATTAGTATTTGGCAATGCACATTTATTATTAGTATATGGCAATATACAGTTATTATTAGTATATAGCAGTATACATTTATTAGCTATACAGCTCATGTGCACTGAAATATATCTGTATATTTTAACTTGTATTTAGTTTGATTAACTTGTGCAAACAAGCTGTCAAATTGATAAAGATTTATTAGTGATTATTTAAAATAAAAAATTATATAAATATGAGAGAAAATATTGACAAATACAATACCAAATATATTGCCAAAATATATATTGGAGATGCTTTCCTTGATCCCATTACCAATTATCACATTTTTCTGGAACATAGTCACTGAAGAAGAAAATGCTGTTAATTTTGTGAAAATCAACTCTTCTTTTGGGGGTGGGTGGGTGATTTTCTTGATTCTGGTAAACCATCATTATACTAATTTTGCTTTTATTAATCATTAATTCACATTTATAACCTGGCATATTCCATTAAACTTGTATAGAAGTTTTGCTTTCTGTCTTCAAGTATTGACACAAAATATGCAATCATTCCTGCCGTTACCTAGCAATAAAATTTTGTTTTATGAATGTCAGTATCAGTTAGAGCAGAGATTCATATTACAACTGATATGTTATATAGGAAAGATAATAGTCATTAGGGTTCATATTTCAAATTGATACTGTCTAGACACCTAAAGTCCACACTTCACATACACACAATATAAACCATTCTTACTTTTTCATTCAGAATTCTCTTTAACTGAACTTTTCATTAAATGTTCATTTGTAACACAACTTGCTGGTTTCCTGACAGTGATTTCATCTCAGCAAAACTGTGTATTCTGCATGCATGGAGATATTTTTAGATCATGGCATACAAATAGTTAAGCAGTTATGGGCTTTTTTAACTCCTTGTTTTATTGAGCTTATGAAATACAGGTATTATACTTCATTGTAATAATGCCATTTGGAGCTATATTTTATACCACATGATTGTGTAATGACCATTTAATGAGGTACATGACACATAATTTTACTTACATTTAATGAGGTACATGACACAATTTTACTTACATTTAATGAGGTACATGACAATTTTACTTACATTTAATGAGGTACATGACACATAATTTTACTTACATTTAATGAGGTACATGACATAATTTTACTTACATTTAATGAGGTACATGACACATAATTTTACTTACATTTAATGAGGTACATGACACAATTTTACTTACATTTAATGAGGTACATGACATAATTTTACTTACATTTAATGAAGTACATGACACATAATTTTACTTACATTTAATGAGGTACATGACAATTTTACTTACATTTAATGAGGTACATGACACATAATTTTACTTACATTTAATGAAGTACATGACACATAATTTTACTTACATTTAATGAGGTACATGACATAATTTTACTTACATTTAATGAAGTACATGACACATAATTTTACTTACATTTAATGAGGTACATGACATAATTTTACTTACATTTAATGAGGTACATGACACATAATTTTACTTACATTTAATGAGGTACATGACACATAATTTTACTTACATTTAATGAGGTACATGACACATAATTTTACTTACATTTAATGAGGTACATGACACATAATTTTACTTACATTTAATGAAGTGGAATCTAAAATCCTACTTTTCATGTAACAAGACCTGTACTATAATTAACAGCCTTATAGTGAGGTAATACAGTATTGGTCTCCACATTGGTTAGTATATTATAGCTCAATAAAACAGTGTATTGAACACAAGAACAAGCATTAATTATATAGTATTTATTGTCAGTTTAGTGAGGATGAGGTGTATCATGCATAATGGATGTCAAGCTACTAACAGTAGAGAGCCAGATCTCGGCAGACAAGGGCCTGTATTATACGATTTACATTAGATACTTTATATTGGCTAACTGTTGACACAAAATTCCATTTATTGTTTGTGATGTGAGTAAGAGCTGTGCATTAGTAAACAGTGTTTTGATTTAGTCACAGTGACATCAGCTCTGCAAAATGATGTGTTTGTACTTATATGGGGATAATATTAGACTATGGTGTGAAAACAGTAAAACAAATCTGGGATTTTGTTTTACTTAATCATTGTTTAATAGCGGTAATACGGTACATTTTGCTGTTGCATTACATTTTTTTCTGGGATTTGTAGTTCCCCATACAACCTAATTAATCCCTTCTCCAGTTAGGATTGGACATGAGAGCAGAATTAAAAAATATGATTCCAGTCTGGCTCTTAGTCACAGTCAGCATATGGAATTACACATATCCTATATTGCTCATAAAAAATTACCTATATTCAAATGTATTTTTGGGAGTTGGGTTGTATTTGCCTGACTAGGCTGTGGGGGATCGGATTGGCATCCTTCCTCTTTTCCTCTTTCTGGTCCCTATTAATTCCTATGGGTATGGGGACCCCATTTCCAGGAAATGAGTCTTCTCTCGCCTCCTTTTCACCCCAACCCCCCGCCCAAATGACAATACAGTTGGGTAGATATGATGGGCTGTTGATCTGGTCTGTGCAGTCCACATGGAATGATTTCTACACTCTTTTGTGTTTTGAGTACCATATCGGAGGGTGTGGGCAATGGACATTTTCAGTCAAACGTGGGTATGTCTATATGCCTACATCTTCCCACCTTTTGTAATGATCCAACATTTGGTCCACCAGGTCAGGATTTCCATATCCCCTGGTAGCCCCTATTTGTCTCAATGGTCAAGGTTCAGCAACCTACATAACTTGTTTTTAGAGGAGTCCAGGAGATTTACACAGAGATTTGACCTGATGTTGCAGCAGAGGGGTTATCTCTTCTACTAGAACCAGTTTTCAAGTAAGGTTACCAACTACATCCTCTCATCTAAAGCAATTACATATACATGCAATTCCAAGATTTACAATGCAGAGAGGAGAATCTTTTGTGATTGATGCAGTAGGAAACATGTTTTACATTTGTGTGCAGTTACATGTTTTTCTCTTCCTTTTTAAGGGAAGAAATGTTCCATGTCGACTATCAATGGCTGTGTAGGGCAGCACTTAACACTCTTGAAGGATTCTGTCTTTGGATTAGAACCTGATTTTTATGATCTTATCAGTTCTTTGGATTAGATCCTGATTTTTATGATCTTATCAGGTCTTTGGATTAGATCCTGATTTTTATGATCTTTATCAGGTCTTTGGATTAGAACCTGATTTTTATGATCTTATCAGGTCTTTGGATTAGATCCTGATTTTTATGATCTTATCAAGGTCTTTGGATTAGATCCTGATTTTTATGATCTTATCAGGTCTTTGGATTAGATCCTGATTTTTATGATCTTATCAGGTCTTTGGATTAGATCCTGATTTTTATGATCTTATCAGGTTTTTGGATTAGATCCTGATTTTTATGATCTTATCAGGTCTTTGTATTAGATCCTGATTTTTCTGATCTTATCAGGTCTTTGGATCAGATCCTGATTTTTCTGATTTTATCAGGTCTTTCGATTAGATCCTGATTTTTCTGATCTTATCAGGTCTTTGGATTAGATCCAGATTTTTCTGATCTTATCAGGTATTTGGAGCTTTAGAGTCCATGATCTTGCTCACTAATGCTTAGATGAATCTTTCATATGTTCTTTGGGCATTTTCAAACCCTCTTTTGAACCGTTGCGTGAAGTTTTGTTTTGTGTCCCAGTGCTAGGCATCACTATAAACTGCCACACTGCAGACATAATAGCACTATGATTAAAAAATTGTCAAAGCTGTGTTAAAAATCCAACACACATACTCTACTCCTTCTTGAGAGCCCCAGCCTCAGTTAAATCTGTGCTAGGGATTATTAAGATAGGCTCCTGTGCATAGTTGGCACCTTGAAGTTTTATTTGGCTTCTTTTAAAGTTAGAAGGATGGGTCAAAATTGTCTCCTCCTACCTATTACTGTTTCCACAGTCTATGTCTTCACTATTAATCAATCTTGTATTTGGATAATGGTATACAGACATAATATGGCTTATCAAGTGAGCAGTATAGACATTGGACTTTGCTGGTTGATACATTATATGATCAAGTAAACATTGTATAATCTGATCTGCTGGTTGATACATTATGTGATCAAGTAAACATTGTATACTCTGATCTGCTGGTTGATACATTATGTGATCAAGTAAACATTGTATACTCTGATCTGCTGGTACATTATGTGATGGTAGGTCAAGTAAATATTGTATATTCAGATCTGCTGGTAGGTCCAGTGGACAGGGTACTTCTTGATATGCAGAAACATCATATGATGACAGATCAAGTGATCAGTATATACACTGATCTGCTGATACATTATGCAATGACAGATCAGTTATACATTCTGATCTGCTGATACATTATGCAATGATAGATCAGTTATACATTCTGATCTGCTGATACATTATGCAATGACAGATCAGTTATACATTCTGATCTGCTGATACATTATGCAGTGATAGATCAGTTATACATTCTGATCTGCTGATACATTATGCAATGATAGATCAGTTATACATTCTGATCTGCTGATACATTATGCAATGATAGATCAGTTATACATTCTGATCTGTGGATACAATATCAAATGACAGATCAGTTATACATTCTGATCTGCTGATACATTATGCAATGATAGATCAGTTATACATTCTGATCTGTGGATTCAATATCAAATGACAGACTTGGATATGTGCTGTTTGTTGTTGACATTATGTTATAAACGGATAATTTAAGCAAGACAACTCACAACTGATAGAAATGCTGATCTATCACTCGTGTATGCTTTTCGGCACCAGCTTCATTTATGATACCAGTACTTATGCAATCACAAACATCTGATACTAAATGGCCTTGAAATTCTTATTTCTGAAGAAAACCAAATATTATCTAGGAATACAAAATGGTATGTTCACTGAAGAATAATTTCCATTGGAAAATGTCCATCATATTTAAGAGAAAATATTTTCAAAAACTCATCAATTCAGTGTTTTTATTTCATATATTCATTTACACTTCGTGGCAAATATATTATGCACAGATGTTAAGAATGTTTAATGGGAAATTAATATCTGCCATATCCAATCAGATAGCTTAGATGGTTGTGGTATTTCCCTCTTTTATTGACATAACATTATCTTTTCCTTATGACATAGAGTTACCTTTTCCTTAAGGTATTTAACTCTGATCTTTATATAGTACAACTTCATAAATCCTAATTACACAACATGTCATCTGCTTACATATTTTCCCTTACTACCAGATTATTAACACACATTTAAATAAGCTACCTGCATAGTAATCTTGCACTGGTATGTTATATCTTAGAAAAAGATTAACATGTACTAATTATCTAATTAACTAGTTTTCTTAGTTTTCATTTCTAAACAATAAGGAATAAATCATAACTTAAGAACCATCACACTTCTCTGTTGGAACATATTTTTGTAAAGATTGTCTCATTTAACAATGTTCTTTTGTTGCATGTTTAACACACAAAACTGACTGCATGAGATATTTTTGTTAAATAGTTTAAATTCAGTATCCTCAATGCATGGTTATCTTCATCCTATTAAAGCACGTATGTTTGGAGAGTGATTTCTTTTTGTTACCATGAACTTGCATCAATCAATATGTTAGTTATGTGGCATATGGAAAGGGAAGTAACTTTCAAACAGCATTTGGAAAGAGATGTACTTTGAGTTGTATGAGGTTATCTTTGGTCAGATTATTACTATCACAAATATATATAATTTAATCTTTTTGCACACAGGGTGCATTTAAAATTCATACAGCTTGCTTGGCATTATCAATATATAATAGCATCATGTCTTGCATATCTTTTCTTGCATGTTATGCAATCAATACTTGCAGACAAGTCAGATCCCATCTACAAACTGCACACAAGCAGATATGCCATCGCATGATGCACATGCAAATTTGGGTGTATGTTGTTTTTTGCCCAAGATGCCTGTCTTAATAAAACTAAATTGACACAGATGACAGGTGCATTATGTGATGGCAGAGCTGAATCAATGTAGATTGCACTTGGATCCAACTTGTATGTGAATATACATTAATATCAGACAAAAACCTTTCATGTCTGGTCCCACAAACAACCAGATTCAAGAAAGAGTAAGAACATTAAAGTGTGCTAACTGTGACACCATTGGAACCACAAAATGTGGTTTAGTTTTTTCTGGTGGTCAGTCTAAGCAGGTTTTAATGGTATTAGTATAATGGCATTACTTCGACCAATGCATGTTGCCATGGTTTAGGAAGGTTTTACTGTACAGTACATTTACTCTCATTTCAATTTCCCACATGCAGGCTTGCACAATTCTGACATACTGTGTATTTTTATTTTCTTATTTTATGCTCTCTTGTGATTGGATCATATTGTTTTGTTCCAGTACCCATCATGAGGCCAATATAATAGTTATATATATTTTTAAATATTTCTTAATTTTTTTTATACTTAAATGTACCATGTGCACTCGCTGATAAGTCAGTTCAAAATACAATAATTGTAACCCCTGATCTGCTAGGGTATTATGCATTAGCAAATCAGATTCTATGTAGTTTGTTTTACAGATTAGCCCTAACAAACTGCAGAGACCCAAATCAGATGGCCGACCTGGGTCTCTGCAGTTGGGCTTGACTTGGAGGCGAGCATATTTGATATATGGTCAGCACAGCAATGTACTAACATAATTTCATATATTTTCCAAAAACAGTATATAGTTGTTGCAAATATTTTTTATTTCTTGCTATAAACTTTTTTTGCATTGATATATTTTACAAGACAATGTCATTTATAAAATTGTATGCATTGGATAGTTTTCGATGTCAAAAAACAAAGAAACACTTCCAGCATTTACGTCATTTCAAATCATTCTGGTCAGTCATCTAATATTACCTATTTTTAATATCCAATACACTAACAGTGTGCAATTTTTTTCCAGTAAAACAGCTGATGATAATTAGACTTAGATAATTAGACTAGGTTGAGACAGAAGCATTTGTCAGTGTTAATACTTTAGTGTAAAATTTATAGTGAATTGTTTATGGATACATAGACCCATGATAGAGGGGACAAAAGGAATATGGCTCTGAAAGGTTTGTTATCAAGTTTTAAATGAAATTTGTACTTGAATTACTCAGAGGTAGAAACCAGTACTGTCTGTAATCAATTATAAGACCAACTGCAATTTATACATATCCTGATCTTGTCACATAATGTACTTGCAGATCTGGGTCTATGCCATTTATTGTGAGTAATAAGTGGAACAAGTAACATAGACCTGATTGTCTGGTACATTATGCAACAGCAGATCAAGGTCTCTGAGGTTTAGAGTTGTACTCAACTTACAGGCGAATATAGATGGTATTTGCTCCGTACCCTGCATTACTAAATTACTCAGAATTCTTGTAGAATTGAAAGTTTACATGATCTTGGATACAACTCTTCAAACAATGCATATATTAAGATTGTTCTCAGTGGTAGAGATTTGTAGCAATGGGAAATAACTCTAAAGTTTTCAAATTGTATACATGAAAGTTATCCTAGAGCAGAGTAGGGGAATTCATTAAATTTGATAATATGTGCAACAATACTCCTTTAATATGAATGTCAGGTTTTATGAACTAATTTTAATTCTTGTGTTAGCTGAATAATTCTTCTGATAAAAACTTTTGTCACCAATCAAGCAGTAACAAAGATGTAAACAACAATAAATTTGAAGGAAAATTTAAAATGCCGAGTAAAACTGGGGACAGTTTTCTTAAAGCAAAAATCTTGAAATTCAAATAAAATTAAAGAATCTCAGTATTATTAACTGATATGATGTCTGTAGAGAAACCAAACATTGGAGGGTACTTAAATTTCAGTAGTTTCAAGCTCAGCTCTTATTAAAAGATATCAGATGTCTATAAATGTTGATTTTTATAAAATTATTTTGAAAAGAAATTGTCTAGGGAGAATTGAAGTAGATTTACATTTGAAGGTGTCCTATTTTATACTTAATTTGTTAAAGTTAGTTCCAAACTCAGCGAGTTTGAGTTAGTCCAAGTAAATTGAAAAAAAAAGATGCATTCCACTCTCGAATTAAAAACCTCATGTCCTTTTACTTCATTTCATTGTAAAACCTGGTGCAAAATAGAGTAAAACATATGCTGTCATAAGAATGAACTTGTTTTCCCCGATTCTCTTGCATACTCCTTGTATGAGCTCAAGCTAACTAAATTTCAGACCCTTATTTTAATACGATATAATATGGAGATGTTGTTGTCAAGCTCATGTATGAACAGACAGCAAGATATTGGTATAAATTTTCCATCAGTAGCTAGAGTCTTTGTTAACAATTTAAAGATGGAGGAGGAGTTGGAAGGAGGACACATCATAAAATGGTTTGCTGGATCAATAGTGCATGCCAAATGATCACTTTACTGTGATTTCTTTTCATGCACATCAGTTTTCATAGTTTTATTGTTTCTACAGAAAGGAAAAAGGTTTTTGGGTCTTTACAATTCATCGTTCATAAGCCCCCCAATACACCACAAAAATAATAAATTCACAGTCAGTGCAAACTGCATAGACCCGGATCTTCTATCTTATAACGTGCCAGTAGATGTGGATCATTGCAGTCCTGTTTATAAGTAGCAAGTTGAACATGACCATAGGATTTATGTTGTTTGCAGCTGGACACGCACACACACACACACACACACACACACACACACACACACACACACAGACAAGGGATGGGTTCTATGTGATGTGGAATAAAAATTCATCAACAACAACACTAGACTAACATTATATAGATACTTAAAAACAGGAGGCGTATATTCTTTATGTATCATCTTTTATAGGCAAAAAGAGGAACGTTTTGGTGGAACACGACGGCTATTCTCCCGACCTTCAGAATATTCTATCAACAGTTCCAGTACATTTAATGATGTCCCCACCTCGATTAGACTACAGCTCAGAGAAAGAGATCGAGATAAGAGATTCTAACATGATTTTCGGAACAGCTAATCTGCTGTGATGGATTTTAACAATGTTGTCCTCGAGAAATATATTAGTCAGCCATCTTGATGATGCTTTACAGGTGCCTTTCTGCTGAGTTTGCGCAAAAATGTCATGCATACCCAACCTAATTTTTGAAACCAGTTGTGATGTCACAGTTTAAGCTGCATTTCTTCAAAAGAAATATATTGGAAAATAGAAAACTTTGAAAACATTATAAAGTTTTATTTTATGCTAAGCAGTGAATTACTTGATTTTCTAATTAAAATAATATTAATATTTAACTGTAGTGAAAATACATACATCTCATGGGTGAAAAACTTGATGAATTATATCCGTTATTCACTCATTTCAAGTAAAATATCCTCTATATATTCTAATTGTACAAACATTTACATATATATATAAAAAAGTCCAATTAGCAAAATTTTGATAATTGAAAAATCAACTGCTCAGTTTTGTGGCACTAAAGTTGTAGTTGCCGAAACTGATGTAGTTTTTGTTTCTAAAAATATACCCATGATTTCAGTTGTAAGAGGCTATCAAGAGTGACAAACGAACCATGCATTGGCAGATAAACATGTAAGCTGCAGTTTGATTGGCTAATTGCCTCAATTGGAAATGCATTACCTTCATTATAACTCTAGAAATATAACGTTAGGTCCTGAGACTTCTGAGACCAAATATAGACCAATTCTAAGAGGCTATCAAAGGTGACGAATTTACCGGAAACCAAGCATTGGCAGATAAACATGTAAGCTGCAGTTTGATTGGCTAATTGTCTAGACTGGAAATGTGTTATCTGCATTATAACTCTAGAAATATGACACTATGTCTTGAGACCAAATATAGACCATTAGAGCTACTGAAACTCATTGCTCTAGCGAGCGATTGTCACTTGTTTAGATTAATAGATACCTGGATATATGTGGCAAAAGATATAAAAATATGCAACCAAAACTGTAGTCCATATTAAAATATTAATTATCATCTCTGGCTTTTTTTGCCCGTCTATCTCGAACATATAAAAACTTATTTTTCTTAAAAATCACAAACCATATACTTTTCAACATTTAGCATTGTATATTGAACAATTTCTCTTTTTGTATTCATACATTTGTATGTGCATGCATGTATATAGGTAACAGGGTTTGCAAGGAAATGCAGCTTTAAACCAGAGTTTGAGAGAAATGACAGCCTTGATTATGGTTAATCATTAATTGCAGCAAGCTATTCACAGCTGGATGTTTACTTGGATAGTTTACATTTTAATTTGCAGATCAACTGATAGTTCAGGATGATCCAGGAATGTTTCTGTATGCCACCTCACGACAGCGTTACCCTCATTCATCTGTCAACTACATCTTAGATTATTTCATACACTATGCTAAGGCATCTGTGTCCCATGAACACACTTTTGGTTTGTTTCTACGTTTTAATTTTCATCCTCTTTTGTAATTGGGAAGTTTTGCCGTATATTTAATTATTTTAAAATCAAATCCATTCATACTTTTTGTGGACAATGGTTGATGTATAGATATAGGGCAGTTTTTGTTGTAGTTTTTTCTTCTTTTTGCTAACAGGTGATATGATTTCCTGGGCTCAGTTTAAATTTGCAGATTGTAAAGTTAAATTCTGAAGTCAGATTTTATTTTGTTTCATATACCTTAAATGCCAATCAAACTGGCAATTCATTTTTGACACATCACAAATTGTTGAAAACTTTTTAAATTCAGGCCTCTCTTGAGTTATATTTTATAACCACCGACCCACGAGAAGCTACTGACAAGCTTTCTCACATACCCACATTGGCCAAATCTGAGACTCAAACTCACACAGACCGATGTGAGATGGCAGTGATCTGTAACAGAGCGCTTTAGACCACTCAGTCACTCAAGACCCCCTGAAAATCATGGGACCACATTTCAGTTAAACTGGGAAAATTAATCTCCTCAAACTCTTGCCACCTCAACCCTTAAGCTATTTAGTAAGCCAACATATTTCAAATCATCAAATAACTTACAATTCCTAATACAGCCCTTTCTAACTCACCAGCCAAACTGTTAAGTTGAAAAGAAGGATAATAAATGTATATTTATGTTGTATCTAGAGGGGCCCCCGAGTAGTCTAAATCGCTCTCTGTTACAGATTACTGTCATTTCATTTCTGTCTGCGTGGGTTCATGTCTAAGATTCAGCTATGTGAGAAAGCTTGCCAGTATCATCTCGTGGGTTGTTGATTCTTTCCGTGGATTTTCCCAGGTTCTTCCTCCACCAATAATACTGGCCACCATGTATAGCCTATCATGTGCTGAAAAATGGCGTTAAACCCTACAACAATGTTGTTTCTATATAATATCCAAATATTATCCACCTCTATAAAGGAATACTTGTACCTCAAATTTGTTCAAGTACAGAGTTAGGGACTGACTATGTAACGATCAGACAGTGATAGTTTTTCCTTTACCTCAAGAGAAAAAAATTGCAACATAAAATGAAAGATTTAGATTTTTCACAAATCAGAGCAAGAGTACTTTTTCACAAGCTATTTGATGGTCACATTTTTCCACAGCTACATCATGGCATACTTTGTCAGGCCTGAACAGCATTCAAGTGAGGGACTGCTATGCTATGTACAGCTTACCCCAGTAAAAGGTGACCTTACCCATGTTACGGTATGCTTTTATTGGCTGTCCTGGACAGCATTACAGTATGAGACCAATGGACAGTATATAGCATACTGCAGTATAATTTAACCTTGCTTTATATCATGGTACATGTTAAAACTGTTCTGGACAGCATTATTGTACGAGACCACTGCACTATGTATAACATACCGAAAGTATAATGTGACCTTGCCTAAAGCAAGTTTCCCCCTCTACCCAGCTGACTGTACAATTAAACTAGACACATTGGGAGAGTTGGAGTACAAGTTTTTCCCCATTCATATATGTTCAATAACATTAATATAATTTATGCTGCATTAGTTCTAATACAGAACAAAATTTCTGCAGTGTTTTGTGCCAGGAACACTTGTTGTGTAAAATGTTAGATCCAACTGCAAGCAAAGACCCAGATCTGCCATTTTATAATGCACCATCATATCAGAGTTTGCAGGTTTTTTTGGGAGTAATTAAAACTGCAGTGACCCAGATCTTCAAGCACATGTGCTGGCAGATCAGTGTCTTTGTTGTTTTCAGTTGGACCCCAACTTGTGTGTATTTATGTAGTATATTGAATATGCATAATTTCTCGCAAAAGTTGTAAAATTTATACCAGTAGATTGTTTGCTTCCCTCTCATTCTGTCCAAAATTGTTTCTCCCTGAGAAGCATTAGAAAATTGAGGAGGACTGCCAAATATTTGAAATTAACCCGATATTTTTGTTTACATTTGTCTTCATCTGTGATAAGATCCATGTTATATGTGATACATTTTTATTTTTCCGTCTCAAAAGAAGAAACCTTATAATAATTTTAGTATATTCTAGATTTTAAATGAAATGTATATGATGAAACTAGAACAAGTATACCATATGTGCTTGCTTTTAAAATCTAATCCATCTGCAAACTGTCAGAATTCCCCTGGCAAATCAGCATCAGTGTTGTTTGCAGTTGAACTTGTGAGAATGTACGATATGTTCATAATTGTCTTATTACTTGTGTACCAGACATTTTGCATTAATGACGTGTGTTAATGAGATCTTATGATTTTTGGGGTGGAGGGGATGTCTGATCCATTTTCAGCCTCCCCCATTCACAGGTTGCAACTAGTCATAGGTACTAGCTTTATGGATGCACTTCAATGCAAAGCATATTGTGCCAGCATATCAGTGTCTGTCTGTTTTACACACACTGCATAGATATGATATTGGGTTGAATTTCACTGCAAAGCATATTGTGCCAGCATATCTGTCTGTTTTACACACACTGTAGAGACACAATATTGGGTTGAATTTCACTGCAAAGCATATTGTGCCAGCATATCAGTGTCTTGTTTGTTTTACACACACTGCACAGACATGATATTGGGTTGTCTATGTAGTTGGACTCTACTTGAATGCATGTATATACAGTAGACTGATGGTTCATCTATGATGATGGTGTTGCAGACCAAAACTAGGACTGAACATTCAAATTTGTTATGGCTAGTTGCATCAGAAACAAATATATTCAAAAACCTCAACCAATGAGATAAAACAAGGACATGCTACTGTTTTTTCTTTACCTGTTATAACTTGTACTGACTGCATAAATTTGAACTTCAAATTGATAAGAGCTATTTCTTCATTTATTTATGTACTTTATTATTAAACTTTCTTTTATATATATTACCTTTTGCAACAGTAATTTTCAATTCTTGCCAATATTTTCAGAGATACCTCGAACTTGGTAAACACCCTAATTAAGTAATTTTCTTTGTCTTGTGTACAGTATATTGTAATTTTCATGCTTGCCTTAGTTCTTTCAACCAATATACAAGATCAATCATTGTATATTTATTAAGAATAAATTCAATCGTTTTCTCTTAGGTGAAATGAAATCAAGTAAATTCTTGCTTCACGTTTTTAGTAGTTTCATCGAGTAAAGAAATTTGATAATTTTCAATACAGATCATGAAATTGACATGTATTTGGATCATCGCCATCACAGGATTATAGAAAGAAGAAAAACTAGAAATTAAAAGTCTTGTCAAAAAAGCATGAGCTTGCAATTTGTTTTTGTTGTTATAGTGACTAGACATTTCATTAAAGTTTCTTGTGCAGAAGAAAATGCTAGTGCTGTTCCATTTAAACACATATGGTGCCCAAGGAAGGCACTTGTTTTTTTAATTTTTTTATGCCTGGGTAATAATCTATTATAAAAATGATACAAAATTCTAAATTATATCAGCAACTATCCCACATTAATGGTGCTTCACTGGGTCCCAAGTATATTTTAGAAACAAAACTGACATTAACAACAGTGTTCATTTGTCAACTTTTCTTTGCCATTATTGAACAGACTTGTTTATTCTATACAGATTATACTTAGTTGTTGCAACACAGATCCTTATCTACCTTGTCATAATGCCCCACCAAACCAGTTTTTCTGACGACCTAATAAACTACATTGACCCAGATTTGCTAGCACAATATGCAATTGCAGATCCAGGTATACTGTCTGCTGGAGTATTTATAGAAGATTTGTTAACCATGTTCCAACAATAAATGTGTATAGCATTATTAAAAAAAAAAAAAATTCTATTTAGAAGTTTTTCTGGTTCATTTATACAGCTGACAGTTTTTCAACATCTTTAGATACGTCATGAATTTTCAGTAAGGTTCTGCTATCAACAAAACTATTTCAGGGGCTATTTTCTGCTCCTTTGTCTGAAATCAAATATTATTTGTGATACTATTCATTGTAATCAATTTGTACTTTAGATGAAAAATCCTTTCAGACATTTTAGCAAGTACATGAAATAAAAAAAGTTATTTATAAAGTTTTTCCTTGTATTCATTTCAGAAATAGCTCCATGTCCCTGGCCTAGATGAACTGATAGCATGACATTGTTCATCCCGTTTTTCTGTCTACTGCCCCAATTTAGTTTACAAATGTGATATTCTAATTTTTGCTATGTCCCTCTTCTTACTTCCACTGTACAAAGTGCTCATTAAAATGCACATTGCCCAACACTGACAAAAATAACAAATCTGAAGAAAAAAATGAATGACTTTATTCAATATTCAAGACTGGAATTTAAAAAAATGTATAAACAAAGACAGTCATAATAATTAAAAAATGACAGTAGTTCATAAATTTCAGTCCACATCCCAAAATTTCTAAATAAGGTTGCAAAGTTTACCAAAAATGTGTACACAATTTATAATTTTCAAAATGGTGCTATTTAAATGAAACAATTAGAAATGCAAAATTTCCACACATCTTTAATTTTACTGACGGCTTTTATAATATGCATACTGTACATCTTTTATCTCTTCTTAGGAGAACATTCAGTTTCTAAAGATGTCTTTGTTGAATATTTTCAGTATTAAAAAAATCCCTGTCTGTGTCATCATAGCTTACTGTTATGTACACAACTTTAAAAAAAAAAAAATGATAATGGAAACAAAATGACTAAACACTCATGCAGTTGGTTGAGAACTTAAAATGTGAGTGCTTTAAAATTAAGTATTATTAATCAACTGTATTGATTTTTAATGGTAAATGGTGTAGACAAGATATTTTATCCGTAAGTCAACCACATGCAATGTGAAAAGTGCACTATAAACATTCTTGACAATTTCTGTTTTCCAGAAATCATTCAATGTGAAAATCATTGGTATATACTTTAAAGAAAAGAATTAACTGAAACTCCTACTAAACAATCCTCTTAAAGGGAAGTTTGCAGTTTTATTTAAATGGGTTTAACTGTCCTGTTCTTTGATTGTTAATAAACTTTCTTTCAAATTAGTTTTTGTTCTGTGGCACAACTAGAAATGCACACAGAGACATAATGCAAAACAAATGCAGTTACTGGATCCAAGTTTTAATCAACTTTTCTTTGGAAAATCAACCGGGTTCATTTTTCAGTTTCTCATCCTAAATTACAGTATTTGATACTTTTTGACTACACGGTGGTTAATACTTCAGTGACCATACTGTTTCAAGATAACTGACTCTGGCAAATGATTTGATGTGTTAAGCACAATGACAATGCAAAGCGTAGGTAATTTGCAATATACTTGCTTTTTATTTGTAAATTAAATCTGGCAATTTGCTATATTTCACATCTTAATTTACAGTACTTTCTTTGTGACAATACCATTAGCAATGCTTCAATGATTTGTAATGTGACACAACAAAAGCCTTCATGTGCCCAAAATAATTATGAGGCATTGTCAAAGTAAATTTTAGCTAAGCTAAGGATAAATAAGGAACCCAATCTTTCAAAAAACATCATGTGTTCAATCTAAATGAATGTCAAACATAAGGTAAACATAAGGTAAACATAAGAAACCCATATACTAGGCAACATGAAAACTGCACATTAAACATGCCAAAATATGTTAATGTAAAAATGTATACAACTTTCCATTTGATGTTTTTTTTTGGAGGTTTTCCTTAACAATGCAAGGATTTTTATCCATAAAAGTCTTTTAAAAAGTTCAAAATTGTGTGACAACAGTATTGGTAGTCTAAAATGTAATAAGGTCATCTACAAATAGACACATTAAATTTTAGTAGTCTATCTAAAGTGGTTTTCACTTAATTGTGACAACAGGTTTTTTCCTTCTTCTTTAAAAGAAAAATGCTTACATTGGGAACATATAAAATGTTTAAAATAGCTATAATATTGCTGTAATGGCCCGACGATATAATCAGGTATGCTACAAGTCAATACAATATCACTACAACATTTCATTTGTTCACTTCTAACAACCGTTGTCTAGTAATGCAAAAAAAAATCCTACGTTTTAAAACAAAATGAAGAAAAATAAAACTATGTTTAACTCCACTCAAATATTGCCGTAATGACCTGAAAATTTAATCAGGTCATCTACATACCAGACATGCCAACTCTTACAAAAATTACCCTTAAAATAGACTTGTGGCAAAAAAAGCAAAAACCTTTGGAAAATGATCAATGCTGGAAAATCTGTCCATGTTTGATTTGGATCCAGGTTTCATATCATCAGTAGTGAAATTGTTCAGGGAACCAGACTAACTTTACAGCAGCACATCAGATGCTTTAAACTGCACTTATCTGTTTATGCAAAGCATCTGCATGATGAAACTGTTGATCACAGAATTTTTTTAAAAACAGCATCCAGCAAGCGATGCATGTTTAAGATAAGGAAAATGAGCTTCTTGAAAAGTGTTGATAATCAACACAGAAAAATAAAAAGGAGTATTCAAATTCTTGTGAATAAAAGCTGGAAGGGACACAATTTGTTTATTTAACATCACATCCCAATTTGATTATGGCTTGTGGGAAATATGATTGCCATCGTCGTGTGAAATGTAAAAAGAATTTCCAAGAATTAGGTAAAGTTGAGAGACAGCAACAAGCCATTGAGCTGCATAGGGTTTGGATTTTATTTATAGCAACTGTACTAGTGGTATATAAAGTCTATGCGTACTTTACAAACTTTTCAGTTGAACACATGGTTTATAGTTGCTGCACATTTTGAAAACCTAACTTTTAATTACATTTTCCATCTTTACAATAGCAGATTTTTTTTATATTTTGTTCCACTTGCTGAAAAAATAAATTTTGTCAAGGTTGGCAGGTCTGACATATGTATGCAAATATGCTAGCCAAATTTAATTTGTTTACACGCAGTGGCTTTTTAGCAATGTAGAGTCTGGACCAAATAAAGATGCCCTGTTTCTTAATTAGAGAACATTTTGATTCAGCTTAAATGATTTCTTGTCCAATTAAGCAAAACAGGTTTTTTTCACTAGTGAATAACTGACCCTGTTATTATAATCTTCAATTCAGTTAGTCAAATATATCTACAAGCTGCAAATTTTTATACAAGAAACTTCTAACATCCGTCTTTTAAAAGAATTATTTTAACAGTAAAATGTACTTGTTAACCTCCATGAGAAAATGATTACTTCAGTATGAATCATGAACATGATTAACTTTTTTTTTTAAAAAAACGTTGCTTCTACAATTCTAAACAATAATCCTCAACTTGTTAAACAATGTCATACATCATTTATGTACTGTAAATCATAAATTTTAGCAAGCATACAAATTTTGCAAATTTAGCTTTTGTTAGATATGAATATACTAAGACTGGCTGTTCAAACAGTAAATAAAAATGGCATTTGCTAGTTTCACGGGTCCCAACTTGGGACTTGTGAATGTTGCTCAAAAGAAATGCTGGAGAGATATTTTTGTTTGTAATGATATTTTAACATCATTGTTGGCAGTGATTTGCATTATGTGTTCAAATAATACTTTGTGTTGAAATAAAATGATCACACTTCATTCTGACTGTGCTAAAATAGTGTAGCATGCAAGCACAGATTCAGTTTAATTAGTTAAAAACAACCACCACAAAAAATCTGTCCATCAGTATCTGTGTGTTGCTAATAAATGAACTGCCCATTGAAATTAGACACAAAGACAGTGATCCCTTTCAAGAGTGTTCTTAAAACTAACCTTTTGCTACTGCAAGAACAAACTTAAAGACCTAAAAATGTTAGTTTTTGTAATCATATTATAATAGATGTTGTAAAACGCTTAGAGCTTCTAAAGATTTGGTGCTATACAAAGTCCTCATTATTATTATTATTATTATGAATACATGCATGATAAAACCATATGTCATCAAGAGTGCTTGAAAAATACGCCCCCCCACCCCCCCATTCTTGTATGTGAGAAACTAGTCATGTCAAAATCACACCAAGCTTTATGAAGACATCTCAACAGTTTCGAAGACATTAACCATCAAGAATATGATAGACTATTATTGTCTGAAATGGGGACATGCCTTATTATGGTAGTCAGATAAAGCCCATTCTTTTACAAGGCAAAAGCACACCAAACTTTATGAAGACATCTCAACAGTTTGGAAGAAGACGTTGCTCGTCAAGAATATGACAGAATTAGACAGACTATTGTCTGAAATGGGGACATGCCTTATTATTGTAATCAGATAAAGCCCATTCTTTTACTAGGCAAAAGCATACCAAGTTAAATGAATATACCTGAAACTGTTTAGGATTGTAATTGTTGAACAAGTACGTCACAGAATGAACTGCAATATGATGAGAATCTATCAAGCAGTTTAGAAAATGTATGCAAATGAGAGCTGCAAATGGTGAAAAAATGACTGCTATGTCATTCCTTTCACTAACATGGGCATGATGGAAAAAAAAAAGTTAAAGTTTCAAAATGCTGACCAGACTGACTCCAAATTTTTTATATATACGTGAAATGAGATCTTGACATGATACAAAAAAGCATAAAAGTTTTATGAAGATATCTCAAAAGGTTATTGAGATATTAAATAACAAGTGTGATATATGGACAAACTTATTCTAGGGAAGATATACAAAGAAATGTTCTAAATTTAATCATATCTAAATCTGTGATTTACAATATATGTTCAATCATACTGTGCATTAGGCTCATGGCAACATGACTGTCAATAGCTACACTTGCAGAACATAACCCAGCACTTCATGTCACTACAATCCATATTGCCCTTTGTATCCATGTTTATTTTTTTTTATGTACCGAAATGTTTCCTTGTGCTGGGGGTGGCACAGGTTTTGGTGGTTGTGGCATATGAGCTGCCATAGCAAGGTTTTGTTGCTGGTACATCATAGCAGCCTGTGGAATCCCCATTAAACCAGGCATGTTCTGTACTGAGGACAATCCCATCATTTGAGGAAGAAACTGATTGGTAGAAACCTGTGGCATGACCTGACCTGCTGCTGACATCTGTTGCATAATCTGTTGGAGATTCATCTGCTGTTGTCCAGAAACCCCCTACAAAAATGATAACATTTTCTCAGTACTGCAACATCTGGCAAAAGTTATTAATCACAATGTATTTAAGTACTTTGATTCCATTCCTCATTTGTGTGTGAAAATTTGGTGTCTTATTTACCAGCACACTTGATCATCCTGCTAACTAGCCGACTCTGCATAATGCAAAATAATGTTATGTAAATATGTTTTTGTAGTTTAGCACGTTTCAACGATTGCATCAACTATTTCTTGGAAGGTGGTATCTGGCCTGTTGACAGTGTTTGTGTGTGATTTGGAATTTTAATGTAGCTTTAACATTTTTTCCAGTCATACAGCTATGATTTCCTACCAGTCACATTATTTTCCAACACCTGACCGACCAGTCCCAACATTAACCTCATCATGCTGAGTACAATGCAAGGCAGCTGCTAGACCATTTTTATAAGTCTTTGGTACGACTTGGCTGGGGTTCAAACCTGCGACTACCTGCATCCAAGGCGACTGTTCTAACCTGTTAGGCCACTGCAGCAGTCGCAGCTAAATGCAACTGATGATGTAAAAGATAACATTAACACTCCACCTTACTGACATTAATGCTGTTGATGTCAATGATGCTGTCTATTGCAAAAATGTCCCACTATTCATAAGCGTGACAAAAAGAATAGGCAGCAACTTGCTCTTGTAAATATATTCTCACCTCTCCCATATCCAAGTATCATGAAAGTTCAGAACGTTTATTAAAATAGCTGCATGTAAAATTACGTAACACAATTTTTGATGATGAGCCTGTTTCATGGTAATCCACTATAAACAGCAAGAGTAGCTTCACTGACAAAATGGGTCATAAACTGCATCCAGCTATCACTCAACAAGGGCAATACTGCTTACAAAATGCATTGGAGCACAAAGATTTGTCAATGTGTAGTCTAAATTTAAAAACATTTTCTTCAATTTGAAGTTTCCAATGAAATGATGACAATGAATTATTTTTACAGTTGAAGCACATGAAAGATACAGAATGTTTGATTTCTGAAGAAGTATGTGCTACTTTCAGACCAATTTCAAGAAAATCAGTACAGCATAATATTGGTTAAAACTACATTTATTTCCATTAAACATGTGCCCTCACTGTTTACCATGGAGTCCCTGCCAAGCGGAGTTTAATAATCTAAGGCACAACAAATCTGTCATATCCATACAAGCATGCATACCAAATTTAATGTATCGGCATCAGGTGATTTTCACACTGCTGAAGAAGTTATCATTAACTCTGTTGTGATTGCCAAAAACTCTAATCAAGTCATCCGTATATACATGCAAACTACAATGATTAATATGTCTATCTCAAGCAAATTTTCCTTAATTGTAACAAAGATTTTCCTCAAGCAAAAAAATCTGATCCAAAATTTAAAAATTAAAATATTTCTGTAATGGTCTGAAAATCTAATAATACATATACCACAAAAATGCATATTAAAATTCTAACACAAGTGGTTTCTGCACAATCTTGCTAACCTGTTTCTTGGAATCGACCGATGGACAGAAGATCGAATCTACAGATGTATCACAAATGTAGACATACTAAATCAAATTAAGACATTTCTTGCTTCAAGTATTGGGGAAATAAAAGCAAGAAAAAAGTCACAAAATAGAAAAGGTTTCAACAGTATGACAAGTGGTTTTTATAAATTTATGAAGTACCATGTTTCCAGCACCCTTCAGACGGTACTGCATCAAGGCCTGTGTCAACCTCTGTGAGAGATCCAACATTGCAGCTGCATCCTGTTCACTGTTAATCTGGGTGGCTGACTGTAAAATAATAAATAAATCTTAGCCATATTGATAAAAAAATGCTAAGGCATACATACTAAATACTTCAATGTTAATGTAATGTTTTTTTTAAATTGCCCATATCTATGAAGGATATGGCAATATTTTCTGCATGATCATCTGTTACAGTGATGAAGAGAAATTCCTTCAACTTTAAAGTTATATTGCCATTTGCATACACATCTGCAAGGTGTCTGTATGTGTGTGTTTGTGTGTCACTCTTGGCTTACAGCACAATTTTCTGGTAAGGGTATTGTTGGATGTACAAGAATGTTAATTACCAAGTCATTTTCAACCAAACCTTGTACAGATATGATGAATTTTGCAGTTATGACCAAAGTCATTGCCCGGAAATGTAGGTGAGTAATGTACAGGGTGGTAGAGCAGGGACTGAAAAATGGAAATGCATGACAATAAGCATATGCAAATGCTGGTGTGTTTGTGTTCTTTTTGTTTCTTAAATACCATCAGTCATTTGATTTTCCCAAACATTTCCATTATCAAACCTCACTATTCATCATCTCAGACATGGAGTTGTCTTGGATACTTGCTGTTAACTGTTTTGGGTTTAATGGGTTTGGGAATTAATGCCATTTCTCAGTGTCATATATGCTATACATGGTGGTCAGAATAAATGGTGGAGGTTGAACCAGAGAAAAACCTGGAAAGACCCACTGACCCATGGGAAGCTACTGGTAACTTTCTCGTACTTGCTGAGCCTGGGACAGAAGTGAAATGGTAGTGCTCGAGATAGGCTCTTCCGATTTTGTGCTATATTTATGATATTTGTGCTTGTTCTCTATCATTGTCTACATTATTGCGTTTCATCATGCATTGGCTGTTCCGTTTGTATGTTAATTCATCTCCATGTTTAGGAAAACGAGAAAGAAAAAAAACGAGAAAAATTAGAATTTTTCACAGCTGTTTTGTCTCAATGTTAAGACGTCATTTGTTTTTAATAAACCGCCATCACGTGACTGCTAACAATACGACGGACCCTCATTAATTGGATTAAATGACCACACCTTGGTTTTAGATACTACATTGTGCTCAAGACTGAACAAACTGGGAATACAGTCATCTTTACTTAAATGTAAACGAAAACGAAAAAAGAAACGTTCTTTCAAAACTGGCTGGCATAGAACAGGAAGAATAGTTCAAGGTATCACCCTTTTGCCTGTAACGGATAAACAACTGAAAAATTCTGCCATTAATTTTAATAACCTGGTTCAAATTCCTCTTAAATCGTCAACCGTTGTGTCAACTGTCCCAGTGATACCACTACATATTGCATTATTCAACGCTCAATCTGTAGGATCACCGGAAAAGCACATAGAAATTGTTCATTTTATCAACGACCAGAATATTGACGTCTTCTTCCTGACAGAAACTTGGTTACATTCCGCAGGTAATGAATCTAAATGTGCGGATTAAAACCCAGCGATTACTCCATCAAGTAGTTCCCCCGCAACTCTTGCGGAGGTGGAATTGCTGTAATTACAAAGAATTCATTGATCAAATGCCTTAAGTACAACACAACCTTCAATTTCTGCCATACACCGTTTGAACTAGTCCAAACAACGCTCACACTGGAACAAAGGTTAGTCCATTTTTTCTGTCTCTACCGTCGTCCTCCTAGTAGAAAAAACAAGCTGACTGAATCTCTCTTTTTGGAGCAGTTTCCAAATCTTCTAGAGTATGGAATTTGATAGGTGGCAACCTAATTATTCTTGGAGATTTCAACTTTCACTTTGACTGTCCTGGAAAACCATACACGTCAAAACTCCTGGATTCCATTCATGTTTTCAATATTAAACAGTCAGTTAACCAACCTACCCATAAACTTGGTCACATTTTACACTGGTTTCTTTATAGACCTGATAATATTCTGCAATCAACCCTTGTATCCCACGAACTTGCATCGGATCACCTCTGCATTGTATGCCATCTCGACGTATCAGTCCCTAACCCTCCACCTCTATTTGCTACTAAGAGAAACCTCCGTATGATAAATAGAACCAAATTCATTTCATGCATGACATCCAAGAAAACTTAACAACTTTCTTACATCCAACAGTGGAACAACTTGATAACTGCCTGCGTTCATTGCTTGAAAAACATGCCCCAGCCACCAAATGCAGAGTATCAATAAAAAAAAAAAGTGTTCTCCATGGTATAGCAGTGTTAGGGACCAGCTTTGCACTGCTAAAAGTCATCACCGAAGAGCAGAGAGGCTTTGGCTTTCCACCAGACTCACTATTCATAAACAAATCTAAGAAGCCGCTAAGAAGAACGTCACAAACATAGTCCATTTAGTCAAATCATCTCACTACAGTACTAAGATCACGAAGAGTTCCAGCTGCAAAGAGCTCTTCAAGATAACCAACAAACTAATGTCAAGGAACAAATGTACACCACTTCCAACAACCTTCTCTCCACTAGACCTACCAGACCAATTTGCAAATTTCTTTGATGACAAAATACAAACCATTAGAGATTCGCTTGACAGCACAATTTCAACTGATTCGTCACCATACAGTTTATGATGCAGAATTTCAGCGACAACCGTTAGGAGCATTTGAACCTGTTTCTATTGATTTAGTACGGACAATCGTGATGAAAAGTGCACCAAAGTCTTGTGAACTTGATCCAATTTCGACATCACTGCTGCTTGAGTGCATAGACCCAATATTGCCTTCACTAACTGATGTTATTAATATCTCTCTCATCAGGGGAATTCCCATCATTTTTCAAAACTACCATCGTACAGCCACTGCTGAAGAAACCAACATTGGACCATAACAATTTAAAGAACTAACGCCCAGTTTCTAATCTTCCATTCATATAAAAAAATCTTAGAAAAGGTGGTTCTAACTCAACTTGTATCTCATTTGAATTCAAACAGTCTTTTTAGCAATGTACAATCTGCATATCGCCCTTGCCACAGTACGAAAACTACTCTTCTGAAAGTATTTAGTGACATTCTCTCTGCTTTGGATATTGTAAAGATTACAGTCCTAACTCTCCTGGATTTATCTGCAGCATTTGACACAACAGACCATGATATATTACATCACCGTCTCCAGCATGTATTTGGCATTCAGAATATAGCCTTACAGTGGTTCAAGTCCTACTTAGTCAACAGGTCACAAATTATATCTGCAAATGGAATACACTCCAGCCCAGTTGACGCATGTTGTGGTTTTCCACAGGAATCTGTTCTTGGACCTGTTCTCTTCATTCTGTATACTCAGCCGCTCTCAAGTGTCATAGATCATCACCCAGTGTCGCACCAATTGTATGCTGATGACACCCAAATATACAAGTCTAGCCACCCAACTGAAATTGATGCTACCATCCATGGAGTAGAGAAGTGCATTTCTGATGTGAAATCATGGATGACATGTAACAAGCTGCAGATGAAGGATGATAAAACTGAGGCTATTCTGATCACAACACAAAGACTTTCTCATTCACATCCTTTACATCAGACAATAAATATCAGCAACACCAATATTAAACTCTCAGTCAGAACGGAACCTAGGCGTTACTCTAGACAGTACTCTCACATTGCACCAACATGTCATGAACATATGCAAGGCTCCAGAAACTTCAAATTGAAGTTCAAAACACAGCTGCACAGATCATCTTTAGAGTACCTCGATCAGAGCACACCTCACCACTGCTCTGTACCCTACATTGGCTATCAATTCGATACAGAATCAAACACAAAATTTGTTCTCTGTGCTATGTTTCAATGACAGACTCCAGTCCAACATACCTATCCAGCCTCACCCATGTGTATACACCAGCTAGATCCTTAAACTCTTCTTCTGATAATCGTATACTCATTGTTCCCAAGGTGAAAATAAAGTCATATGGACAACATTCGTTTGCACACTAGGGCCCGGCGACGTACGTAGAACGAATTGCCCATTGAAATTAGACACAAAGACACAGTGGTCCCTTTTAAGAGTGCTCTTAAGACTCACCTGTTTCGACTGCAGGGACAAACCTTGTGACCTAATCATGTTTTGTATCTTATAAAAATTTCAGCATGTTTTTATGTTTTCCAATTTCATTGCTTTTGTCATTTGTTGTTTTGTAGTGTAGTCATATCATTATTGATAGTGTAAAGCGCTTAGAGCTTCGAAAGATTAGGCGCTATACAAAGTCCTCATTATTATTATTATTATTATTATTATTATTATTATTATTAATGTGCACATAAAGCAAAATTTGTTCCTTTGAAATACACCATGTATACTTGCTTGCATGCACAGATCTTACTATACCATCATATAAAGCTTGTTAGGGAGTAATCAGTAGAACAAGCAAAACAGACCATGATCTGCTAGTGCATAACGCTCCAACAGATCCGAGTCTAGGAACTTAGACATATGTATATATAATAGATTGATATCTTGCCAGTTTAGTCAGCTTGTCATTGACATTATTTGACGTTATCTGTGACTGTTGAGCCTAAAACGGATAAAGAGCGCTACATAATTACTGTATGGCCCAACTTATAAGTTTAGTCAGACAGCAAAAAACACAAACCCTGACATGGCATTGCATAATGCATCAGCAGATAAAGTTGTATGTTGTTTGTTCTACTAATTACTCCAAATAAACTGCAGAGACCTAGATCTGCCAGGACATTGTAAATCTGAACAATGCTAACTAATGTTGGACCTGACTTGTAAAGCAAATGGTAATGTAAATAGATTTTTTCAAAAGAGTGAATCAATTTATGAAATTACATACCGGCAAATTAAGTATTTTTGTATAGAAATCAGCACAAGTGTAAAATGTGATGCCACAAATAGTTTACCAAACTCAAGGTTAAACAGTTATAAATAAAATTGGTTTAAAGCAGAGAAAGATGAGATAATATTCAGTTCAACAAGTATTTAAAACAATGAACAAACCTACAAAATATAACACAGTTGCATTCTCTACCAAAACAAATTAAATGGATATTAATCCAACCCTGGTAATTTTGCTATATTTTGTTGTATTTTTGTGTGTGGAAATTCCTGGTTTTGCATATAAAAATTGAAACCAAGGCTTCATGTCAGATCAAAAATCGTATTTGTCCGTTTAAAAAAATCTTCAATAATGTTTGTTAATTCACATTGATTACTCACATTGCCCTGCATCATTTGTGGCACCATTTGTTGTTGCTGAGCCTGAAACAGAGTCAGAACTCAGTTATCATAAATCTAAATTTTATCATGCTCAATCATCGAACTTAACCAAGATCTTTTTAATGTAAAACAACTTGTCCAATTCGGTTTATTACTCTACAACCTTCACAAGCTTTTTAAGCAGAAATTAAATTCATGATGAGTCAGAATAGAACCAGACAGGACAGAAGAACAATGCAAACACTATATGATCTCTCCATCGGTATAGTGGGGACAAAAAGCTACAATGCTGATGACAAGCAAAACTCTTGCCAGCACTTCAGTCTTAGTAACCAGACCTGCCAACCCTGACAAGTCTGTCTTAGTATGGCACTTGATTTGTTTCCTAAAGTTTGACCAGTTTTTAGTAAGGTGTATAAAAAAAAGTATCATAAACTACTATTGTAAAACTTGAAAACAATTAAAAGTTTGTTATTGAAACATGCAGCGTAAATGAATATTATGTTGCATTGAAAAGTTTGTAATGTCGTTTTACCACTTGTACAGTTGCACAAACTCAAATTCCAAACCCTATGCAGCTCAATGGCGTGTTATTATCTCTCAACTTGACGTAATTCTTTCTCCATTTCACATGATGATAGAAATGATATCTCCTGTCATGAGTCATGCATCAATAAACGTAATTATGTCCCTTTCACCTTTTATTCACCAGAATCTGAATATTCCATTTTATTCTTCTGTGTTGATTATGAACATTTTTTATGAGGCTTATTTTCCCTTTCGTCTTAAACATGCATCTCTTGCTGGATGCCATGTTAAAAAAATTCTATAATCAACAGTTTGATCATACAGACACTTTGCATGAACAAATATGTGTAGTTTAAAGCATCTGACGTGCTGCTTTAAAGTTAGTCTGGTTCACTGAATAATTTTTACTAATTCTAATATGAAACCTGGATCCAAATCAAACACAAATTCTAAGGAGTTCTCAGCAATGATCATTTTCCTGTTGTTTTTGTGTTAATGCCATAAGTTACGATTTTAATGGTAATTTTCTTAAGCTAATAAAGTTTATTTCTCATAAAACAAAGAAGAAATCCTTCAAAAGAACACTGATTTAACAAACATTATGTACAATACTCTTAACTTGCCTGCTTTAAATCCTTAACAACAAACTGAATGAGGCAACTAAAACCTGATCAGAATGAAGGATACTGACACCAGGATTCTAATTTTAAGTTTCAAATCCTCTAAAATTTAAATGAGACAAGTCAGATCTAAAAAAAATATCCCTACCAGGAAACCACCAGAGTCCAAGGCAAGGGACTTGTGGGGTCAAGCAAGTTAATGGGCCCTAACTAGAGGTGGGAATGCACAAAAGAGGGCACTGACTACTCCTTAGCTGTCTGGCTTTCTCTTGACCTCGAGAAAACAGAGTAAGCTACCTAACCATTACTGAATGCAATTGCAGCTTCTGAAGACCTAGACATGGGTCTGTGAGAAGGAGGCAGTTATTGCCTTATCAAAATTACTTTTTTAAAATGACCCAAAAGATGTGATGAAAGGGACAATGAAAAGGAGCAGGTCAAAATGTTACAGTTTCTTCTGTAAATTCAAAAAACTGAGAGGCATCTTCATCCTGACTTAAATCTCAAGTTGAAAAAGAACGATCCCCTGTGGTTGCCCCATCCCAATGTTTCAGCCTGTTTTGACAAAAATGGTGAGACTTAGCACCTTTCTTTGAAAAGGTGGGCGAATCATGTGATAATATTAGGGCAACCTCACAAGGTAACAAATCAGGTAATCGTCCACACAGAAGTGATGAGGGTGCCATTGAGCTTTATTATGCCCCCATTTACCTACACCATGTTAAATATTGTAGACTGAAAGAAAATGCAAAACACTATGAACAGGAACCAAAAATGGGATCAAATATACGTACCTCACACTGGTTACAAAGACAAAAGATACATTTACTGAAGAAACATTTTGCTAAGCAAGGTGCAAATATCAAAACCATCCAGACTAACATCTATGTGCACTACAATCCATGGGAAGCAAGTCATAGCAAGCAAAATACTGTTATTAAAAGATTTTTTCCCCACATTTTTTGGGCACATCATGAAATTCCCATAAACAAGTTCTTATCTTGTGTTGATGAAAGAAAGAGCAAATTCAAAAAACTTGGATGCTGTCCTATGTTTTGAAACTATCAAAAAAAGAGTTTGAACCGAACCCTCAGATGCTTGTAACAAAAGTAGCTCAGATATTAGTTTCCAAATGCATATTTTAAAAAAAACAATACTTTATACTATGTTCTAATTACATGTCCCTTAAAGAGACTGATGTTCTTCTGGTCAATAACAATTTCCAAGAATCCATAATAAAATCATTCTTCGTTCCAACAGCAGAGTTGTTGAACCCTTCACTGATATTCCTGAACAATGATAAGATTTTCAAGATGGGTTATATGGTATGCAAGACTGGTACCATTTTCATTTAAGGAAGTCTATTGTTGAAAACCCATGTCAATGTGACCATCCATTCAGGACTAATGATATAATTTTTCAAGATGGTAGCAATATGGGATCCAAGATAAGCGGCATTTTATTTTGGTACCAAGTAGACATCACAATAATTTTTTTTTAGTGAAAACGCCAAGTAGATATTACCACAAAATTTTCAAGATGGTTACCATACTGGTTATATTAGATGCAATTTTCAGTTAGGACCAACTGTACATGGTAAGAGGTCTTCTTGTTAAAACCAGGGCCTTCCATTAAAGTTGGAAGGTAAGTTACCAAGGTAGGCAGGGGGTTTAGGGAATGTCCACAAATAGGGATATTTTTTTAAAAAGTACCAGGTATAAAGTAAAAGTGGCTAGGTACATCATCCTGCTCCCACTTGCCCCGTCCAAAACCCCATGTTGATATATTTATAAAGAGTAGCAATAATGAGATTTTCCAGCCAGCCGACACACTCTGATGTAAGAGTGGCACCATTTTCATTTTGGACTAACAAAGCATTATTATCTTTCATTGAAATCATGCTCGTGTTACTATTTCTTCAAGCACAGTAGCAGTAACAAGATTATCTAGTTGGCCACTAATGTGGCCATTTTGATGTTCAAGCTGCAGTTTTCATTTAGGACCTGAATTTTCACAGCAATTTTTCCAGCCATTCAGAAGTTGCAGGAACAAATTTGTGCTAACATGCATATGGAAAATGGAAAAAATGTCACCCCATAACCTCTTCAGGTGCACAACCAGTAAAGCTAAAAACTACAACAGCTAAAGACAGAAGGATTCAAGATTTTCACATCTTTGAAGAGGTAGGCATACAAATGCAGTTTACATACACCAGTACTTACCATCATTAAAGCAGAGTTGAGGTCTCTTACATTTCCCTGGCCTTGCTCAAGTAGCTGAGCAAACAGCTCTCTTTGTGGCCCTTCAAGCAGGAATCTTTCCCTTGCTAACTCCTCATGTGGGAAGCCAGGGCCAAAATCATCTCTTGGTGGTTGTTGATCACCATGCCATGGCTCATTAAATTGCCTAGGGGATTCTCCACCAACACGTAGTCCTACATCAAATCTTGGGCTGCCAGCAGGAGATCTGTGAAAGGTATCTCTCAGAATAACATGGGAACTTATTATTGCATTATCTATTAATATCACCTGTAAGTTGTATGTACACAGACATGATAATGTACTATGATGATTACATACAGTCTTGTCAAAGCATGCATGTACTGATAACAGTATGCAGCATTGCATATCACAATAATGCTCTCATTGTAGTAAACTAGTCATTTTGTAATATCTGTAACAATCATAAATTTGAAATCATTTAATGACATAACATAAAATTATACATTTTCTACTGAAAATTGAACCATATGATAAATGACCCGACTGCTTTTGCATATACATATTGTTATTGATGGTCTGTTAACATGTACATGTTGCTATAATAAAATATTTATTTAAATTGCTGCTGGACATGGTTAAACAATTGTGAAATTAGTTTCTTCTATTATTTTGTATGGCAGCCATTTAAATCAAGATAGGTGCAATGCCACAAAAAAATGTGGGTAAAGGAACCAGAATAAATGTGACAACTCGTATACAGTGCACTGTCAAGTTAGTATATTTCATCAACTCACAAACCGCCCCGGTGGCTTAGTGGTTAGAGCGTCTGCCGTGAAAGCGGGAGGTCGTGGGTTCGATCTCCGACCGAGTCATACCAAGACTTACAAAAATAGTACTAACAGCTGCCTCACTTGACACTCAGCATTAAGAGGTTAGTGTTAGGACTGGTCGACCTGGTGTCAGGATAATGTGTCTGGGTGGGACAACATGCTACATGTATGTGGCATGATGCCCCAGTGCTAGACATCACTATAAACTGCCTCACAGCAGACATCGTAGCGATATGACTGAAAAATTGTTAAAAGCTACATTAAAAATCCTAATCAAACAAACAAACAAAATCAACTCACATGTAACCTTATGTCATGTACATTGGTAAAAATAGAGAATATTAAATAAAATCTTCAGTTTCTGTACCCAAGACACACAGGTGCATGTGATTTGGACTTTAACTTAGCTCTAACAAATTTTCGGTCATATTGCGATAAAGTCGACAGTGTGGCATTTTATAGTGATGAATGGCACTGGAGCATCATGCTACAGACATATAGCACCATTTCCTACTCAGTCACATTATCTCAACACCAGGCCCATGGTTCCCATGCTTTTCAAAAGATAAATTTCCAGGTCATTTCCAGGGTTTGTCCAGGATGAAATTAATTTTTTCAAGGTTCACATTTGACCATTACCAAATGGAATTAAAGAACATTTTAGATTATAAAACATCCATTTTCTAAATCTATAGATCTACAGATGTTCCTCCTTCAAGACTCTTCAAATCATCTAAGTCAGAAAAGATGATCATGTACAAAACCACAAAATGTATCACACAAAACAAGTTTGATCAAATTCCTATAAAATTGGCATGCAAAGTCATTTCATTGTACAAAATAAAAATTCTAACTTTAATTTGCTGACCTGCATTATGCTGCTAAGTGGGAACAACATAATGAACATAAATTAGTTTTGTTTCCTTTCAAACCTTTAATTCCAAAGAATTATCTCATAGAAAGTAAAGTTTCCTATTACAGTAAAAAAAAACAATAAATGCAAATAATTAGAATCTTGTCTTGTAATGAAACGAGTTTAACCTTGAATTTATCTGTGCCAATAAAATCCCAAAGAAGACTTTTCAAATAACCTAATCTCCTAAAGTCAATCTGGTAAAAAAAAATCCACCATTTAAAAAAATTTCTCAAACGAGTTGATTTAAATTTTTACAAATGACAATCAAGATTATATACTGCTGTATAAACAAGGACTCAATTTTCTACAAAATCAATTTGTCTTCTTGTAATTCATTAAACTAGACCCCATACCAGTATTAAGATTTTGGCTCGTATAGTTTTTTAATATATAATACATGGGATGACAATTTCTCATTTCAGCTCGGACATTCAACAATTTGGACTACAAATTTGGCTTAAAACAAATAGTCTGTTTTCTAATCTGAGTTTTTTCAGAATATTCGCACCCCATTTTTCATATTTGGACATTTAGGTTGGGCTGTGGGGTCATTGCTATTACATACAGAATATTTGGTAGTGACATGAGGTAGTAGCTTATCAGTGGACCTAGAAAATTTTAACTATGTTAAATCGACTCTTAGCTGCATGAAATCAATAGGAAAATTATTTAATTTCTTAGTTATGGCAAATATTATAATCATTCTTTAATCCGCTAACAGACTAGACGAAACTACGGCATACATGAAACTTGACTCTGTACTCGCCATTTGCAAAACTTGTCATATAACTTCACAAATTTCAAACTATGACACCAGAAGTCCAATAGTCATATGCTATAAAAAAAATAAGCTCCTTTTTAATGTTGTTGTACAGAATTTCAATTATATTAAATGAAAAGTCAGATACCATTTGTAAAAACCAGCAATCTGGCCAGCCTGATTTATCAAGCAGAGAGCACATGTCAACTTGGTAGTCACGTGATACAACTCCAGAAGTTGTTCTCAGAATATATAAATATGGAGAATTTTGTGTTTTGTATTTTTATTACAACTAGCATATGATGTTCAGTTAATATTTTTTTCTTTTTTTTTCTCTCCGAAAATGTGGGTTGTTAGATTTGTGTACTCGAGTGACTAGCAATGCAAATCACGAGTACCAGGTCACATTTCATCAACGCCATCATTTTATCTTAAAGACAAAATGATTTTAATACAATTTCTGAGAAAAAAGCAGTTTTCATGCATGTATCTCTCAATCTAACATTTAAAGTTTGCTAGGACCTCCATTAAGTGGCTACGCTTTGCCACCACCATGTTGGCCTGTAACAGGGTTCATACACAATTCTGAAAAATAAATTCAGACTTTTCCAAAACTTTCAAAGACCACAAACAGATTTCCAAGACCTATTTTTGCCATCATTTTGTGAACAAGTGATGTCATATGAGAAAACAACGAATGCAAAATACTACAATCTTGTTTAATGATGAAATGAATGGGTCATCAAAAGAAACAAACCAGGAAAACTCGACTACATCCGAATGTAACAATCTTGGACAATTTTATTTGTGATTATGGAAAGAAATTAACATGTTTGGATTTATTTCAATTTTCAGAACGTTTGGATTGACTCAGCATATGTTTACTGCAAACACCCAAATGATCCATACTGCACCCTCTGATTATTCTGGTTAGAACTCGATAAATTTAAGTCACAATCAGTTTAGCTACAACTCAATTATGTGACTGTTTCTGGCATCTCAAGTGGTGGAAGAAAATTCCCGTGTTTTTCCCAACTTTCATCAATATTTACGAAATTCAAAGACTGTTCACGGTCGGAAGAAAAATTATAATTTTTACTGACTTTTTCCTCGATTTCCCAGTAGCGTGGGATTCCGGCAGGCCGACCACTACTAATTCTAACCTCTTAATCCTGAGCACCTGACTTCCCAGCAATTGCCAAAATAGTTTTGGACAAGAAGTGATAACAAGCTTGTGCTAAATGGATGGACAGAACACGATGAACAGGTCCGTCTTATACTCTCTTCTGGGACAAGAAGAGTAGAGCTAACAAATTTATGATAGACTGCATACATACCTGGATCTATTTCTGTTCCAGTCATCTAATCTTCCAGGCGACACACTTTGTCTCCTTTGCCTATCTGCAGAGCGTCTTCTCCTAGCAACAGGGGAATATCCTCTTCTTCTAAATGGGGATCTTTCCCTCTGTCCACCTGGTGAGTGTCCTCTGTTGAAATTTGGTGACAGCTGTCTTCTATCTGGTGAGAATTCTCGTCTGTGATTTGGGGAGAATCTCATCCTAGTATCTGGTGAAGGTCCTCCCCTTGCATCTAGACCTGGTGATAACATTACATGATTTGGTGGAAACATTCTCTCCAGGCTTGGTGAGAATCCTCTTCTAAGCTCAGGAGAATATACCCTCCCAAGTTCAGGGGAAAATGGTCTCATAGGTTCTGGAGAGTATCCCCTCCGGTCTGGTGAAAGCCCTCTCCCAAGTTCCAGACTAAACCTTCTCTCGTGACCAGGGGACAATGGTCTTCCAGATTCTGGAAAGAATTCCCTTCCGAGACCAGGTGATAAGTCTCTACCAGGACTCCAATTACCAGGATCTGCTGATAGAATGCAAATTTTCAATAACAGGTTCGACACTGATACAGTGTAATATGTAAACAAACAATTTCCATTGCCCGAGAGAAAGTTAAGCCCAAGAAAAAAAAGTCTTTCCTTGATGGGGGCCCCAAGTGGTCAAATGTGCTGTCTGTTATGGATCACTGCCATCTCACCTCTGTCTGTGTGGGTTTGATTTTTGGATTCGGCCAATATGGGTATGTGAGAAAGCTTGCCAATATATTCTTATGGGTCGGTGGTTCTTCCTTCACCAATAATACTGGCCGCTATGTATACCCTATACTGTGCTGAAAAATGGCATTAAACCATAAAAACAAAGAAAAAACTTTCCCTGATGCACTGGCACTAAAGGAAACCATGCACGACAGTTATTCTTGTATCCTGAATCAAAATAATCATTTTGAATTAAACAAAAGTTTAATCAAAATAGAAATTTAAAAAATATTAAATCTCTGGTGCAATTCTGATTGTTGCTCTTGTTGTTGTAGGGTTTAACGCCATTTTTCAGCACAAGATAGGCTATACAATGCAGCCAGTATTAATGGTGGAGGAAGAACCAGGAAAATCCCCGGAAAGAACCACAACCCACGAGAAGCTACTGTCAAGCTTTCTCACATACCCACATTGGCCGCAGGGCCCAGAGTGGTTTAAAGCACTCTCCATTAAGGATCACTGCCATCTCACCTGTCTGTGTGGATTTGAGTACAAGATTCGGATAATGTAGTTATGTGAGAAAGCTTGCCAGTAGCTTCTCGTGGGTCGGTGGTTCTTTCCGGGGGTTTACGGGTTCTTCCTCCACCATTAATACTGGCCGCCATATTGTGCTGAAACGTGGCGTTAAACCATAAAAAAACAAACAAAACACATTGGCTAAATCCAAGTCTCGAACTGATGCAGTGATCCGTAATAAAATGCACTACAGACCACTCTGGGCCTCCCTTGCAATTGTGATGTCACAAAAAAAAATATATCTAAACCCGGCACAGCTTACCGGATCCTTTATGAATTTTTTTATAAACGAATGTGCTGCATATTACTAGATCAATATAATACACTTATCATCAAGCAAGTACTGCAAGGGGTCAACTCAAATACATATCCCCTCAAGAATAAAAGCACATCTAGAACCATACAGGAATGTGAAATATTTAGCAAAATTCATGAAAGAGGAAGTCGATAGAACAGGAAATATGATAAATGCACTGGAAAATAAACTTGTGTAAGCCTGTCAGCCTAAAATGTGTGCATCTGTAACATGGTGGATAAAAACTTACTTCTTCTGTCATCCCATTCCCCTCTCAACTTTTTAAATGGTGGCTCTGAAAAACATTTTGGAAATGTATTTGAGTTTGGTGATGGAACAAATTACCATAAAGACATAAAAGTCCACTGCTAACTGCACAGACCCAGATCTGCTATGACAGATCCACTGGAACATTTGGTTCTATGTAGTTTGTAAAGAGTAATCAGTAGAACAAACAACACAGGCCCTGATCTGCTGGTGCATTATAAGACAGCAAAGCAGGGGATATGTTGTTTGCTGGACTCGTTTTATATGTATATTCAGGAATTTTATTCAGAAATGAAATTTGTTTGAAAGCCAGGATTTTACTAGATAGAAGTTGACAGATTATCAATAAATAATGTCATTTTTGCTTTAATAAAATTACATAGATTTGTATTGCTAGAGTTTGAATCAAAAAAGGGTCCAACTCCTAGCTGCTACTTTAAATAAAGTGTTTAGAATGCTAGTAGATTGAATTGTTAGGGAAATATGGTACATTAACCTGAATAAAAGTGATGAATGTACATCAACAGATATTTGACAATTCTGTTTCAGTTTATGATTATAGGTAAATAGATATATTTTTAAAAACATAAAGCTGAATTGTTTATGCCATGTCTTTCTTCTCTTTTAAATGAAAATTGATTAAAACATTCACAAAACATCCTGAAAAAATACTGATGCAATATACATTTGAGTATTTTCTACTGAAATTATTCCGCCTTAAGTACTACACAGAAGTAGTCTCTTGTTAACCAGTAAAGTTTTTTTTGTCATTTTCACTTTAAATGGTGCTTGGAAACACATTTTGTGGATACTTCTGAATACAACCGAATACAAGGTTTCCAAGAGACCTGCAATTAGCAGATGCCTAGTTCTGTTAAAGACAACAGTTTTTAATTATTTGTTTTGCTTAAAACTGGACTTTTTTGTATCTCATTTTGAACCCACAATTTTTATGTCCTGGCCACATTTTACCAGATCTCAAACTTTTCCAACTTTTTGCGAAAGTTCGCCTGTACAATTCAGACTGATCTGCTTTAGACCTCAGGCCAAAAAGTATAAAATCCAGACACAAACTCCAGCAATTTTTTTTGGCATGCAAAATCAGGCCTCAAGCATTCAAGTTTTCTCCCTATATTTTGTAATGCAAATAGAAAGTATATATATATATATATATATATATATATATATATATATATATATATATATATATATATATATATATATATATATATATATATATATATATATGGTATCATTATGGGGCTACATTTGTCTACTTTTCTGCAATACCAACCAATTGATGCCGACAGTACAAACAGAAGAACAGGAGAACAGAAGATACAGAGAACAGAAGGCACAACCTTATGATGAGTTAACATGGCACATGGGGTAAACAAGTTAAAACAGAAAGATGCCAATTATTAAAAATACAAACCATTCTTCTTAGTAACAGAAAGTGGGTAGCATGCCATAAAACCTTTCATCCCCAGGTTCCTGGGAAAATGTGTCGATCTATTATTATCATTTTAACTGCGCTGATATTTACACAATGACTAGATTCAGTTGCTATTCCTTTCAGAATTTCTGCATCACTTTTGCTCTCTTTGTACAACCATTGTGAATATAGTTCTTTTTAAAAATAAATTTGTTGCCATTTTTAAAAATATAAATTTTGGGCAAATAAATAGAGTATTTTGATTTTTTTTAAATAAAAAATTGAGATTATCCTGAACAAATTGGGATAAGTGGCAGGTCTGCTAAGCCTGATGTTTGAAAGTCAATCACAACATCTTTAAAATTCAAATAATAAGTAATCATTCTTATTATACACACCATCCATCAAATGTTTTTCCATGACCAGTTTGGCTTCAAGTTCCTGAATTTGAGCTAGAAGTACATTTCTTGATGCTATAATCTCCTCCACATTATCTGCTTCTATGCCAACTTGTGTAGGGTCACTCGCAGGTACCTGCATCATCCCTTCCATTCCCATGGCATTCCCAATCATAACTGGATGAGGGGGTGCTAAATTTTGGGCATGAATGAACTCTGGTGGCAATGTGCCGTACATCATCATAGGGTTAACAGTTTCAACTGGAAGCTGGTTCCCTAATATTTGGGCCTGACTCAGTGCCCCCTCTGCAGTAAACATCATCATGGGCTTCATATTTTCTGCTGAAATTGGCATCATGAAGTTTTGGATTTGTCCTAAATCAGGTCTGTTCATAGCAGATTCGTGTGGAATTAGGTTGCTGCCACCCAAGCTAAACTGCTTGGTCTCCATCTCTCCATGAGCCTTTCTAAGCTGTGACCAATCTGGAGAATATTTTCCATCACCATCATCTGCAGCGTGACCTTAAATAAGAAAATATTTTACCTCAATTTAAATTTTTCAGTTAAAACACAAGGCTTCTACCTAACACTATATCATGCCTGTGCATCTCAAAAAAAGACTGATTTGATGCTAAACCCCTCCCCCCCCATATCACAAGGACTTCAGAAAGTTTTTTTAAAAAAAAACTGCTACATATTCAAACCATAATACATTTTTTTAAAACAAATACACCAAATTAGTTCTGAAGAAAAAAACAATTTCTAACATGTCTTAGCTGAAATATTCACAACCACAGCTGAGATGTTTTTATCATAACCTATCAGCCTGAACTTGATGGCATTGATAGTATGATCAATAAACTAATGCTGTGAATATATTATTTAATCTTACATGATCCTCCTCATTTAAACTCATTTACAGTTTGTTTCAATTGTTGTTTTCAAAAGCCATTATATATTCAAAATACCAAGTTGATAGCTAAAATATGGCAATCAAATTGTTTGTTGAAATTTAACTGAATATAAAGTGTGGTAAAAAATTTAACAGAATATGTGTTGCAGATCAGTTCTATACAATTTTCTCTTAGATTTTATTTTTTATGTTGAGCAAATCAAAAAATTTTCAAATATTATATTTCTAGAAAAGAATTCTCAAACGTTATTTGAGAACTAGGCCCAGGTGAGGATGGCTGTTTAAGTGCTGGAGGCTTGGGGTTTACAGTCATCAGTTTGGGAGTCAGCAGTCTTACTATGACGATTCCTTTTCAACTGTTTTGTTTGAGCAAAAGAATGTTCCAAAATCATTCCTACTGTCATTTTGTTGTGCTTTTCACTCTTGCCACAAGGGTTTGTGCATTGTCATACATTAATCCAATGTCAGTTTCTTTCTGACATATGACACTACTCATTGTTTACCACTCGATTTCTAAACTGCATTTAAAAATATGATTCCCATCACTGAGTGCTGGACTGACATTTTTGTATCAACCATAACATCCAAAACAATGCAGCATCCATTTATCTAAACATCACTAATTAGATGGCTGAACAAAAATGAGACAGTGCAAAGAAGCACGTTTTTAACCTTTTAAACCTTTCATGCTCTCAAGAAACAGCCTTTGTGAACCAATCTGTCATATGCCAAATGCAGCTCTTGAAAGTTTCTGTATCAATCATGCCTATTCATGATCATACAAGTACTTGCATGCAAATGCTATGACCACATAAATACAGATTAATCAAGACCAAAGACATAAAAAATATTACCTTTTTTTTTAAAAATCGCTCATAAGGTAAAACAAATCATGGGTACCACAGGTTATTTGCACACCTGTCCTTAGGTTTAAAGTTATACGACTCAAGATTGTTTCTCTAAGACTCCTGTGAAAGGATAGTATCTGTGTAGATCTAAATATGATAAATATGTAATACTATTCTAAACACCTACAAATATTTCACACCTATGGGTAAATATGCATGCCACAACACAAGAACAAATTTCACTTCAGAAAACGTTAAAACTGGGTAAACATGGAAAACTGATATTATATGAAGAAGTTCTACCATCATAATGTTGCTTTATCATGCATTCAAAGTAAAGTATTTCTGTTAATATTTAAATTGCATGAATTAACTACAGCATCCTCTAGACGTTTTCTTTATTTTTATGGAATGCATAAAATATCAAAATGTAGATTTTATGACCAAAGGGACATTTTCTCGTGTCACAACACTTGTGCATCATGTCGTACCTTTACTGTTGCTATCAACGAGAGCCTTATCAGAAAACCTGCAAATCAGGTTACGTCCCTTCCAAGATGACGTATTCATATTCTCAATACACACTCTGGCAGTTCGTTCATCATCAAATTCTGCAAAGGCATACCTGTGAAAATGAATATAGGTGACATCTGAACACAAAGGCATATCTGAAGCAATAGATATAGGCAGGCAGTTTTATTTACCTTTATATATGTATACTTTATTACGTATTATGAATTTATAAATAATGAAGATTATAAATAATCCTACAATTTGAACATTTTAGATATAAATAATCCTAGATTTTGAACTTTTCAGATGTGTCAGCCATTCTCCAAATGGTCAATCCAATATTTAAATAGATTTTCAATATAATCATTCCATTTCAGAATTAATTTTGAACTATGTCACTTACTTTGCATTTATCATTATTGAAATAATTCATAAAACTAAATTTAAAATAACAAAAAGTGTCACTGAAATATTGTAAATATTATAACAAAAATTAATACAGCAAGTAATATAAATGTTTAAATTGTACAATACTTTTGTATATATATTACTGTCAGTTTTATCCAGACAATAAAATTATAGAAGTTAAATTCCAGGTTAGGTAATTTTCATCACAAATAAAGCTCTAAAGAAATAAGAAAATACTGAATATTATTATGACCCAGGACTTGTGTTGGGTGCTAGGGTGTGTATTTCTCATGGAGGAAAAGCCAGGACAGGGTTGGAGATCTTACATTGCTCCAATTGTCCACACGTGTAGTGCCTCTAAGAGTGATTCCACCAGATTCTCACCCCATTTTCTTATGTTTGGGTGGTATCTCCAGCTTTTCATCAATGCCTATCTGGGCACTAAACCAGAGAGTGGCAAGGCTGCTGCAGAGCCTCATTACCGGTAATATGTAAAAAAAAAAAAAAAAAGAAAGACAAGACTCCAATTTGCTATGCAGCCGCAGTGAGGGAGTCGAGCAATAGCCATTATAAGAACAAAGCCCAGTACGCTAATAAAATCCACGAGTCCAGGCTTGAAGTGGGGGACAGAGTCTTAGCGTGCAGGGTTGGACTGCGGGGGAGACAGGTGGTCCAGGTGTGTGTCAGTCCTCAAATTGGATGTACCTGTGTGCAAGGTAGGAAGGGTCGAGAGTTCGAAAACTGTGCACACGTTGCATCGTAATATGAATTTGCCCTTTGACTACCTTCCTCATCATCCAGTCCCCATGGGACAGATTCCGAAGAAACCGGGTATACCAAAGGCTATCACTGTGGAGTCAAGCTCTGACTAGAGTTCTATGACTCTTGACTGATATATTATACCACAATGACAACCCGGTTTGGCAAGGACGGATAATCTCCAATTCCTATTACACTCTACACAAACTGCCCCTGATAGTAGACCATCATCTAATATCAACCCCCATATTAGCCAGCCATTTGAAAGTATACACTTTCAAACAAGTAGGTCTAGGCAATATGGCTGTAGTTTATGTGAACCCTAGAGTCATTTTTCTAACTCACTCTCACATGACAGTACTTAGTTCGGTTCCCCAGAGATATGTGTCAAAAGGTCAGTTCGAAGCCTGACCATACTAGAGGGAGACCTGGACCAAAAATTTGTGAGGTTGATTCTAAGCCCAGCTGTGACACAGGTGTCGCAGAAAGACTCAGTCCAGCAACCGCTGAGGCATCCAACCAGAGACTGAAAACCACCTAAATCGGCTAGGCCAGTCTGTGTATTCACAAACAGTTTACTACGTGTGAGTTACTGAGATCTATCTATTCAGGCCTGTTTTATCAGTAGACAGTTGGAGCGATGTAGAAAAGCGCCTTTAATGTAAATTACATACAGCAAGGTATTTAAGGAAGACAATTCAATTAGTATGTTAAATGAATAGTTGTAGTCCCAAATTTGGTGGTTTTAGGTATTGTTTGCAGGGAGAGTAAATTTGTTAACTTTGTAATAATTTCACAGGTATGATTAACAGTTCCAGAAACACATATGGCATGAACTGGTTTCATCCATTTCGTGATGCTATTCATTACAAAATACTTGCATCTGCAATTTCGTTTGAATAATTTGAACATATTAAATATTACCCACTGCAAAGTGAAGTATACATTAATGATGTGTACTATTAAGTATATTTCTGTCATTTTCCACAAGTATGAACAACCTTACTTTGTATTGTATTTTATGTTGTTTGATACAAAAAAATGTTGGTATGACTTATATCTTAATTTCTTGGTAAGCCAGATCTATTTCCGAATCAGCATTTTCCCAAAGTTATATGCCAGGATATGCAGGCCAAGAAACCCTAGATTTTTAAAGGCAGATCCCAATTTTTTCCCCAGTTGACAATCCTATGATCGAGAAGTGAATCTGATATATGTTCAGTGCCAAGTACAGTACACCATCCACTTAACGGGTACAAAGGGTACTATTTATTCTCTATGTGATCAGTTAACATCTGTCTATTGCATCCCTGTACAGATTTCACAGACTGTATGATGAAAGTGTCACTTAGTTCAATCCCTGTATCAAAAAATGCACCCACAGATGGCAGTAAAGATGATCGATTCTAGTTGGATAATGTTTACAAGATAATAACAGAGAATTTCATAACTTTATTTGGTGACTATTAGAACATGAACTTGGGCTTTGTACCAGATGACATTAGATTGTGACATGTACAGGATAATGTGAATCACAAATGAGTGGACATTACTTTTATTATTTATTTGCAAATTATATGGAATATACACATATGATCATTTTATCTGTATGCCAGTATGTAACCTACTTAAAATGTCAAGCATTTCTATGGATTTATTACCCAAGATGGGGGAGATTAAGTTGTCAATTTTTTGGGGACATATACCACTCAATGTAACTCTTTATTTTATGCTACCTTTAAATTTGTTTCCCCATCTGTTCAGTTTGGCTTGTTTTGTTTTCCCAAAGTGCAAATCCAACTAGCTCATGATGTCACACTTTACAGATGTCAAGGACTTGCAAACAATATTCCGAATTATTGGAGAGTCAAAGAGAAATTCACTTTTTACAGCCCTATATATATATATATATATATATATATATATATATATATATATATATATATATATATATATATATATATAAAAAAATAAAATCTATGTTGGGGTTTGGACCGAGACAATGAAATCCCAGCCTAGGGGTTATATTGTCTCCGGACGAGGCTAGTCCGAGTGGGGAGACATATAATGTAACCCCGCGGCTGGGATTTCATTGTCTCGGTCCAAACCCCAACGTAGATTATTTTTCTCACCCAATATTATCCTTTAAAGTAAAAAGAACTCTTTAAAAGTGTGCATGTCGCAATGTTTACATGCGGCACATGAATACAAATAAGCTAATGAGGGCTGTGGTGTGACCGTTGTGTCCGAAGTACACAGTTCATATGCGTGAGCAAAGAAAAATAATAACATAAAACGTCACATAGTACTATGTATTATCACATTTAATATATGGATTTTATATGAAATGAACAATAAATAGTAATAATTTATTAGAAAAAAACTGTTTCCTTTCATCATTTCCAAGTTTGAGTACCCCCCTCTCCCGTATGATAGACCCATGTCACCCTCCAAAAATGCGGACCCCAGAGGATAACCATGTGCTAAACTTTCAAGTTCACTGATTCTTTGAAAATTTATGTTTCTGTCTTGGAAATATGGCAAGTGATGCAGTGAAATTTGCTTATGGATTAGTTTGTTGAGGGATAAATGATTCCTTCTGGCTGGTAAGTGTATTATTTGTCAATAAATATTGCAGGTATATTCAGCTGGAGTACAACGGAGATGCTTAAGAAAATTATAATAGAGCATGTTTGACATAACACATTTATGGGTGTTGCTAAGATTTTCGTTGTTGTTTAGAGAGTTGGGATGCTATGAAGTGTATAGGAATATAGTCTTATGTGCATGAATCAGTGTTTTCTGAAATAGTTCATTTCAAACACCATTGAGAATTTTATTCTATCTGTAGCACAGTAAATTTTCAGGTCAGCTTCATTAAATGTAGCTAACAGTATATACAATGTTTCACGCGAAGTGTTTTACAACTAGTTCAGTTGCTTTAGCTACATTTAATGATCTGAAAATGTACGGAGCTAGTCCTGCATATAGGATAAACTTGACCATGCTAGTTAGATCGAACTAACATAATATCAAAACTTCGAAATAGTATGTGTGTATTTGTCTCTATCAAAATGTTTTTGTTTGGTGTGTTTTCTAAGACAGATTGGCATTAAGTAATTATGTTTTGGTTATATATTAATTGTTGTTGTTGTTGCTGCTGCTGTTGTTTTATTTGAGAACAACTATGGCACAGCAGAAGACAAGAAGGGTTTCTTTTGTTAAAAGTAGTTCTCAGCGTGTGGACACCATGACCGAGATGATTGGTCTGAGATGACTAGACTGAGATAAGAAAAGTAAAGTTAGCAAAACAGCTAGATTACTCTGTCGCTTGGGTGAGAAATATGTATATATAGCATATTCCCAAAACTATAAATGAAAAAAAAAAACTTATAGAAATTTCCTCCAACACAGTATGATGATAAAGTTAAGTATGCATGCCATATTTACTAAATTTCATTGGCTTAGGTCAAGTAGATCCTGCAATGATCATACATTTGGAAACATTACAAGAAAACCTTGTTCTAAATAATATTAACTGACTTACTTTTTTTTGTCATCTTTTTTTATTATCATGACATTTTTAGGCTTAAAGGAAGACAAGAGTTGTTCCATATCCTCCTGAAAAATATATACAAGGAACCATTACACATTTCATTTTTATGCAGGAAAATCAAAATTATAAATAAATAACAATTATACACAATTAGATGATGTGGACTACTCAAAAAATCTGTGTATTTATATCTGACAACTGCTTGTATATTCTCCAATAACAAGCAAGTACCAAAGTTCTATATAACGAAAAAAGCTGTGTCAAATGTGTGTGCTAACTAGTTTGGCCCCAAAAATGCCCAGTATATTAAAAAAAAAACAACTCAAACCAACAGACTACTGCATAACTCATTATTAAATGAGAAATTCCATGAAATTACGTCTCACCAACACCTCTTTCCAATACATGTACACAGTATGTTTTCACTTTAAGCAATTTTGTGAGAATAAACATGGAACAAATAGAAGAAAAAAATCTTCTATCATGAATAAGTGCCACATATACTCACAAGTTGAGCCCTGCTGCAAACAACACAGACCATGATCTGTCGTTACATAATGCACCATCAACTCAGGATCTGGTTTTTTCTACTGATTACTCATAACATCTGAACAGATGGCGCATTGTGCAATGACAATCTGGGTTTGTGAAGTTTGAGGATTCAATATAAAAACAACTAAAAATGGTACTCAATGGAGATACACGATTTTTTAAAAAATAACATTGTAATACAGAGTGAAAAACTATAATAACACTGACTGCTATAATTACATTCTACTACTTGCCTAGTGATACTGATCCCTTTACAGAAACTGAACATTTTTCATTCCATTACAAGTCTGAATTTTTGTTACTTACCTTTGTAGCCTCTGTTGGAACATTTCCTATGTACACTTGGTTCCTTGATTCTAAAAAGAAACATTTAAATCAATTGTATGTTTATTATTAAAAAAAAAACAATTTTTCTTGCCCCCATCAATGAATAGAAAATTGAAAGGAAATTTACTAAATAATATCAGCAGTTAGTTGATTATAATGTATTCTGAAGACAGCTAATATTGTAGTCATATTGAGAGTTCAATGACCACGTTTCATTTACGACAAACAAGACACAAAAATGCTTTAGAGGAAAAAAACTTTTAAAAAAACCCAACTACCATTTAAACATGGTGATAACATGATTTTCGAGACAGCCACCATGGCAGTCATATTGAGTGTCAGATCAGCACTGTATCAATTTAAGAGCAACTTGACATTATAAAATGTCTTCTGGTAAAAATCACATTCATAGGACTGTTCTGGAGGAGTAACAAGATTTATAGGATGGCTGCCATAGTGGCTGTATTGGATATTAGATTTCCACCCTTTCCATTTAGGACCAACTTGATATCAGAAGAAGTCTTATGGTGAAAGAAAGTACAATGTTGATATGAACAGTGATCAAGAAGTAACAAGATTTTCCAGCTGGTCCTTGTTGTGGCCATATTTGAGGTCAGATTGGCGCAATTTTCTTTTACAACCAGGTAGACATAATGTCTTTCAATGAAAATCCCACTGTGAAAATGATCATTCATTCAAGAGGAGTGACAAGATTTTCAAAATGGCTAATGTGGTGGCCATATTGGCCATCAGAGTGACACCATTTTGATTGGAACAATTTTTTATTATTATTAAATGCTCCATGCTGATATGAATATCAATTCTTAAGGAATAGCAATGACAACATTCTCAAGATGGCAGCATTGGAAAGAAAACTAGAAGTGTGAAATACAATATTTTCTGCTGAAAACTCTGTATCAATATTACTTTCTGTTCAGGGTGAGGAGCAACACAACTTCAAGATGGCTGTAAAGATGGCCATATGGAACAACATATCACCACAATTTTCATTCAGCCCCAACTAGACATCACATGTAGTCTTTCAGTGGAAACCTGTGCTGACATAACCATCCATTCTAGAATAGTGTAGACAATATTTTTAAGATGGCTACTGTGGTGGTCATAATGGATGTCAGAGTGGCACCATTTTCATTTTGGACCAAGAAGATCAAGGGATAAATATGTTTAAAGTTTCAATAGTTAAGGTTGAGTACTGTTAACAAACTGGTGCTAACGATAGATGAGTTATGAACAAAAAGAACAACACATCCCATAAGCTCTTCTAGTCTCTGACCATTGGTGCTAACAAAACCATGAGCAAAACTGATTATACATTTTACCAGTAAAATCCCAAATCTGACCTGAATGTCTACAACTGATGTCTGAACTTGGACAATTACCTTTCTTAGCTGCTGATCCATCTGGTTTCTTTCCTTCTTTGTGGCTTGCATCTTTATCCTTGCTTTCATCAGCGACACGAACTTTAAGTGCCTTTTTAAAGAGTTGGAGTGCTTTAAGAGCTGAAGATTTATTCTTGAATCGCACAAATGTATACCTGCATTATAAAAAATTGGTAATTAAAAAATTAATTCGCAGTGTGATGGAATAGCACATTTCATAATCAAAGAACATGTAGATTAGAAAAATATTTATTTTTGTAGGTGTTGATATTTAAACAAGGAAATAGCAAACCCCACAGATTCCAATCGATCGATCGATCATCGAAGATGGATGGATGGATGGATGGATGGATGGATGGATGGATGGATGGATGGATAGATAGATAGATAGATAGATAGATAGATAGATAGATAGATAGATAGATAGATAGATAGATAGATAGATAGACAGACAGACAGACAGACAGACAGACAGATAGATAGATATCTGATTTGTGCCATTGTATCAGAGATTCATTTGGACCAGCAGAGTAGACACGAGCTTGAAGACTTCTTATGATAAATACAAAAGTGGTTACTACATGGGATCCAGTATACAGTCTAATGCAATGAAATAAATATTCCATTACACTACATATTCAAGGAAGATAATTAAAAACATTTTAAACGTTATTTATGAATACAATATATTCCTTAGTTTGTGAACGCTTATCCCATATTAGCATCCTATAATAGTGTATAAATACAATTTGGATTATTCTGCTATGCTACTGAATGCATATGAACTTAATGACAAATGATAGTACATAATATACAAGTGCCTAATGAATTTCTACATTGGATGTGTATTAAAATGGCAGTAACAATACTATGCTAATCAATAAATATGTACTGTAGGGAGCAGTTATTATAGTATTCTTACACAGAACATTCATCAGGTTTTTATTTCAAGTGATATGAATTTTATTTGCAATAAGGGCTGTTCCAGTAAAACATATATCCCCCCGGGGACGGCACTTTCAAAAAAATATATAGCAGATTATGTTTGAAACTATTTATATTCTGATAGTGGAGGGTTGGCTTGAAAAATCACTTCAGGTGTGGGTTGTGTTAAAAAAATCAGAAATCACATGTAGGGGTGTCAGAAAACATGAATGCATAATATTTAAATTGCATCTAACCCACAGGGGCTCGTATCGTTGCTTACAATCGACCGGTCAGTCATATGTGCCCCTGTGATCTAACTCTCGTCTTTGCTGTCTAAATCGCGGCGAATTAATGTACAGGGGAGATAACTTTACCGGGTTATTTGATTTTATTTGTCTCGAGTTATCCCGTGATATTTGCGTATCCCGTATTCAAGTCACTCAGACATTATTGTACATTGAGTTTGGTCAACATGGCCAAAGAAAGTGTTAGACAATTAGGAATTGATGAACTCTCGAGTTTCTACGGAAACGTGGAATCCATGAAGAATACATCCAGAAATTTAGAGGTTTGCTATCTTGGAATTCAGTCTTTCAGTTCCATTTTACATTTGGTCTGATGTAGCTCTATCATCAACACATCAGTGTACTTTTAAGACACTTACCGGATTTCTCGCATCTCTTGGCGATATATAAATTTTATTATTATCTATTCCCATGTTTGACGCCTTGTAAATCTACATGGAATAACACAACCATGTGTCATGAGGCCATTTCGAACATCGTGGCTATATAATCATGTTACTATTTTGAACCCTCAACTGCGTTTAGACACTTGAATTAACTCCTGTACATTATGTCTTTACAAGTCACTTTTTGAACAATGGCTCATTTGTCTCTCAGTAGCTTGTTACAGTTGATGGAGGTGGAGATGAACGTCGACGAAATAAAATGACACACTTTGTTCAGTGCTTATTAGATGGTTGGACCGATTCAAAGTGCAGAGTTTGGCTGAAGGAGATTCAAAATATACTGTGGAGAGACTTCACACACAGAAAATAGAGCATTAAGTCGGTGTGGAATCATCTCATCAAAAAAAATTTACGAGAAAGAGTATGATGAACAGGGCACATTTCATTTAGACAAACTGTATGAAAATATATCAGCTGCCCAGGAAGAATCAGTAAAAAGAATCAATGACACATTTTTTTTATCAGACAAAATAGATGCATATGTTGCACCTAAAACAATGGACTGGGTATTTGACCCAAATTCTGAATCTGTAATAAAGAATTTTCTTGGTAAGAATGCATCCTATCAAATAGAAAATAATTTTGTTATAAAGCCAAGTGGACCAATATGGGAAAAACTCTGTGACAAATATGGACTTATAAAAGATAAGGCAATGAATGCTTATCGACATTGAATGAACACATATGATCCAAACATATCTACTGAAATGCATTATGCATTTGCAACATACAGAACAGATGATAGTTGGAGAGGTTTCCATGTCAAGAGATATGAAATAAAACCAATCTTGGATAAGTCTCGTCTACAGGCTTTTACCTGTGTTATCCAGACACATTAACGGCCATTCAGCTGCTTGAACAGGAAGGTGAAGTAAAAGATTGTTTTCTTACTCCAGATTTCTTTTTTGCCAAACAGAAACTGGAATTCAGTGCAGATATTTTTTACAAAGACATGGAAAGTATCAGCAATCTTGTAGGCATAAGCTGTGAGGATATATAAATGTTTCTTGATCATTTGAAAGAGAAAGAAAAACTTGTAATTGAGAGAAGAAAAATAGTGAGATTTGTCAAGTTTTGTATGTTGCAGAAAATTTGAATTAAACATGCAGAAGGAAAAACTTAGAATTGGTGAAAGAAGTTCCTTTTTTTTAAAATTATTATTGGCTTTCAAAAAAATTGTAGTTTCATTGCAGTTTTTGTTCTTCGCTTTGTTAGTGATGATTGATAAAGAAGTTGTACTTAATTTAGGGTTAATACCATTTTCAGTTCTTTGTAGCTTATATATGGCAGCCGGTATCAAAGATGGAAGAAGATTCAGAGAATCTGATGGCTGTTGGCAAGTTTTCACAAAATCTCAGCGCAGGGACTCAAACCAGTATATACACGGCAGTTATCAGAAAAGGCAGGACATGATGATGATGATGATTGTTCATTAGATGGATGATAGAAAAACTGACAATATTCATTGGTTTGAAGACAAATACTATGGTCAAAAATGATACACTCATACAACTGTGGCATAAATGAAAAACCAGTACTTCTGCTGCTGGTGGTGCTGTTAGTTAGTTGCTTCATTTGGTGTTTTAGGTCTCTCCAACACCCAACATCATTCAGAGACATGACCTCAGGTTGTTGGTAGATCATTATGGCTTTTACACCATTTTGAGCACAAGTGAATCTAAATACATCAGCCAATTCTACTACTCGAGTAGACATAAAATGCCAAACTGGGATTGAAACAAATATGATAAACGGCAAGTAATCAGAAAACAACATGTTACACCACTCTGCCCAAGTTATAAGTACATCATGTTCCTGCTTGGCCACCAGTGATGCTGCTGCTGTTGTTGACAATAGACAGTTGACAACAATGATGTTGATTTTAGAAGTACACTAGTCCCATAATAATTATTCCTCAATTTTCATCCATTTTAAAAATCTAATTCAATGTGGGTTTTAGATATTTTTAAAAATATTTTCAGGACAGGGACAGCTATCGTATCAAATATTTTAACTACATCCAGTGGATGGTTGGAATGAAAATCATGAAACTAATTTATTGTGGCCTGATGATGGCAGAAACCTGACTGATGATGATGGTGTAAACTGATTGATGATCAGTAGGGATGTTGAAAGTATTTTGACATGCTATATTTCTTTTCTTTTTTACATCAATCATGCAGAAAGGCATAAATATAAGACATATCATTTGCAGAAAGTATATTTTTAAGACGAGAAATTATATAGTGTTCAAGCAGGCATAAATAATGCAGCATCACTTTATTTCTGACAAATCAAGAAACATACATGGCTGACAGACAAAAGAACAACACATGATTGATTACAAACGATACACATAAAAATGTGCAGTATTCTTATATATCTAAGAATTCAATATAGATTAGCTCCAGTCAGCAGTCATTTAAATTGCACCTGTCCCCAACCCAAAATTAAAATCACTTCTACCACCCTCTAACCACTAGCTAGAAGTTGGATAAAATAATATGCTTCTGTAGGGGGTGATGTTTTTTTTTTTTATTAAAATACAGCAGAGGGTGGATCATAATTTTTTTAAATTGCTTCTATTGTGGGTTGGTTGAATTCAAAAGTGCCTTCCCCCCGGGGGGTATATGTTTTACTGGAACAGCCCTAAGGAAGATTTTTGTATTCTAAATTTTATATTCTAAGAATTTGTGTATTTTTTTAACATGAGAAAGTGCATTATGCAATTTTATTTCTTTCATTTACAATTTCTTAGATTTTCTTCCTGGATTTTAAATTGCCTTATCTAAATTTACATTTGGCAACACTACGAAATGGAATATTTTCCTGTGTTCTACAATACACAACCAAATGGAATATTTTCATGTGTTCTACAATTCATCTCTGCTTTCTTTCTAGAGAAATAAATTAATCATTTTCAGTTTTCATTTAATATGCACATTTTTAACATTCCACAATGATCCACATGTGTCATTTTTAAGTAAGAAAACATATAAATTATGCCAATTTATTTGGACCATTTCACAACAAATTTAGACTGGAAAGTCTGTTCATTCACTATCTAATCATTCTTATACTCATATTATATCTTTATTATTAATATTGTATATTAAAACACTGAAACTTGAACAGTTTTAATGCTTTGTGACTGAAATCCCAAGTTATCATATAGTCAAAACTGGCCTTGTGCTGAAGAAGAGCTCAAAATGTTACACGATTTTCAAGATGCCTACCATGATAGCGATGTTTTAAATTTAGCAGGAATAGCAATATTTTCAAGATGTCTGCTATAGTAGCCATACTGAATACCAAATCAACACAAATTTAATTCCAACAAGACATCAAAAAAATTCTTCTGGAGAAAACCACATGCTGGTATGACTTTATATTCATTAGGAGTTGCAATAATAAGATTTTCAAGATGGCTGCTGTGGTGGCCATATTTTATCTCAGATCTGCAACATTTTCATTTATGACCATCTAGACATCAGTTTTTTTTACATAGTGAAAACCTGATGTTGATATGACCATCCACTATCAGGTTCAGTAGTGACAACTATATGCAAGATGGCTGTCATGGTGTTCCCATGGACACTCATTTAGGCTGTGGCACACTATGAGAAAGCACAGCTTCTGCCTCCAGTATTTGCCTCTTACACATAACGGAAAGCACATCAGGTCTATTTTAACATGTTTGTGGTGGGGCATAAAAGAGTACTTTCTTAATCTTCACTTACGCTTTGATGAATTTGACCTCTGCGACCTCTCCTGCCACTGAGAACTTCTTTTTCACCAGCTGAAAAGTGATAATAAAAATAAAAAATAAAAACCCCAAAGAGTGAGAGAAAGTGAAGGGTATACCATATTTTACCATTTCAAATGTGGACCCAACTGCAGAAAACTTAATGGACATGCAGATTAAGGTCTACAATGTTTATTTCATTTGAATATCTATTTCCATAATATTGTTTTGGATGTTAAATTTTGCTATTTTACAAAACAAAATTTACAATAGTTATAATTTATAGACATGGGAAGAGGGACCCGATGGACTGTAATCTGGGTCTTTTAATGTATGCACTTGGGAAGAGGGACCCAATGAATGGCAAATTGTTTAGGTCATACAATTCATGGACTTGAGAAGAACTTGGTGGACCATTATTCATTTGTGTCTTTTAATTCATGGTTTGTATCAATCAAACAAATCGATGAAAACTGGTACCAAAGTGATAAAATTAGTGCAAATTAATAATTAATTAATCAATAAATGGGAACTACTGCATTAAATCTTTAAACTCAAGAGGTTCCAAACCCATCAGTCACTAGGAAGGAATAAATTGGAAAGTCACTAGAATGGGATAAAACAGTATGTCACGAGAATGGGATAAACTAGTCAGTCACTAGAACCAGGTAAAAAGAATGCGTCATGACGGTAACCAGTGGAGTAAGCTGAAATCGTTTACCTAACCATATCAGACAAAGTGTCATTAACAATCCATCTCATAAAAATAGTAGGCAATTTAGACTACATCTACAATCAATACTACCAGGCAGCTTCCAATGCCTAACAGAAAATAAGATCTCACAAAGCAGCAACCTCACTTTACTCAAGTTAAATTCATTTTGAAGAAAATGGTAACCTGTTGCTTTTTATTGCTGAGCCACAACCTTTAAACAGAAGTGGTTGCTATATGAAAGATAACTAAATTTAAGATTCACTGTATTTTTCATATGAACATAAAAAATTTCAAAAGTTGCAAAGTGACCTACTATTCACGTTGCAACATCTTTTAAAAATTTACATCTTCATTTATTTAATCAATTACAACTTGCATCTTTATATATTATGATTATGAGACTGAAAACATTTTCTTTCAACACTGGAACTGCTTCAAATTATAATTTTTAAGTTAATGATATAAAAACAACACAAGATACATAAAACACAATTCACAAACAGTTAACACTACACCCATCATTCATCTTTAACACATACCTCCTCTGTATTAAGCTTGTTTTGGGATGATTTTGGGAAACACAAGGTATATAAACCATGAGCACTTGGCCAAATTTCTTCCAACTCGCTCTGACCACCCTGTTCTGAAAAAGGAATTTTAAGCAATAGTAACTTTGATCCACATATTGCAAAACAGTATAAGAAAAAGCTAATGGATCTGGAATATACAAAAGCTATATATAAACATTTGGTATTTTAATTTAGTTTTTCTAAAATAGGAGAAGTTGAATATTTTAACCAAGCATTCATGCAGATATAAACGAGGGCCACATGATGAATTTGTCCAATGTAAATAACCACATTCTTTATTTATTGTTACAATTATTATTAATATTTCATTGCTGCACAAGTCCATTTTGGTCATTACTATCTGCTTTCCTAGTCAGCAGAAGTGGGAGGGCATGGGTTCGATCTCTGGCCAAGTCAAACCAAAGACTTACATGTCTGCAGCATGATGCCCCAGTGCTAGATAAACTGCCTCACTGCAGACATCATAGCAATATGACTGAAAATTGTTAAAGCTACATTAAAAATCCTAATCGAATGGACAAGCAAACAAAATCCGTCCTTCCTACTAAATATATGGGATCAAAAGTCTAATAAGGGAATCAAAATATTATATATATATATATATATATATATATATATATATATATATATATATATATATATATTATTTTTTTCTTCTTCTGTTACAAGAAAAAATATTTGATTTTTAATGTAACAACAAAGTCACTTATGAAAAGTTACATCATAGCAAAAAAAAAAAGGTCTAAATACATTTTTGCACATTTTTTGTCAACTTCATTTTTATTTCAGAGAGAAGAGGAGTAATGAGGAACTGATATTATTGAATAACTGTTCAGAGGATTCCAAAGTGCTCACTAATTCTTCTTTTCTTCTCAAATGTGAGCAAAGAGATGCCACCTGTGACATCCAAGTAGTACACCACTCCCTCGATAACTCCCGCCCTGATAACTCGCGAGTCCACTTATAACACTGTGTCTGGCGTGGATCCCAATTTTTCCCCAAAGAAAATATATTTTAAATATCTTTCAAAATATGCTGAATGTGAAAAAATTTCATGATAAGAATTGGTAATTTAAACCTTTATACATTTCTCGTTTTATCATCAAAAATGGTGATTAATACCCATAAAGATTGATTCCATATTGTGAAATTTACAAGTTCTAAATAAGATATCACATATTATCTTAGGGTTTATTTGTTGATAAATAGTCATCAATACACTGTAAATAAACAGTCTGGTGAAATAGCGATCAATGAAAACGTCTGGTAAATGCTAACAGGTGGTAACAGAGAATGAAATAAACAGCAATTAAATATCTTGCGATGTGAAAGTCACATTCTAATCCTTTATTCCATTTCAATGTAAACATTATAACTGCAACATATTCTTTTCTATGAAAACTTGAAAAGAGTCAATCAACTGTCACATCGAAACCCATGTGTACTTCTGTGTGAACTTAACTACCTGCTGGCTTTGTTTTGATCAACAACTTGGCAAAGTGTTTGTTGTATTAAAATGATTAAAAAAGACGTGTATTGTTTTATAACTTTGAATGTCTTTTGTATCGAATTAAGCAAGGGAGGATTTTGCTCGGCAGCAAAGAAATCAGGGAGTAACACAAAAAATTAACTAATTTTTTTCAAACAGTGAATTGAAACATGTCAAGCATATCAAAACCAGAATTTATTATCATGTTCTAATTTACATCGTTTTAAATTTGTAGACCCATTCAATTCATGTTAGTAATGATTAACCCTTGTTTTTTACTTTTTATTTTACTTATACTGCATTCAAATCTATATATTGATCAATCAATATTGTTTCTCGAAAAGATAGTCAATCTTTTGCATTAAAAAAAACATGTCTAATTTGGATCAAACAATAAAACTAGAATGTATCCAATTCAACACATACATTAGTGATGTAGTACACAATGTGTGAAGTGGTACACATGTTAAGTGAATGGAAACCACGTGAATGTTTTCGATGATCTCAATATACGTTAATTTATCCTGAAATTAGTGTTACTCTATGATGAATTTTTTTTTTTTTTACAGAGTTATGTATATTTATTCACAGTTAATCTCAGCACGATTATAAAGTGAGTATTCAACATTATAATCTGCCAAACTCCCCCATTTTGCCTTTGTGTTGATTTTTTTTTATTGTTTTTTTATTATTATATATTATAGGTCCCTCAATATCTCGCACCTCCCTTACAGTGTAGTCGATGTTTATGGACCCCAATGTGCACCAGTTATCGAAGGAAAGTAGTAGTAGTCTTACTTAGCTCTTCTTTTTTTATGAATCGGTATTTTTTCATGTGCAATTATATAACCAGTAATATAATTCAACATGAAATTACACTTTAAGTTTTTTGTACATATGTATAAATTGGGTTTGCTTTACTAACAGATTTTCTGAGAGTATTTCAGGCAAAAGATATTATCTGAAATGAAATCTTTTACATTTATACATTTCACCAAGAGGGGACATTATGTTGTTGAGGATGACAGATCATGAAATTTGTTGTTGGCATCATTCTGTAAGGTCACAAAAAAATGAAACTTACTGCTAAAATAAGCCCCATGCAAAATGTAATTCTGACATTGTTTACCTTAATATCTAAATATGATAACTAAGCTTGATGCGCTGGAACATTCCCAATAAAATACTAGATATTGCTGACTAAGGTGCAACATATATAGAATGTACCAATTAACTGTTTTGTTTTTGTTTTTTTATGGTTTAACGCCATTTTTCAGCACAATATAGGCTATACATGGCGGCCAGTATTAATGGTGGAGGAAGAAGCCGGACAAACCCCGGAAAGAACCACCGACCCACGAGAAGCTACTGGCAAGCTTTCTCACATAACTACATTTGCCGAATCTTAGACTCGAACACACGCAGACAGAGTAACGGACAGCGCTTTAGACCACTCGGCCACTCGGGACCCCTACCAATTAACTGATTCTCGCTTGAGTGTGTGTGATTTGGATTATTAATTAATAATTAAGCTTTAACAATTTGATTCCTATTGCTATTATGTCTGCAGTGTGGCAGTTTGTAATGATGTCTAGCACAAGCCATCATGCCACAGACATAAAACATCATGTTCCACCCAGTAACATTTGGCAGATGCTTAAAACGCTTAGACCACTGAAGCAGTCTGTTCTCTGCTGAGGCATAAAAGTTTTGTTCTTTTGCAATGTCACCTATCTTGGAGTAAATGTTATCAAAGTTAAAATGCTTTATAATGTATGGTGCTCATATGAATATATCATTAAAACTGCAAATGCTCAAAATATGCTAAAATTTGGTCTAGTTTTTGTTTATTTTTTAGGGTTTAACGCTATTTTTCAGCACACGATAGGCTATATGTGGCGGTCAATATTATTGGTGGAGGAAGAACCCGGATTACTCCCTGGAAAGAACCACTGACCCACGAGAAGCTACTGGCAAGCTTTCTCACATAACTACATTAGCCGAATCTTAGACTCGAACCCACGCAGACAGGTGAGACAGCAGTGATCCGTAATGGACAGCACTTTAGACCACTCGGTGCCCCTATTTGGTCTAGTATCATGTGATATTTTTCTGACACTGGAAACTCTGGTTTAAAATACAAGATAAGTATTAATTCATGTTTTTTTATCATTTTAAAAAATGTACCTTATGAAGCATTTAAGTTCACTTTCATAACAATCATTCATATTCTGACCTTTACTTTCCTTAGCTCTGTTGCCAGCATTCTTAGGCTTCTTGCTCTCAGTTGCAACTTGAACATCTAGCTCATTTTTAAACATCTGGAGTGCTCTGACAGCTGAAGCCTTCTCTCTGAACCTCACAAATACATACCTACAATAAAAAATTAAAAAATAAAACTGAGCTGAACCTGTGTATTCCAGTTGACAAACATACAAGGAAAGGATAGTTCAGAATGAAGAAACTGCAAAGTAGTTTTGTTTTCTCAGCAAATTATATGCAGAATATTTCATTTCTTTCTCATTTGAAAAAATGAGTATTGTGTTTAATAGGCACCAATAGGTTTCAAAATGTGACTTGAGAAGAACTGATCAAGATGTCATTAGAAATTCTTATTTTTTAAGAAACAATTTTCATTTGATTTCACCGAGTTCATTTTAAAATAAGAAATTTATAAATTGCATCCATGGGTGAGTACCCTGCATTAAAAGTGCCTTCCCTGGGTTCCATGTATGTTTTAATGGACAAGGCCTGAAGGACACTGTGACCATGACCACTGCATTTAGGCCCTTAAATTATTCCTTTTTCTATTTTACAGGGTAACCCACCTACATAGTTTGTTGTTGAACTAAAGTAATCATACAAAATCAATGTGAAAATAATGGCCAAGAAATACAATATTCATGAAAAAAGTATAAAAAAAGGGAGAGAGAAACATAATTTGGTTTTACTCACGATGCAATCATTTTCACCTCTACCACCTCGCCTGCCCTTGAAAACTTCATTTTCACCTGCTGATATGATTATAAAAAAAACTGCTTGGATCAACAGGCTCTTATATATTAATACTGTAAATGCATCGTTACATATTAATTAAACTTCAAGATTAAGAATTTTTTTATTCTAATGCAAAAACAAAGATCCCATAAAACAGGGCATCTCCCTACAGAATCGTGCTAAAATGTAACACCACTGTACGACTTGCAAAAACTTAAATGCAGAACTTAACAGAGAAGCTTTAAGCTGAAATCCCCATGGCAACCCGAAAAACAAATGTCCCAACCTAATCTGATGTCCATAGTCATACATGGAGATCTGACAGATACCAATAATATTCATGTCTTGGTGACTTTTGGAATTCTCAGTCCACTTCATTTTAGAGGCCCAGCAGATAAAGCATTGCAAATTTGTGTTAGTGGGAGTTATTGTTGGTAATGATATGTCCTCAATTACATGTCACTTTCAAAAATGTGATAGTTGTGATTTGACTGAAGAACTACACAGTCAACAGAACATAATCTCTTACTGTCAATCAGATCACTACATAACACAGTGGAGATGCGATTTTAATTATATCGTGTCCCAACATCCCTTAAAAAAATACAATGTGAGCTGCATTATCCAAGCTGGAACAGCACTGGACTTGTAATCATTACTCAGTTCACTACCTGCTCAGGCCAGCCCAAGTGATCTGATGAAGGGTGTCTTTAGGAAAGGTATATAGCTTTCATTTCCTTGACATGATAAACCCATTAATTGTTAAATGAATACATTAAACTATCTGACAAGTACATATTTCAATTTCAAAACAGACTATATCAAGAAATTATTATAAGGAGAAGACTACAAATAAGAGCACATTTTCTATATTATCACATCTTCATTTATTTTTTCAGCTCCAGTATATTGATATACAAAAATGCAATGAACATTTGAAGCAAAATCTGAATTCAACTAAGGCAATGTTCTCAACAAAATGTGGTGTTAAAAAAAATATGGGTTATATGGACAGAATATTACAATGGATTAGCTAGCACTAATGGAGGAGTATCAGTTCTTGCTGCATACCATATAGTCATGAAGACAAATTCTCACAAAACTGATGTAAATTTTGAACTATTAATGCATAATTCTGAAAGTATCTCAAAGAATCATTCAAAGGATTGCATGCTAAGTAAAAACTTTGCTTTTGTTCACAAGATTTAACAACATATTAGCCTTAGGGTGACAAATAGTACACACAGAAACTGGTCTTTGGTCAGTACATTTTTCTTAAATCTGTCTGCATACCTCTTCTGTATGGAGCTTGTTATTAGGTCTATTTGTAAACATGACACAAAACAAGCCCCTAGAGTTTGGCCACAATTCTTCTTCTGACATGCTCCCCTGACCGCCCTGGTCTGAAAATTATTGAAAATGAATGTTTAAAAATGAGAAATTATTTATTGTGAAAAATAACTTAAAAATGACTGAAAAAGACAAATAAGGCAAAATACTTTCCCCTCAGTTTGTAAATCATTACAGAACGAAATACAATCACAAACTGAACCTGAGACAATATATTTTCAAAAGTCATTCATGAGAAAAATTCTCAAACTAACTTTTTAACTAAAAAAAAAAACCATGTTTGTAAAACATTATGATACCATCATGCCACTATAGTGAAACCAAGTTTCAGTTTAAAACTTGTCAAGTGTAGAAGTGGTCAAGATAAGATTGTTCAGATTGCATTATAATATAATAGGATCAACAGAAATAGTTTCAGAACAAGAAATAAAAAGCACGCTACTAAACTATAGATATTACACCTGTGAACTGTTTGTTAAATTCCCATATCTGCCTGTATCTAACATGTAACTAACAATAAACAGCATAAAAAATTACATGCCAATACATAATGCACTAGCTATCGGTGTTACACAGCTTAAACTGTTAAGTGGAACTTTGTCCCAATGGCATGTCTAGTTTTCACATGCGAGTGTATTTTAACTTTGAAAACATTTAGTATAATCTTTAGCAGTGGGTTACCCCATCCCCATCCCAAATTATAATTTGGTTGATTACCTTTCTTAGAAGATGTAACTCCGTCATCTGCTTTTTGAACATTTCTCCGATATTCCTCAACAGGCCTTTTACTCTCAACTGCAACTTGGACATACAGTTCATTTCTAAACAATTGAAGTGCTTTGAGAGCTGAATCCTTGTCCTGGAACCTCACAAATACAAACCTGTAATTGGAGGGAAAATATTCATATATAGTGAGAGATATGTGAAATCTAGTCATGAATGAGCAGAAAAGGAAAAATTCATTGTATGACACCCATAAAGATTTTTAAATCTGGTTGTCTAGTGAAATTATCTCTTGCATAGCATTTTAAATTAATTAAGCCTGCCTCTCTGATGCTGATAGTGTTTTGTAATGGTTGAAAAACTACTGAAGTGCTGTTTTCTATTAAGAACTCGGTAAATAACACTTCAGCATTCATCACTTTGGTGTCTGCATCCAGCAGTGAGAGATCAATTCTGATATATAAATGATATATAAATCTAAAAAAGGAATCCATGGGCAAAACTTAAAAATCAGAAAATCAGTCTGTTTTATTCTAAATATGCCCTATAGAAGCTATAAAAGGAATAAAGTGACAGTGTTAGGACAGTATATGCTGGTCTATGATGAATAGTTGAACTCTTACGCTGTTGTTATGCAGAAACCTTTCTTCTCAAGAGCCATTTCAAGGTTATATAATGTGTGGGATTAAGGAGATGTAATAGAAGCAACAAGCACAACTTTCATATCTTTTAGCAGGTATTGTTATATCATCTATCCATATACAGGGAAACGTAAGCAACGGATCAGCAAAACAAATGCACAATTATTATGCCAAAAGCAGGATGGTTTGTAGGTCTGCACAATGGATATATGGCCACTTGTACAACGCAAATGTTGTAGAAATTAAATCTTAAAAAATATATTAAAACCCACCACAACAAAGTATATCATGAAGAAAACAAGCAAAATGAAGTGTTCACAATAATAAAACATATTTTTTTTTGAAGATTCCATGTCAATATGACTTCATTTTGGAGTAGCAATAATATTAATTTTCAAGAGGGATGCCATTGTGGACATACTGGACATCAGATTAGCACCATTTCAAGTTAGACCAAGCTATACATGACAAAAAGTCTTCAAGTGAAAACCCATCTGTTAAGGATAGTCACAGCATAATTTTTCAAGATGGACATTATTGCAGCCATTAGGGTTCCATTATAACAGTTATTTTACCTTTTAAACAATGTGTTCTGCACATTTTAGGGCCAGTTGATAGAGGGGTTTGGGTTCATGTACACAGGAATCACTTAAATTTGCTTCTGCATTCTTTGTTTCCATTCAATTATCTGTCATGATTGCACTTAATATTTCCACTGGTAATCATATTTTTTAAACTATATTTTCCCTATACACATTTGTGATCCAAAGATTTTGTAAATGTTTTGAGCTTCTCACTGTCTGAATGCAACTTGAGTACACTTTCACTCTTCTTATCAAAATCTACATTCTTATGACACAACATATGGCCTTTCATGTGGGTATGTGAGAAAACTTGCCAGTAGCTTCTCCTGGGTCGGTAGTTCTTTACAGGTTTTTCCCATTTTTTCCTCCATCATTCATACTGGCAGCCATGTATAGCCTATCGTGTGCTAAAAAAATTGGCATTAAACCCCATAACAACAGCTTCCCTGGCCCAACTATAGTCACACAACCACTTCCCACTGAACACACTTTCCAGGCATAACAAAGCTGACATTCAGAAAATCTATCCATCTTGTGCATCACATCAATTCCAAAAGTTTAAGTTGTAAAAAAGTAACTATAACCTGGTCCTTACTTACTTTGGGATTATTTTAACCTCAGCTACCACTCCTGCCCATGAGAACTTCTTTTTCACCAGCTGAAAATTAGGTACAAAAGTTTTTATAAAGTATACTTAAGATCACAAGATAATGCCCCAAGTTAGTTGTCCCCAACCAATGAGGACCCCTTTTTAACTTTAAAATCTTTCACAAAGACTCCCTCACATGCTCTACTTTTAGGCTCACTTGGAATAATCCCATAGCTCATTGGTTGGGAACCACTGCCCTACATGTTTTTTGTTATAAAATAAATTCCAAAAGACCTCAAAATTGTACAGTTGTAAAATAAAAACAAGCATTCCACAGAATGTGGTCTATCAAACAAATAAGAAGCGTTAGGTTCTAAATAAAAAATTCCCATCTCAAAAAGTATAGGGTTTAACAGCATGTAAGAAGAATTATAGTCATATACTATAAGTTCACTTTAATGTGGCCAACTTCAAAAACTTTATAATAAAACAAAGTATATTAACATTAATGCTGCTAACAGCCACACAAAACTTTAGAGGTGCTGCAGTATGAATGTGCTGGCAAAAAGGACTGTAAGGCAGTACTAAATAATAATCATGAACTTGTTTTTAACTTTTTTAGTATATATGGTTTGAAAAAGCATCATAATATCTACTGTTAGACTGTTACTCTAAATTTTTAAAATAATTTGAAAGCAATTAACAATTTTTCAGTCATATCGCTAATGTCTGAAGTGCTCAGAAAACAATAATAAAGCTACAGCTTTTTCTGCACATAAAGTGGCAGCAAGTCATATCCAAATAGAGAGGACTGTCGACATTTAGAGAAAACTACAACAGTAGATTTTACTTCCTGCTCTGTGACCAGAAATATTTATGACGAGTTAAATCTACCATCACTGACTTTGCTTAAACATTTAATCCCTTCTTGTAAATAGCTCTATGATTTAAGTACATTCTTAAATAACACTGAAAAACATAGCAATCTCAATTTTAGCATAAAAGTTCAGCTTGTTTCCTTGTACATAATTGCAAAAATCAAGTCACCAACTTCATGGATTCAGATCATCGCATTTTTATACAGTAGTCCCCCTCTTGTACGGCCCCCCTGACCAGCGGCCACCTGCTCCTAACGGCCAGAATTCGTTGGCACCGACGAGTTTCTGTTCAAAAGTACCCCTCACGAAAGGCCACCCGGCTAACGCGACCAGCATTTTTTGTGCAATAATATAAAATTTACCCCTCACGAGCGGCCACATTTTATTTTTAAATGTATCCAGAACCAATAATTAATTCAAATCTTGACGTAAGGTAAGCAATTTTGATTATCTCTATCGTAGATAACACATCTCCGAGTGTCAAGTTGCCGTTAAAAGTGTCGACCAAAAATTTATAGTATATCGTTATCTGTGACAGTCGATGTTTACAGGAAATGGGCTCAATAATGTTATGATAGAGTTTGGGGTTTAACACCTATGTTGAGTTCTTCTTGTTGATGATTATAACCAGACATAATTGTTATAATCATAACAAGGTCAGCACAGGCTAAAAAAAGATTTTGTACATTGGCACACACAGACAACCTTAAAAAAAAACAATAGGGTACCAGAAAAAGACCGGAAAAATCACGTGACCACACAAAATGGCTTCCTACGAAGGATGTATTTCGGCAGACTCGACACAAGTTTTGTCTGCATAATTAAATCGCATACAGTCAGCAATAACCGAATAAATCATTACCAAACATTAAAATGTCATCACATTAATGGATACATTATTTTCGAAGAAAGTCGGTTATTCTACTCGACGACATCGGGGGGGGGGGGGGGGGGGTGGTGATGCCGAACAATTGTATGTACAAAACGTCAAAAGACTCGTAAAAACAAGTTTATGTTGAAATAATTTGAATAAACAAAGTAATAACCGATAAGAAGGTTATTCAGCAGCTGTGGGAAAATGGAGCAAATGGAAAGATAATTATGTATGTACCAAGATGTAAACGACGTTTTTGAATCCATTTGCAATGTGCATGAGAACAATACCCGTTCGCATATCAAACTTACGCCAAGAAAGCAAAAATAGTAACGTATATTCAGTTGAAATAAATTTGTTATTATAACAAAAAAAACTTTTATTGATTAATGTTTCATTTAGACGAAGATATTTAATGTTTTGAAGTATGTAGCTTTCTTACTACGTACATTACATATACATGTACTTCTCATAATAAATTTAGCCCCCCTCTGGAACGGCCACCCGCCTTATAAGGCCACTTTCCCGGTGCAGCAGGGGTGGCCGTATAAGAGGGGGACTACTGTACTGTGTGTTATCAATAAAGAGTCTGCCGAATCAGCCTAGCTGAAATGATGCTTATTTGCTCACAAATGCATGGAAAATGAATATTGGTACACATTTTAAAAAGAATATAAGCATAGTCAAAAAAGTATTTTTCTCATTCCTCAAATCACAAATGTATGCCATTTTTAATCTTTCAAGCAAACCACAAAATATGAAACCCATAAATTTTAAGTGATTCACACTCTTTCATATACAGACTTGTGTGACAAAGTTTTAAAACAGGAAACTTGCAGTGTAGCAGCTATTGATTCTATGATTTCTGAATGAACACTACCACCTCAACCATATAAAGAAACAATATGCCATCACAATTAACAGAAATAGTCTCTAAAGGGCTAAGTTACAGGGTCCTACTTAACAAATATACAATTCAAAACCAATGATCACGTAAGACATTCTGTAAGGTGATGGCTGAGAATCTTGAGCAATTATCTAGTTACAGAATAATATAAATACTTCAGCACATGCAGCAAAACTAAAATTCAATGACAAACTACTAAAGTAATGGAAAAAAACAAATTATGAGATGTAGACTTCTACACTGTTAGAGGTAACACAAAATTACCCTAGGTTTCTTTCAACATACCTCTTCCGTATTGAGCTTACTATCAGGTCTATTTGGGAAACAGAGACAATATAAACCTCGGCTGTTTGGATATAGTTCTTCTTCAAACCTACTCTGTCTTTGACGGCCTTTATCTGAAATTTAAAATGTAAATTACAAAAATATATAGTCTACACCTGAGACTGAACATTTTCTAGAAGTAAATATGTTTCTCTCAGAAGATCAACTTTACATCAGACTATTCAAGCTGAACTTTATGAGATATTTGAAACAAGTCCTTTTTTTTTGATTGATAACAAAATACTTGTATCAGAGCACTTTTCAAGTCTTGGGTCTTATTTAAAGTCTGCAGTGAATATAAAAAGCTTCCTAATCTTGACAGATTATATGAAAAAGATGAACTTAACATCTAAGGGCAAAAAGTACCCTATTTCTACCATTATTTTGGGAAATTAATTCCGTAGCAGCATCAATGTGTATTTTGAAATTGGCAAATTGTTATAGGTGGATTATATACTATCTCCTGATAATTGCTGAAATAAAAGTGCCGTTTTGCAACATTTTACATGCTGAATGCTCGGGGGGGTGGGGGGGGGGGTGAGGGCGCATTTCAGATTCTTGATACATTAGCCAAGTTATAAATGCACAAAACATTCAAAAATTGAATCCTGTTGCAAAGTGTCCCAACAAACTAAAATTCTTTTTTAGTCCATTGTGTAATCACAAAAACATAGCTGCCATCCATCCATCCAGGCTTGCAAACAGTGAAAATAGGGATTAAAATGAGTGAATTTTGACATGAATTTGTGAAGTGACCCTCGAGTCTAGGAATATTTGTTAGAACCAATGTTTAGCATTGTCTCCAGCTGATAAAGCTAGATTATATTAAACAAGAAAATTCACATACAATGCTGCAGTGTTGGTACCTTGCAGTTCTTTCGTTGATGGCTTAAAATATTCCATAGATGAAATCTGCTTAGAGTTCTTAATTTTCCCAACCTTGATGTACTTTTTGCTACCATTGTGCTTCCTCACATCATCTCTGCCACCATCCCCAATGCTAACATTTGTGGCACACTGCATGCAAAGAGCATGATGTATATCAGTGTTTGATGGTTGAATGCACGGCAAATGTTTGGTATATTCACTCTCAGAGTAATAAATCTGTTTCTTCAAATTGCTGCAACATTTACAGATTGTCTGCCGTTTTCACAAAAGATATTTCGAGAAGTTTGTTTTTTTAAATTTTCAATATAAAAAATATGTGACTTTTATTTTAAATATTTAATCTGTTTACCTACAACAACACTATAAATGTTGCATTCTTGATATCACGTGACAATAACCTCTGATGTCACTGACATGTAGTTTGCGAGATTTTTATTGTCATGCAATCCAGGTCAAATTTCAGCAACGATATACTTTCGTCTCTTCTGTCAGCAGATTAAAGACACGACATATGCGATGCTCAGGATTTTTGAGAAAATGAATCATATTCATATTGATTTCATGCAGGTATTTCTCGATCAAAGGTCATTTGGTGGTCCAGCTAGTAAGTGGTTACCCCATGCAGACACCAAATGGTTTCGACAAATACCAACTTTTGATAGGGAATGGACTGTGACCCTACATCTCAACATAAATGTCCAAATATAAATAAGGGGGTGATAAGGGTCAGAGGAAACTCAAGACTATCTTTTTCCTTGGTGGTGAAGACGTTTTCAAGATGTGTTGTCAAATGGTAATTCAAATTAGTTTTGCAGTGCATGCGCAGAACAAAATTCCAGTTAGGCCCCAGTTTCTTTTAAAAGCATTTGTAAAACTACTCTTATATATAATTTAAAATACGCTAAAATGCTTGCTACCAAGCAAACTGTACCAATCAGCTATAGTTTACTAATATCACGACCAGTAGTACCAGCCATTTCAGCAAATGCTGATATCATGACTAATGCTTAACAAGAAATCTGTTATTTTATTAAATATTTAAAATATTTGAGAATTGTGGAATTCATGAAAATTTTTTGCATGCAGCGTGAATCCATGAATTGCTGAAAAAGTCATAAAATTCAAGCCAAAATTTTGCAGCTATGCAAAAATTGCTTCTAAAGAAAGTCCAATTTTTTTAAATATCCTAAATGATCTCTGAACTTGGAAGCTCCTAAATGCATAAAGAACTATTATGTCAGGTTTAACGGCATTACAAGTACTAAGTGACATATACTGAACATAGACTTCTCATAAAATAAAGACAAATTTAAAAAGATTACATACACAAAGAAAAGACAAACCAATTTACCTTCTTTTTGTGAAGCTAATTTATCATCTGCTTTTTGAACAGCTCTGTGGCTGTCCTCCCTAGACTTTCTGCTCTCATCTGCGACTTGGACAGCCAGCTCGTTTTTAAACAACTGGAGAGCTCTGACAGCTGAAACCTTGTCCATGAACCTCACAAATATAAACCTATAATTGGGAAAAATTTCATAAACAGTGAAACCTGTATAATCCGGCCATTAATGAAATAAAAAGTATTGCCTGGAAGACTTGAAAATATTAAATACCACCCCAGCCTCTGGGCTAAAACCCATGCAAACAGAGGTGAGATTTTAGTGATCTGTAAAGGCGAGCACCTTCGACCACTTATATGCCCAGGGCCTCTGCACACAGAGAAATGTAACAGTTGAACATATTGCATATTATATATATATATATATATATATATATATATATATATATATATATATATATATATATATAGTATCTATATCAAACAGAGGGGACAAGTCATTTTACACTATTTGTAATTAGTGAGTGAACGTACTGACAGGAATAAAAGATAAATCATCATGGGGGCAGATTCCAAACTGCACAAAATTTATCGTAGAAGTGGAGGAGGTTTTGTCATCAGTTTTTTTACACTCACGGTGTCCATGACTGCAGCGGACAGTCTGCATCTGATAATAGTACAATGTGAAGGATTGGATTGTTGATAAGATTTTTCTTCCAATAGCCTAAAAGGCTCAATAAAAATCAATAACACCTAACATGCAATCTTTCTGGAATTATTTTAAAATGATGTCAAGGATGAGAATAGCATAAGAACAGATGAAAAGAGTATATCCGTCTGTAATCTGCATACTAAAAATACAACCAATCTGTCACCACATTAAAAATGACACTATTCTACGACTGAAAGATGTACTAAAATTTACAAAACCCTCAAGCTTATATGTGTATCAATAATGTATTGTTCGACAGGCTGTGTATCATGACTATTATTGATATGGAGATGGTGTATAGCTTTACCTCTAGTACTGATCCTGTCGCTTTTTGCTTAACATTATAGATGTAATGCACTTAAAATGAAAAAAGTAAAAATTGCATTCACCATGGTATACTGTTATTGTTAACTAATATTCTGTCATTACTTACTTCGGGATTATTTTCACCTCTGCTACCTCCCCTGCCCATGAGAACTTCCTTTTCACTAGCTGAAATGAGTGTTAAAAAAAGATCTCATTGGTCTGAACATCCCACAGAAAATTGTGATTTGAAAGTGTTCAATGGCAAAGTTTTCTGTTTACCTGTGACCATAAATCCATAAATACGTTTAACTGCATCTCAACACAATTTATTTGTGCAGCACCAATTAAAGCTTTAAGTGAAAACAAGTGGCCCAATTTGTTTTTTTTAATGCTGTACCAATTAAAGCTAGGTGAAAATATGAGACCAAATTTGTTATTTTTAATGCAGTAACAATTAAAGTTCAGTGAAAACAAGAGACCCAATAGGTCTGAGACTGCTCACCTTGCCCATATCTAACAGCCATATGCAATGGCTTTGAGCCAAAATATACGACAGTCAAAAGAAAGTTTTCTGCAGAAATTCTTCCAATGAGTTTGTGTATGTTATGAAAATGGCTATATCCAAGTTTCTCAATTTTTAATCCATATTTGAAACATACCGTAATCATTTATTACAGAATGATCATTCAAAACTGATGCAATACTGTTCAGCAGTGTTTGAGAACATTTGATGGCTGCTCAATACAGTCTTTACAAATATGAAAGCCATTTATACCATAATGCAGTCAAATTGTAGCAAATTCTGTGGAGACGGCAACACCTATACATGTGAAAATGAATGACAGCTGAAAAAACTTTAAATTTAAACATGAAATTAGGAATACTTCAAATTTGCATCCAACAAGTAATTTGAAGCATTCCATCTTACCATCTTAAAGTAGTTTTTGATTGATACACACTCGACCACAGTAACAAACTACAAAACTACAACACAAAAGAACATGGCATTAACTATTCAAAGAAATTAGTTTGCATGCTTGTTTGTTTCCTTTCTTCTTTTTGCTTGCTAGCCAAATGTGCAGACAAATCACAAACAGGAAGCTGCATAATTTACATTTGCATCGAAATAATTATAAGAATTAGATCAATTTATTATGATAACATTACTGACAAATAATTTCCATACAACTACTTTTTCTATGACAATAAAAATTGTTTTTATATTTTTCCCATACATGACTGAACAAATAATTGAATACACATGGAGATATCCAAGCAGAATGCCATATATTTGTTGAGAATTAAAATCTTTCAGCATGGGCATCTAAGATTGGAAAATTTTCACGCTTATTACTAATTTCAACAATACATTGAGGTCCAATTAATTAGGAACACCTAGTAAACTTACACTATTAATGATGAGACCGTAATTGGAGCTGTTAAATACAACGTGCCGAGTCAGATGGCTTTGTTTGATAGAAACACATTTTCCAAGGTGAAACTAACATTATCTTTTGATGTTAATATTTTATAACAGTATTTACAATAGCCACTGCTTTGATCCTGCAGAACATCAGCTGAAGTCAAGACTTTATTAGAGAGGCCATTTAATGGGGGAGGGGGGGGGGCAAAGGCAAGTGTTTTGAAATGTGTTTCTTGCTTGGACTTTCTTATGTTTTGTGGACAGGACTAGTAAATGTTTGGCAGGCCTAGTAAATTTTTCAGTACACTAGTCCTTCTAGCTGCAAAGAAATTCGTGTTAAATTCAACCCCTGTGCATATATATTTTTTGTAAATACAGTCATATTTGATGACAGATTGGAATCAATGGTATACACATTAAAGACCATGACATGATGATGCTGTCTGACCAAGTCTGGTTTAATCATTTTAGTGGTTGTTGACAAGTTAAAATCTGCAGCTGAAATAGGCATGATACATCAAGTAGTAGGGACAGCCATTCCAAAAGTAGTCTTGTCCTTTCCAACTGGCAAGCAAAAAAAGTAAAAGTGAAAATTGGAAAAACTGCAATAACAAATATCTTTCCATATGTGATATTGCTGCACACCAACATATTAATGCTGTGAAAGGTTCTCAAAGTGATAGCCAATAATCTTGTTTAATATAGTCACATCATAATTCAGTTATGCAGCATCAGAACAAGATCAACACTGAGTACAGAGTTTCCTCACTTAATGACCGATCCGTTTAACGATCGTGTGAACTTACGACCTGTTCTCTAGTGCGGGAAATCTCATTAATCCATCAGTCTCGTTGCCGCAGTCGGTCAGCAGTACAAGTACACAAAGCTTTCACAGTCTCCAGGACTAAATATTTTGTTTATAATTTTGTACTTAACTGTACACCAGAGAGTACAAAATGTCAGCGAAAATTGAAGAGCATGACTTCATCTTTAGGAAGCACCAAGAATCGAAGGAAGGCTGTCGATCTTGAGATGAAAATGAAGATCATAAACGATTATGAAGCTGGTAAAAAAGTTAACTCGATAGTGCATGACTTGGCGCTGGCGCATTTGACCATTTCGATGATCTTGAAGGATAAAGATTGAGTGAAGGAGACAGTGAAAGCATCAGCAGGATTTAAAGCCATAATAAATAGGCAGCAGAAAGGACTCATTCATGACATGGAGAAATTACTGGCAATCTGGTTTGACGACCAGATCATAGCTGCCAACCCCCGAGCACAAAAATACTGATTACTTGTGACAAAAATACTGATTTTCAGGAAGAAATACTGATTTTTTAAAATTTTAATGCATATGTAATTTTACGTATACAAACATCAGTAACTGTGCCTTACATAATTATTTAATGTCAAAGATGCACACTTGTACGATTTGGAGTTGCACCATGTTCCATTAGGGTGCCCATTCAGAAGGTGCAAGAGTGGAACACACTCAAATACAAACTGTTTATAGGAGCCCTTTCCACGCTTTGTTTCTTTTTCAACCAGTGATTCCAATGTACCAACTTTCATTGATTATCTCAATTCTGAGATCTATTTATTGATCTGTTTTCGTTCAAGCATAAGAGTGATCCTTGCGATTTTAATGTCTGGAAAACGTGTGAAAAATAAATCGCCAGCAACAATAGTAACTGAAAAAGGAAGGTTTATTTCTAAAAGAAATTTAATAAATCAAATTTCGATCGATTTACATTAAGGTTCTCTCTGGCATTTATCTACGTCGTAAGTTCAGGCTGAGCTGTGTGTGATGAAACAGGAAGCAGATGTTTATTAGCTTTTTCGTGCTCTTGCATTTCATCGGCGTCTCCATGCCCAATAGCGAAATCACGTTACACACTTTGCAAAACGTCAAGTTTTCTCCTTTTCTGCTATGTTTTCACAAATCTAAAAGACAGCACAAATGTCTTTCCAGTTGTTTCCTTCTATTTTTCCTGGAGAAAATTCTGAATATTCCGCTTTCCTATATAACATGGTTAGAAGCTGAATATTACGAAAACGAGATACAGCAACAGCGGTAACTATTGCGAAATCCAATATGGCGGATAACGACAGGCATGGTAGCCTCAATTTCGAATGAACCAATCGTATTGTAGAACTTTATTTGTATACACAAGTGATATATTATATCAAAATATAACCAAAATGCCCGTTCTAAACTGACAATTTCAAAGAAATTTTATTTTTATTTTTTTTAAATTAGAAAACGTATTTTTTCCCAAAAAAACGTACACCCGTATTCAGGTTCAAAATACGGGACAAATACGGAAAAAACGGGACAGTTGGCAGCTATGCCAGATGCAAAAACGAATACCGATGAGCCTTTTAATAATTCAAGCCAAGGCACGCAGTATCTTTGAGACTTTGAAGGAGTGCAAAGTCGGCGAATCAACAGAAACATTTACGGCAAGCCATGGATGGTTTCAACGTTTTCGTCGGAGAATCAACCTGATAATCGGAGTATCAGTGGTGAGGCAGCAAGCGCCAACATGGAGGCAGCGGAAAAATTTGTTGATCAATTTGAAGAACTTATCGAGAAAGGCAGCTACAGCCCAGAACAGATCTTTAATGTGGATGAAGAAGATAAAACAATGCTCGGTTTCAAGGCCTTTAAGGACAGGGTCACATTGTTGTTGGGAGGAAATGTCACTGGGTTAAAGTTAAAGCCTTTCCTCATCTATCACTCTGAGAACCCACGTGCAATGAAGCAGGTTAATAAGAACACGCTGCACATTAACTATCGTGCAAATAAGAAGGCATGGATGATGCAAGCTTTATTTGAGGATTGGTTCATCAACTGTTTCATACCCTCGGTCAAGCCTTATTGTCTGGAAAAGGGCGTTCCCTTTAAAATTATCCTCCTGCTTGATAATGCCCCAGGCCAACCCCTGCATCTTGATGATCTAAACCCAGATGTAAAGATAGTGTATCTGCCAAAAAACACTGCTATCCTACACCCGATGGACCAGGGGGCTATTGCTACATTCAAAGCGTTATATTTGCGCACAACTTTTTCCAGTAGCAACAGAAAGTCATGAAGTAGCCCTTTGTGAGTTTTGGAAATCATATAACATTTTACACTGCATACAGAACATTGAATCAGCTTGGGAGGGAGTGACAGAACAGTGTATGCAAGGCATATGGAAGAAATGCCTAAAACGATCAGTGAATAATTTTGAAGGGTTTGACAAAGACAATAATATTGATGTCATACATAAAATAATTGTAGAACTTGCCAACATCCTTAATTTAGATGCTGAAGTGGAAGATATTGAAGAATTAGTGGAATATCCAGAGGGAGAGCTAAATAACGAAGATCTAATAGAGTTGGAAGCACAGCAACACTTGGAAGAAGAACAAGAGGAAAAGATGGAGGAAGTACAAAAGAACTTCACTATAAAGGGGTTAGCTGGTGTGTTCTCGAAAGTGAATGCAGCTTTATTAGAACTAGAGGGTATTGATCCTAATGTTGAATGGTTCACGAAAGTTGAACGGGAAATCAATGAAATTTTATGATGCTACAGTGAAATTTATGAAGATAAAAAGAAAATTACACAGCAGACCACACTGACTAGATTCTTCTTGAAAGCTACAACATGTACCCCTACCCCTACAAGTACTTTAATTTCCTCACCATCATCTCCTTTACCCGGTCCCTCTAGAGCTCCTGATACCCTTGCTGATAACTCCGATGACACTAACGACCTGGAACCACTACTACACTTTGAAGGATTCGATGACTAGAATGTTAGTATGAATGTCTTTTTTTGATGAATAAACTGTGTTTGGTACATCATTTTCATAATTTTTGCTGATTGTATTATTTTCACAATTTTTGCTGATTGTATTGTTATGTTATGTAATATGTAAGAGTTGCAAATTTAAAAAGTTATCAAACTGGAGTTTCCTTTAGACCTTTTTATTTCTCAAAATAAACAAAACGATTAAACTCCTCGCTTATCGACCAATTCGCTTAATGACCTAGTCGTAAGAACGAAACTTTGTCGTTAAGTGAGGAGACTCTGTATTAAAAGCCAAACGGGTTTTCAACACAGTTTTCTCAAGATTGTAATGGAAAGACAGATAATGGACAGTCCTGCAATCAAAAATAACATTGTACTGCTCGTAACTCTTTCCAACATACCTCTTCTGTATTGAGCTTATTATCAGCTCTGTTTGGGAAACAGACACTATATAAACCTCTTGAGTTCGGAAACAGCTCTTCCTCAGACCCACTTTGTTTCTGACCACCTTGATCTGAAATTCATCAAAAATTTAAATAAATATATATATAGAAAAACAAAAACAAAAAAAAACTAAACAACTGGAAAGGTGGTATATCTGTTTCTAGAAAAACTAAGAGACCACAGCTGGATCGAGATTGCTCTCCAGTTCACAGCTACTTAAAAGCAAAATGCTTGACTGGTGGCTCAGAAACATTGGTTAGTACAAACTATCAGACCTTTATAGTTTCTCCGCTTTTGAGGGGGGAGGGGTAATGGCATCCAAACTGTATAACAGATCAACATAATTTGTGCAAACTTGAAAAACTTGTCACAATGCTTTCTATGAGATTTGTTCTTTTGACAATTATTTTTTAAGGACTTGTTGAAAGGCTTTTGTATTTTTTTGTAATAAATACCAAAGTGACTGTGAATTAGAAAAAACCTTTATGCAAGAAAGAGGGTCATTATGCTTTGTGTCAAATTTAGTCCAGTTCTGTTTAGCAGTTTTTCACAGGTTATTTTATTGAAATGTCAGTCAAATCTGATAACAGATTGTCATTATTTGAATAATTGTTAAGGTTTTCTTGCATGGATATTTATTTTAAAAATTTGATTGAAGTCTGTTTACCAGTTTTTGAGTAGTTGCAGTTTAATTCTTTTTGTATTGTTAGTAATGGTGGCTAAATTTGAGAACAGATCTACATCATTTGTATAAATTTAAAGACCCTGGCAGGCTATAAATAATTGCCTATGATCACCATGCTTGTATCGGCAAAATTTAAATATCCACCTATTTCCTCCTAGCTTATAAACTTTCCATTTTCAGGTTATGATGAAAATATGCAATGAGAACTTATAAATCTAATATCCTGATAGATACACCCCCATGCAGATAATTTTAGTGCTATTTGGAACTTGCAAATACTGTTGTTTTTAAATGTTTGCCTAAATGGAGGAAAAGCACAGAAAGTGCAGGAAATTTACAAACTCTCTTGTGAGTCTGCTTTCTCTCTCACTCATTATTACAACATAGTACTGCACTTTTATATTAAAAAATGTATTTAGGAAACATTCCAAATGTGTTCACCATGTATTATGGAATACTTATCATTTAATTAACACTTTACATGAAGTTATTCTTTTGATTCATATCATACCTTGTCAGCTTTGGCCTAATGTGACGGCTAAACTTTCGGTGTGTTGTACAGTATTGAATTCTGATTATTTGTTTCAGTACATGTAAACAATAACCCCAATCCGAACCTGATGTAGCTTATTCTCTGCACGACACAGGCAAACAACGGAAATGTCATGCAAAAGTGGTTAAATCTCTAAAGTACTTAAATCATATATGGGGAACAAATTTGGAATGTCTCTTTTTATGTTGCGATGGTTCATAACTTCTGAATATTAAAATAACTTCTATATGATAAGTATTGTTTTGGATTGCTTCTCCATGTATTGATATGCATATTGGTACGGCAAAAGAATTGATGCACTGATCACCCCTCTTTAGGACCAACAAGACACATCAAGTCTTAATGAAAATCCCACGTCTAGGTTCAAAATGAATGTGAATGATTTTTCTCATGGATCAATAAAATCCAGTCATCACTAATCTGTTGGAGCAGTGAAAATTTCTGCCAGTTGCTATCATGCCAACTTTAAAGACCTTGGTAATGACAGAAAGAATATTGTGAGGAAGTAATGCAAGGATAATATGAGTTGTGATTGAATTTAAAAAAAGGCGTTACTTATTTTATTCATTAGAACTTTACAGTCACATATATTTGTTATGTAAAGATTTTTGTAGACTACATGGCAGCCACCAACCAGGCATTCAAAATAGAAAAAAACTATGCTCATCTTATGAAAGCTTTAGAATTTGTCTCCCCAATCCTCAAATTTAAGCGTTATTGAAATTGCATGAATATCCATGAAACTAAATCTTTTCAGTTATGTCGGACCTTTACTCAGGTCAACTTTTTTGATGCATGAACAAAATATCATAGGACATTTCTTAATATGCATTTTAAATGAGCATGCAAAAAAAAAAGATTCTGAAAAGAACAGTTACATCCACTAAATTCATTTTAAAACATTACTAAAATTCACATCTCTGTACCAGACATGAACATTTACTGTAGAAACTATTTTAACAGGATTTCATTAAAAAATTTCATGCATGGTTAAAACTATCCGCTGCTTATACCAATCTATCATTTTGCCAAGCTCTAATGCTTTGTTTTTCAATGTATGCAGAAAGGTACTAATAGTGGGTATATGAACGTGTAAAATTCAGCTTATTTTCAATCAGAATTGGATTGCTTAGATTTTACTTTTGTATAGTTTTCAAGGTTAGCTTGATTTACAAAATTGAAGGATACTAAAAAAAAATTTGTTTCAATACAGAAATAAATGTGATGATGAGGTGCCAATGATGACCATGGAGTAGAGCATGCAACCTTTACTTTGAACAAGCTATGGTTTAAAAAAAGGAACATACCTTGTCTATTCTGGTTTCCACCACCCAGCTTGACGGTTAAATTCTGGATCTGATTCAAAATTGCGGTTCTCGCTGCCAACAGCTCATCTGTTTTTTCATTTTTTGGCCACTCTTGTGTCATACTGCCACTTGGCCTCTTCACCGCACTCTTCTGTGGTGATGACCGATTATCCATTTTTGGTGTTCTATCCATTTGCATCTGCTTTTTTTCCTGCTTATTACTCCATCTATCCTTTGGATCACTTTCCATATGTTGCTCAGGTTGGTCAGAAAAGCGAGACTTTCTTGACCGTTTTGAATTAGATGGCTCTTCTTCAATCTCAATTACTTCCTCACCCTCTTGATCCATGTATTCAGCTTCATCTTCATCATCCAAACTGTAGTCCTTCACCTTGACATCGGCCCTTCCATCAGTCTGCTCAACCTCTTTACAAATCTGCTCCAAGGTATCATGATCAATCTGAGTTGTGTCGTGCCTCAATTCCTTCTCAATCATCATGTCATGGATGTCTGGATGCATTGCTTTCTGCAATCAGACAACAGTAACACATCATGGCAAGACCATAGTAAACCAAAACATGTTCACAAATATTCAACAAAATGCTATGTGTTCCTCCTCTCCTGTGGTATGATCAAATGTCACAAGTGGGCCTGATTCTATTCAACATGGCTTACACAGGGAGTCATGGAACCTCAGCTGATCAAATGTCAGACATACAATTTAATGGTCAGGTTAAAGCCATCAAAAACATATTACCTGGCTTATGTAACAGCTAACCATTTCAATAAGCTGTCTTATGTAGTACTATAAGAACACAAGCTGTTCACCGTCAAAATGGAAAATCACATTCTGATATTTGCATAAAAATGGATAGATGAGCTTAAATACTGCTTAGACGCTACAGCCAAAATATTACAAGGCAGTGACCTTACCAGTAAGTAACTGAGGTGATTAATATTCTGTATATATTTACAGGAAACTGCAGATTTATGTTTGCATTGCATCCTACAACTTGAATCCATCCATCATTTGAGGAGGGGGGGGGGAAATGAATATTTATCCTTGAAGAACAGATTTTAAAAAACTCTCATTCCTGCTTTATTAACTATGCTGCATGTTGCGTCTATAAGTAAATGTTTTGTATCTTTGATTGCATTTATTTGCCTGAGTGTTAATATTAATTTGAGTAAACACAAAGCACTGGAATTTCAAATACATATAAATGTGAGTTTATTGTACACCCCTGAAATTTCATGACTGTGCACACAACAGTGAACTAATCGTAATGTAAATATTCTAATGTTAGACGGTCCTGTGACCTTTTGCCATGGAGCAGTACCCTCAAAGATTAATAATCTATACTGTTTCATGATAAAACAGCAACCTACTTTGCCCATGGCATGCACTGCCTTCCAAGATGGATATACCCATTAAATTTAACTGCTGTAATTATTCTTGATCTGAGTAACCAAAGCAAAATAACATAAACAATGGTATCTTAAAAGTGGATTAAAATAACCCACTTTTGCCCAGATAGTACCCCACAAGATCAACACACATCAACTAAATTAAATTAATCTTATCAATTGTGTGAAAAATGGGTCAAAATGATCTATTTTGCCTGTAGTGTGTTGTACCAAGATTAAAAATTCAGTCAAGATTCCCAGCTGTACATACAAGGATGAAAGAGAATCTGAACTAAACATAACAAGGTCAGACTATCTGATGCCAGGTATCTTATTAATAGGCACAGTCTCACTTATTATAGAACCTGTCTATCATGATAGTAATATAAGCTAATTCATGTACATTGATCTTGCTCATAATAAAACTCATAACATGTCTTGCTATAGCCTATATTTCAAGTATGATCAAATATCTGAAATAATGACTTATGTGTTGATAAGCTCAGTCAATCTTACACAAAATTACCTTATTATCTTGCCTAGTTTTTGCTTATTACTATATTATTTTTGCTTATTACTATATTCACCCAGGGCCTTGATAAAAACTGGATCAGAAATAGTCTCAAGAGTGGTAACTGTAACTGTACTCATCCAAGACCTTGATCAGAATATTCTCTAGACTGGTAATAAGCCTAGCTGATCAACTGCAAAATCACCTCATTATTATGCATGGCACTGGCTCATTTATACATGCCAACCCTGAGAGAGGAATAGGCTTATTTTTTTTTTTACCAAGTAGCAAACGTGTACAATGAACTTAAAAAGTGTAATCTATAATATTAATAGTACCAGTATTAGAATGTCTACTTTGTGAGGCGACGACATATATTATATGCCATAATTACAGTTAACTGAATGAAAAATGTAAATTTTACCACTAACTTGGATCTGCAGTACAAAATACTTTGCACAAATGGGCAAAATCCATGAAGATTATAACCAGAATACAAACAAAACATAGTGAAAAATTATTTGGATTCAACACAAATTTTAACTAGTCTATTTTGCTGATCACAAGTTTACAAAATTCTGCAATGCCTATGGGCACATCAAAGTGCTTAATCTGAGTGCTGTATCGCACTCTCATATTCTTCTTTACAAATTTAAAAAGCACTGTTGATTTGTTCTTTTCCTTATGAGACATGTTTTCAAGTATAAAAAACCCCATCTGTTCTATAAATTTTCATCCAGAAGTTCAACTATATAAGCCTTTTTTGCTTCATATCTGGCACCATTTTCTTTCAAAGTACAGACTGGTCTGCTAACTTACTCAACAATGAATATAATAAATTTACTAAGCAAGTATTCAAATTAATAAAAACACATCTGTTTTCTTGGAAATAGGTCATATACAGTTGCTATAATAGAAAATTTGAAAACTACATGTAGATCTATAATGTACAAATTAGCTCTTACACTATTCATATACAAAGGTCTTTTTAAAATATTCTCAAATTTTTTTAATTAGAAGAATGAAAAAATTGACAATGTAAATAAAAAACACAACTTTTAATTGCGTTAGTTCTATTTTATTCTTAAAGGTATCAGAAAAGCATAATTTACAGACAGGCAAGTGCATACCATAATTAAGTGAAAAAAAAGTGTCAATGCTAAAAGCACTTGCCTGGAGATCTTGATCATGTAAACCTATATTCAAAGTTTGATGAAAATTGGATAAGCATCTGGCATTCAGGATGGTTAACAAGCTAAACCAATTAGATACAAAACCCCTTATTAATATGCATAAATCCTGAGCATTTTCCAACAATCAGCTACAAAACACCTCTTTAATATTTACAGAGCCTAAGTATTCTCAAACTCGTCCAAGATGCTGAAGATACAAGGCCATATTCCATGTGTGATCAATACTGGGTAACTCTTGCATTATCAAACCAGTGAAAGATCTTGATGACACAAGATAGTATTTCAAGTTTTTTCCAGATAGGATCAGTAATACAACCACCTGTTAGTTAACAAACTCAGCCAATCAGATGGCATAGCAAATCATTATTAAGCATAGGTCAAAATTATTATCAAATTTGTCCAAGGACCTTGATCATATAATCTTGTATTCTAATTTCAGAAATATGGACTCCACAGTCGTAATAACCAATTGCTGACAGATGAATGACACAACCTTACCATAAGCTCACAACTCGGCTCTCTATACAATGAGGGATGTCTTTAGACAGTGATTGATTGGTGTGTTGTCCCAAAGCATGTTTGTATAATTTTTATTTCAAATATTTTCCAATGAAATCACAGCATGAATTGTATTATATTTGCAGTCAGTAAACAGAAATTTCCATATGAAGAGAGGTGACTGCAGGGTAGATTTGACTGGATTATCTGCCCTCACATTACTCTTAATACCAATGTGATTTTTGTCCCATTCACAACCTCCCAGACATGATCCTGCCAGATTTAATACTTATATTGCTAATTACACCACACTGTATAATAATGCAAGGTATGCATTAGGCCTGCAGTACTTTACTTTTCTCTCATGAGGCCACTGAGGTTCAAGTCAACAAAAAAATAATGTATGGAAATGCATGGAGATGCTAAAATAATCACTATGTAGGGTTTTGAACAAGACAGGCTCAACAACAACTAGCAAGAACAAGGGTTATCAACTCCAGTTGGAAAATCTTGATTACAAAAAGAAAATGAAAATGAATGAATATGTACTCATGACGATACTTACTAAGTACTGGACAAGGTGTTGTCTTCCTAGTAAGTGAGTCATTATGACCTTTCCCCTTACACATATGACGCAAAGGTTACAAACATAATTGGGTTCATCTTCAGATCTGCTGTCCTTGAACTCTGTAACATACTGCAATCCTGTTTTAAAAAAAAAAAACTTCCTTTACCATTTTCATTTGCCGGTGAACAATGTCAACTGAAATGTGAACATTACCCGGTATATGGTTCATGTTCTTCATTTCACGTGATATCAAAAAGCAGTAAAGATATTGGTCTTAGTCTTCAAACTTGGCTCTGTATTATCAGTAAGAAATGTTATTTTTGGCCGACCAATTTATTCTGAATGGAGTACTACATAATTAAAATTTGTTTCACTCCTTCAAAAAGCTACATTTTAATGTCAGTAATAGCTTGCCATGTCACTATTTTCAGAATCTGTCAGCAATGAGGGTGGCTGATGGTCTGTAAGGAGTATAATGTGGAACAATAACTCCAGTTGTGACCAATGAACCAACAGCTGTTTTTGCAGCAGTATTCTAGGTCACTGTATATCAACTACTGAACTCCACACGAAAATACCATGGCGCCCCAAGATTTGTGACTTAAATATGCAATAGCACTGATTTCATGGGTTTTTATCATCATGAATGGTATGTCTGAGAAGGAGACCAGCCTCTCAAGTTGCTAAGAAGAATCTAGGTGCCCTACTTGGGGAAAGAAGTCTATCTTGATTATCCTGAGCAAAGTTGTGACACACTGAGAATATCAATTAAGGATGGTGTTTTTGGTTATGGAAATCTGGCTGATATCATGTGAAAATTGAATCGTGATCTCCAATAAAGCATATACATCCCTTCTCAACTGGTAAACATATAGTTAGATTCTTTTCCTAACTGGTTCGGTCCCAAATGTCATCTAACCAACTGACAACAAATGTCCGTTTGTGCACATTTTGTGCATGATATACAAGACAAGTGTCATATGGTCCTTTCTTATGCCCAAGCTTACCATTCAATACATCTGTAATTATTGTTTTAACATGAAACATTTCAACCCTGACAAAAACCCATTGATTTATGATAAAAAATATCAGTCCCATGTCAGATTTATTATTGATCTGCATGGAACAAACAAGAATGTCAGAGTTTATTAATTTAATTCCAATTACTAATTATAAACATCACAGTTAGGTTATAGCAGGGGTCTCAATCTCAAACCACACGGAGGGCCGCATGAGGGTATTTTTGATGGCCTAAGGGCCACACCACCCTTGTTATCTCTCGTAACACCTTGTGATGGAAATCATTTTTGAGACCCCTGGGTTAAATTAACCCTTTCATCACTATGGATTGGTTTACCAGTCTAGGGAAAGTAAGTCTGTAAAGCCTGAGGGCTGCTTTATTGGTCTGGATTAAGGAGTGTTCTTCTTTACAGTCATAGTACCAGACTACATAAACTTCAGGATACCTTTAATAACTTCCTTCTTGATATTATATTGGATTATCTCAAGAGTTAAGATTAAATACAACTAAAAATCTCAAGAAAAGGAGGCACTTTCCGAGCGCGTTTTCTGAATGATGAATTTCTATTATTAAAATATTTAGCTGTTGTGACCTAATACAGTTCATTGAAATGAGAGAAAACATCTGGAGAGGTATTTGAATGTGCTTGTGGGTGACAGTGATGACAATGAAGAGGACTTTGAAGGTTTTGAACCAGAGGAAGTCTGAACACGTTTTTTTGTTCTGGACAAAACTCATAATTTCAGATTCTTGGGAGAGTTGGACCCACTGGAGTGTTATATATCTCAAGAAATGCTCTGGAATACTTTCAAATACTCTATTTAGTTTTTGAAAATATTGTTCATATAATGAGGTAATAAAATATTTGCTTGTGCATTTTACCCAATGTGTTACCTGTCTGCATCTGTATTTTAACAGTTTAAATTTGGTATGCAAATTTAATTTGAATTAGTCATACAATTTGACTTTTAACCTTTATTTTGATACCTAATCCAGTCAGATATCTTTAAAATTGGCAAAGTTATGTTATTTCAAAATCCACAAGTCATTTTGCTTTAGAATTGCAAAGTTACATAGTGTTTAGGGTTCAACGCATGCAAAGTTACTTAGTGACGAAAGGGTTAATACAATACAACACACAACTCAAAACATCTACAGTGCCTGGAGTCTCTACTAATAACTGTCCACAAAAAAACCCCAAACTTATTAATGTTATCCAACAATACCCCACCACCACCACCCCATTTTTTTTCGATATTGACAGGCAGAAGACAATTCCACTGCAACAATTAATGAAATGATCACCTGTAGATATTTTTTCTCTTAACAGTACAGTTTGTTTTTTGTTTGTTTGTTTTTTTAGGGTTTAACGCCATTTTTCAGCACACGATAGGCTATACATGGCGGCCAGTATTATTGGTGGAGGAAGAACCCGGGAAATCCCCCAGAAAGAACCACCTACCCACAAGATGCTACTGGCAAGCTTTCTCACATAGCTACATTAGCCGAATCTTAGACTCGAACCCATGCAGAGGTTTAACGGCAGTGATCCGTAACGGAGAGCGATTTAGACCACTCGGCGCCCCCTTAACAGTACAGTAATACCCCTCTTATACGGCCACCCCTGCTGCACCGGAAAAGTGGCCTTGTAAGACGGGTGGCCATTCCAGAGGGGGGCTAAATTTATTATGAGAAGTACATGTATATGTAATATACGTAGTAGGAATGCTACATACTTCAAAACATTAAATATCTTTGTCTAAATGAAACATTAATCATTCAAAGGTTCTTTTTGTTATAATAACAAATTTATTTCAACTGAATATACGTTGCTATTTTTTCTTTCTTGGCGTAAGTGTGATATGCGAGCAGGTATTGTTGTCATGCACATTGCAAATGGATTCAAAAACATCATTTACATCTTGGTACATACATAATTATCTTTCCATTTGCTCCAATTTCCCACTGCTGCTGAATAACATTCTTATCGGTTACGACTTTGTTTATTCAAATTATTACAACATAAACTTGTTTTTTTTAAGTCTTTTCTACATAAAATTGTTCGGCAAGTCCCCCCCACCCTCTTCCCCGATGTCGTCGTGTAGAATAACAGACTTTCTTCTAAAATAATGTATCCGTTAACATGACGACATTTCAATGTTTGGTAATGATTTATTTGGTTATTGCTGACTGTATGCGATTTAATTATGCCGACAAAACTTGTGTAGTGTACGAAATACAGTCTTTGTAAAGGAAGCCATAATGTGTTGTCACATGATTTTTCCAGTCTTTGTCTGGTACCCCGTTTTTTTTTTAAGGTTCTCTGTGTGTGCCTATGTACAAAATCTATTTTTAGCATATGCTGACACTGTTATGATCATAACAATTATGTCTGGTTATAATCATCAAAGATAAGAACTCGACATAGGAGTTAAACCCCAAACTCTATCATAACATTATTGAGCCCATTTCCTGTAAATATCGACTTTTAAAGATAATGATATACTATAAATCTGTAGTAGACACTTTTAACGGCGACTTGACACTTGGAGATGTGTATCTACGATAGAGATAATTAAAATTGCTTACCTAACGTCAAAATTTGAATTAATTATTGGTTCTGGATACATTTTAAGAAAAAAAAAGTGCCCGTTCATGATGGGGGACATTTTACATATTTTGTTCTAAAATGCTGGCCGCTGGTCGCGTTAAGGGGTGGTTGCTCTTGAAGGGTGCTTTTGAATACAAACTCGTTGGTGTCAAGGAATTCTGGTCGTAAGAAGTGGGTGGGCGCTGGTCGGGGGGGGGGGGGGCCATTCAAGAGGGGGACTACTGTAATTCTTTACAAATGCTGACTCAATGGTTATTCAAAATAAGAAAAAGGACACATCAGTGTACTCGCTGAGACATAAATCAGACTGGGTCAATGCACGTGTTCTATGAGATCTCAAGAACAAAGAACTTATGCAACAAGCAATGACTCTATTTCCATTGAGTAAACGTAAAACTTAAAAAAGTGGCAGGTAAGGTAATTACTGAAATTAAAATACGATTTTCAGAATGGTTATACTAGTGAGAACATGTTATAATATAATAAACAAGATAAAATCAGTTTACGTAGCAAAGAGAATTTAATTTGCCTTATCTTGTGCATGAGATAAAAGTGTCGTATTTCCAAAAGGTTTTAATTTTATTGTAGGTTTTTATGTACTTACCAAGAAGAGGCCTGTCTGAATACTCTTTTGAATAATACTCAAAGTTCAAGAGATTCCTTATCTGACTAGCACTCCTAGGAACCTTTTCTGTAACAAAAAGCCCAAGAATAATCAAAAGTGTCCATTTATTTCATCAAGGTTATTAAAATGAAAATAATTTCATACAACAAAAATACTCATCCAATGCCAGAAAATGACCAATAGGACAGATGGGCTAATAGACAAGGATAACATATTCCCTTGCTTGATTTGTGATGTGGCATAACAAAACTTTTTCAACACATTACAATAATCCTGTTTAGAAATCTTGAACTTCACAGATAATGCAATATATTTACCATTAAAGTTACTTCTACATTTGACCCTACACACATCTGAGTAGTCGGCAAATCTTTCAGCCATGAAACAATTTCTGTGCAAGAATGTAAGAGGTTTACACTGACAATCTGGTACCTACTTATCCCTGATTGTGTTCCTTGTATTCAGAGAAACCATGTCTCACAAAAACTACAAATCCCCACACGATCAAAATTTAATGTTTATGTCTGGATGGATTTGGATAATGGGTATCTTACTGTGCAATACTTCATGGCTGACAATTCATGCTTGATGATGAAGTAGTTCTACAATGATGAGATCTAGGGTATAACCTAATATTTTCATTAGGTGTATTATTAGACAAAAGATATCCTTATAAATATTTTAGCACATTTCATACAAACCGGTAAAGTAAAAAAACGGGTGTTTTAACTACATTCTACTGATTCTGAAAGTCAAAAAATTGTCTGTTTTAATACTATTCAACAGATTCTGAAATGGTATCCCAACTGTGTATATGAGAGAGAGAGAGAGAGAGAGAGAGAGAGAGAGAGAGAGAGAGAGAGAGAGAGAGAGAGAGAGAGAGAGAGAGAGAGAGAGAGAGAATATGAATATTAGCAAACTCATTCAAAGATATGATTGTACCAATTAAGATTTCTGTAATAATTAAGTCTTCAGTGTTATTACTACACAAGGAGCACATTGCTTTAAGTGCAGGAAATGATCTGTACTGGTCTCAGATTTGTTCATCCACACTCCTATATTAAACAGCTAAAATCCAAAGCCATGTAGTTTTGGTGATGTAGCCATCATAATAACCTTTCCATGGCAGACCATTACACTATTCTCTCACACAACTATTTCTCAGCTCCAATATCTTGCTTTACTTCATGTACTACGATCCTTTTCTGTCAAACAAAGGGCAACCCTAACTTACATGTGATGTGATTCTATCACAATCAAGGCTGTCAAAATGCTTAAACAATGTTCTGATTGAAGTTGCAAACATCAATATCTTTTTAGAGGGTGGGGATGTTTTGTGTATTTTTTCTTTGTAAACCTGGCTGGAATTTTAATGCCAGCATGGTTTTCAGAGTTTTTTAAGTCAACTCAACATAACATGATAACTATCAAAACATGACATTTTGACTGATGCCAGTTTGGCATTATAAAGAATCTTGACTCTATGATGTCCTGAAAAGAACTACAAAGGGATTTGACATCAGTAAAATGCTGGATTTGTTTCTGCTCAAATGATCTGTCTTGCTAGTCAAATTGTTCCTAAGCAACATATTCACAATCCTATGCTCTAGCCGCAAGAAGATGCCAGGGTAATCATTTTAATGAACATCAGAAGCTCACTACCGAACGTTAGCAATTAAAATAAAGCTTGAATTAATCTATGACGTAGAAAACAATTACATAAAATTGTTCCCCCACTAGCAGGCACATCAATCAGGTTACACTGCCAGAACCTGAAGCAACTGTGCAAACGATTCCTTCTTGATGCAGGAACTACAGCAGTTCAGTTTGTCAAGAATTTGATTCGTAATCGTGTGGTCGAGAGTTTGATAAGCCTAGATATGCCAAAGTCATATGTTCCATGTGTCCTTGGGAAACACGAAGCTCTAATTTCCTTGGCACGACAGCCAATAATGTGCTTGAAATGCCATTACAAACCAACCAATCTATTACAACCCACCTGGACAAGACTAGTGCAAAACAGGTTACACCTAAGCAGATGCCAATATGCTTGAACCACTTAGGTTAAGTGATCTGCCTAAATGCATGAAAGCAGTGACCACGTTGGGACTTTGCCAACAAGCCTTCTAACCTCTTGTGGCAATGCACATGGGCTTTTAACGAGTCCAGAGGGCATCCTTGGTGACGCAGCAAAAGTAACAGGCTTAAAATATGTGATGGCTATCTTTCACCAACGTTCCTCAGAGCAGCTTATCCATGTGAAAATGTATAAAGGCTGAGGTTACTTGTCTGATGCGATATGAAAATGTATAAAGGCTGAGGTTACTTGACTGATGCGATAAATTGTTGCCGATCACCTCTTGCACGATGTAAACATTGCCTTTCTCTAGTATGAATACATTTCTATCAATATACAAGGTGGCTCTCATGTGCTAACAGTCGTGCTTTAAAAGATTTTCTGTCATACTTTCCTTTTTCTGGATCTGTATCCCCGGGTATATACTGTAATTTGAAAACTTCAGTGTCAACAGCTTACCACTGATATCAACAGCAAATTAGTATTTTTGGAAGAGGAATTGGTGGATAGATGAAGCACATTTGGCTGAATTTAAGAACGGCTGAAAGAGTCTGTGACAAGGAACATCCAACAATCTATTCATCTACAGTAAGAATTATGCAGTCAACTCCAGGATCTCCCTAACCTGATTGATTTAGTTCAGCATTTTTCCAATTACCTGAGAAAACATCTGTAGCCAGACTGACAATATTTTTCCATGTTTATGGGATGTCCACATATTTCCATCCACCATGATCACTAATGACATACTGAAAATGAATGCTTGCTCCAATTACTGCCACCAAATCTCCCGAGGGAGAATACTGCACAACCAGAGGGAGACTTTGGCATGGAACTTCGTATCTCATGGTTGGGAAGAATACTGCAGGGCCAGACCTTGGCTTCAGCATGGGATTTCTCAGGCCCTAGATAGGTCCTGTCATTTTGCGGTCTAAGTCAATATCACTGTTAAGTAGCTATTCGCAATAATTGCTACCTGCATGCTGTAATTTCTGCCACATAATGTCAGGAGGAAGAATATTACACAGCCAGATAAAAGATAAAATGTGGACTTCCTGGTATCTATCTGATACATCAATTCTGGGCCAACCATGCATATGTCAGTTTGTGACTACAAAACAGTCACTGGTACAACTGCTATTATATCAAGCATCCTATGTAGATAAACATGGTTATCTTGATCCCATAATCTGACACAAGACTAAACTCAGCTTGGACTTATATTCCATTTAGACTAGAGTCTGGCTCAGAGCAGGTTGGAATAGCAGTGCCACTGATATAAAATGCACTAGAACACACATCTGAAAGCATTGTCTTTCTGTTTTGTCAACCCTTCAAAGCATGAAAACCAAAGCTGGCATTATGTATTTTCCATCAAATTCTCTTCTTTTCAACTGTAGCTGCAATGCTGCATTGACGTATTGTTGTCAAGTCTTTGCAGTTTTATACTTCCTCTATCCTAGATTTCAACTCCCGTTTCAACAGTCCAGATTTATATCTCTAATCCTGTCATCTGTAGTAATTTTAACAGTATGTGAAATGCTTGCAGAAGTCATAAATATATTTATTGGTATGGAGTTTTGTGATCAGAGCCATGAAATACAAAGCCCTAATGCAATTTGTTGTCCAGCTTCCATCAAAATCTCTTGTTATGCTGTGGAACCACACTATAATCAGTTCTCTTCAGCCATGAGCTAGTATCAATATCAATAACAACTGAATTAAGCCAATCAATAATAGCAAAGGACCAGGATACACTGCATTGTAAGGATCGACCAATCATTTTCAAATTTACCTGATGTTTCATGCCATTGTACACTTTAGCTGTTTCTGTGATTTACAGCATAAACAGCATTTCCAGTTCCAAGCTGGTTTTCCATTTACTTTTACAACTTCCTGTAAATGATGACCCAGAATCTCAGAGCAAGTCTAGACTTAAGATGTTTGATTGGTCAATTTTATAAGCCAGACTTACATTTAGCCAACACCATCAATGAATTCCAGACATATGTTTATCTGTATGTCTGCAAGCTTGTGATGCAGAACGGGCTTGTTGTGCCATTCGGCATGTCATAAAATATGACCAAAAGAGGGAGTAACCAAGGTGATCAGTGGTTATCATGCCAAACTTGAGACTAAAAGAATTCCCATCCAAAAATCCTGCCATTAAATCAGCCCATGTCAGCTACCATGGTTTTCCTTTGGCATGGCACTTTACTTCAATTTCCTCAGCACTAAATGACCAACTTGTGCTGTTGCTCCATAAAACATAAGCCCAAAACCAAACCAAAATCCTGGACCCATTTTTAAAACTAAAAATGCCAATTTAATTTTTCCAAAATAAGGGTAATCTTATCTAACATGTTTTGCAGTTTATATGTTGTTGGACAATTGGTTCATTTTACATAACTTATAAGAACACTCGAGTTGAGGTCAAGAAGTAAATCATATATAAGACCTAACAATAAGTACAATTTACTCTAGATGTAACATAAAGAATGTGGCACTAAATGCTGAAAATAAATGTTTTTAGGGGCAATATAGAGGATTTAAAAATTTTGGCCAAGATTTTTCTTTACATTTGCTTACACCCAAATTTAAAATATATGGTCAGGAAGAAACAAAACAGGCACATAACAAATTTTACAGAAGCTTAGCAGTAACCAGAATACATTTTGGATGTCCTTTTTTTCAAATATGATCTCTTTTAAAATGGTTACATTATGAGCATTAAGCTAAAACTGCTCAAATCAAAATGTGGACATCATGCCACTAGATATGGATGAAATTTACTAGCTATTTTATGGAAAATGTGCATAAAATTAAAATAAAAGAATCAAGCTTGGCTCAAAATTGGATTGTCATACTTCATAGTTTTATCTCAGCAAAATCATTCCAAATGATCTGCAAAGTTTTGAAGTAAATTCTGTCTCAAACCTTTTTTAATTTTATCAGTCAAAGACCCATGCAAAGACAGAAATTAAACTAACAATGAAGAGATTTATCAGGAATACTAAGCCAAATTTGTGTGTAAAATCATTACTTTCGAGTCAATTATTCAATTCACCGTTATCAATTTGACCTGATGAATATTTATTAGCCCTAAAAATATTTATTCATTTTATGGGTATTTATTACCTCTGTGCAACATAAGTAATCCATGAAGCAATATACATGTTAATTTTCAGAATTTACAGTGCGATATGATTTAATATGCCCTTTGTTCTTTCATCTTCAGAGGAAAAAACCCGATCCTAGCCTGCTATTACACATCATTCCAATTAATCAAGTTTGAATATTTTTTCCCCCTTTGTTACTACAAATTGTGGTTCAATCCAAATTGAAGATCTTCAAGCTGAAGCAAGACAAATATCCTCAAAACACATTTGAAACCAAACTCTGCAAATGTTAGATATCAAATTCCATATGCAATGAAATGGGGCAAATGTTCAACAAAGCACGTGATGAAAGATCATCACATGCTGGGAAACGAGAAGCAAAACTAATATATTGAAGAAAAACACAGCAGGCATTCAATGCCAGTCAATATCATTAACTAATGTAGTTCAAAAAAAGACGAGTTGCATTAGCTGATCATGAAAACTCATGACAACTCTGCTCTGTTGACCTGCAGCAACTGTCAGCAGCAACTTACCACCTTGAGATGCTTTCTTAATGTTCTGAAAGTGAAACAGAAGTTTTTATAAGTATAATGGACAATAACATCAAGTTCTTTCAAATTTTTATAGCTATAAATAATGAAAACTCGTGAAATAAATGTACTCAAAAGGAGCGTCAATAAGGAACATCTAAACTACATTGTTGAAGGCATCAAAAGGGTTGAAAAATTTGTTTCTCAACAGCTTAAAAATGGGTGGATGGACCGACAAAAAATATTTTGTCAAAATGGAAGATAGACAATTATAATAAATTTAAATGTACATGGGTTCGGAACCTTGAAAAGATCAGGGAGGCCAATATAAAGTGTAACAAGTTGCTGTATATACTGAAAAGCCAAATAAATGATTTCAAGAATGATCACAAATTCAAAAGATATGTGTTCATATAATAGAGTGTGCATATACAAAAGGGCAGGCAACACAGTCGACCACATTATATACCAAACAATGGTATATATAAAAAAGTAAAGAAAATATTTTTGAATAATTGATTGAATGTGGTTAAAGGGTAAGGGGGAAGAATTAACAAGGCCATCACTTGTGCCCTAATGATTCTTGTTTCTATAAAATAAAATATTTTTCAATTTATATCGGCATTCAATATTGTCAAAAATTGTGTCTACATTCAGTAGTCAAAAATTAATAATATAGAAAGAAAACATATAATAAAAACTGTTTTCTTTCATCAATGTTGTTATAATAGATACAACAATTCAAATAGGATGCTTTTCAGATAAATGTTTCAGGTGATGGCTATTTATACATTCTAAAGATTTACATTTTTTTAAATTTTTAAAATTTTGGCCATAGGAATATAGAAGTACTATGATATACCCAGAATTATGTAAAAATCAAGTGTGACAGAATGAAGGAAAATAGATATAATGCTTCCATTTCTTTAACCAAGGCCTACTCATTATGTGGTTAGAACATGCCATCTCTTTGGAGTCAAAAAGTGCATTTTCCATATAAGATAATGAAAGTCCCACCAATTGATCTCACATGGGGAACTCAAATTTATTAGTTTAAAACACTAACATTGAGACCAGACTCGAACACTGCATGCCAACAGATTCCATGCATGATGATAGGATTGTTACAGGCATTTATTTCATAAATGCTGCTGGAAACAGATGCGAAAGGAACTTTCTGTTGAAGTTTTTAAAGGAGTCCATGACCAACCTCAAACAGGAAAAAGAAATAAAGTAGCAGAAAATTTAACCCTTAAAGTGCTAGTCATAACCTGGAAAAAAATTAAAATCACTGACGCTGAACACGATGGTGATTTCTTGCAACAAATACTGTCTTCTGATGGTGATGATGATAATGATTTTAAGAAATTTTAGACAGATGAAAGTATTGGAGCTGGCAAAGTGCTGATGGAAATATCCATGAGTGATTGTGAGCCAGGAATTGACGTGGAAAGACGGCATGCCTGTCAACCCACCATTCACTGCTAATTCAAAATTAAATGTTGAGATGGTGAATACTGAACCTATGGACTATTTAAGATTTTTTGTATTATGACAAGTTATTGCATCTGATAGTAGATGAACCAAATCATTATGCAAATCAGATAGTTCATGAAGCTGGCTTGAAGGAGAACAGTTGCATGAAAAAACAGCTGCCTGTCACATATGAGCATCAAAAACTCTTTTTCGCATTAATTATAGCAATGGGTTTGGTACATAAATCTGATCTTGATTCTTACTGGGCTACTGATGTAATATCAACCACATACTTTCGAAAGAAACGAGTATAGGATAGATTTCTAGCTCTTCTAAGCAGTTTACACCTGGCAGACGAGAACAATCAAGGTTACTCTATACAGAAGATCTGCCCAATTAATGAAAAAAAAGGAAGCATTTCCTAAGGTTTATTCACCAGATATGAACCTCAGTTCTGATATTAGAATAAATAACAGGTAAACATTTTTCATGCACATCTATTACAGACTTCGGGGGTCTAAACTTACCTCTGACATTCATGAAGTGGATATTTACAAAACTCACCTTTTCTATACCTGTGATTTTCACAATTTAGATATAACATTGAGACAGACATTTATGATTACATGTACATGGTTGAACTACTAAAAGATATAATATTTCTTAGATATATTTGATCTTTTCCATTAAAAAGCAAACAAAAATACAGATGAAATACAATTGTAGCTGATCATTTTACCTGTATTTGCATCTGTACATGCAAATATATTAAACCAACACGTGTCTTGATGCTAATCTTAAAGTTTAGACATCCACCATTATTTTTCATATAGGGTTTGTGCATCTATTGTGTTGGTTATTTTTAAAATACATGCACTTTAAAAACGGTGCAGTTTTCTTTTTCTTTTTTCTACAAACAATTCAGCATTGAGGGGTCTTGTATTGCAAAACAATATAACACTTAAAGGGTTAACACAAAAATCTGGAGAAAAAAGTGGTCTATTAGCAGAAGCACCTAGACATAAAAAGTTCAATCTTTCACTGTTTCACAACATTACTGCTGGGACAAGATTGGAAAAATATGATCACCCAATGCTAAGGACTAGACTGATGTCTTATATCAGATAACTTAACCGGCATCAATTTTCATACCTGGGATATTTTAAAGAATAAAAAGTCAATATTTCTTAAGTATAGGTGTGTAATGATTTTTCTTTCTTCCGATCCAGATCAACATTTTCTACTCTACCGTGTTATTATAATCTGGATCTGACTTTTCAAATGTGCCATCATATTTACTGCCGCTATCATTACAACACAGTTCTGGGATCATCATAGTACTCCTATAAACTGCATCAAGTGTGACTTTATTTTAAGCAGACTAACCAAAGGCATGGGAAAAGGCTGTAATAATTATTCAGAACGAAAAAACATGTCTGGATTTTCAGAGCATACAAATGCCAGCCAGCAATTATTGATGTGTTTTAAGATTTGATTTGGAAGTCTGTTTATAAAGCAGGCAAGATATTACAATGATATCATACCTGTTTCCGTCAAATATATGGAATCACTTGCATCTATACACCTCTACAGTACATAGTAGATTAATTTTTGTGCTCATGATACAAAGCAGCTGAAGACTCAAACACTTTTTCTTTCTTTCCCCTCCCCATTATTCAAAAATGGTATATGAGCAAATGTTTTCGCGACCTGCAATAATAATTTGTGTGATCTGTTGCTTGCTCACAATGTCATGTAAGATGAAAAATACACTCAGATTACAGCCAGAGAAAAATGAAACAAATGTTCTACTTTTATTTAAACATATTCTGAACAAACAATGAAAACAAAAATGTAAGAAAGCATGATGTCTCCATGACATGTAGATGAGAAAATGAAACCCATAAAACAAGAATAAAAAGTGCATATATATGTGAAAATAAAGCATATACAGAAAAGAAGTACACACATGACCTCTGGTATTTTTGCAGTAAATTTAAAAGAAACACTGTAAATGGTGAACATATAAGATAAAAATACAATTTTCAAGTATATAACTCATTTTAATATTGTAATTTCATTTTTCCCAAAGCCAGTTTTTGGACAAAGGTGAGCTGTCTTCTCACCCTGCAATTGGAGACAGCGAAAAAAAGATAAACCACCAGTATGATAATACCATGATCACATGCATCATTTAGAATATCCTTCCCAACTTGAAATGAGAATAAAATGAAAAGAACTGTGGCAGAAAGGGGAATTTGTTAATTATAACTGCTAAATATTGCTAGTTATGCAGTTCTGAAAGTCAAGCCCTATGATGGATCCCTTAAAAACTGTAAAGGTATTGGAGAATGCAGATCTTTAATCCCTAACGACTGACAGTGAGCAATCTTTATCCTATAAAATGGGAACAAATCTGCAAATTTGGTTTAAAAAAATGGGGGCAGATTGAATAAATGTGTTGGTACTGCATTAATTATATAATACATTCCACATGGCTTCATAAACCTTGGCAGTAACTTGCCATCTAGCCTGGTTGTACATCTGCAATCCTTCTTAAAACCTGATCACAGCCGACGACCCAGTTGATACATTATGGTGGCGATTCTGTGGATTTTCTACAGCAGTGGCCCTCTATGCTGCAGCAGTTGATTCCTTCTTTGTGGTAACTACTGGTATGGGATAACTTCCAGCAAGTCAACAGATGAGTGAACCATGACCACTATGGTCAATGGGTGGGAGGGTCTTCTATTAGGATGAGCTGTGACAGTGCAGCTCTGACTGTCAAGTACAGGAGGGATTCTTCAATAGATGTGGCTGATGCACCCATAAAGTGTTAAGAAAACTGTCCACAATTCTAGGATGTTAATATAAAGGAAAGACTCTTCCTGAGAACACAAGCTCTTAAGGACTATCAACATGCTATCCATGCTGACATCTGTTGTACGAGGTTGATGCACCCCTAAATTGGTTTGGCAAGGGAGCCATTGTCCACTCGAGATGAGTCCCAATTGGTTTAGCTGGGACTGGGATCAAGGCTAATGGCCAGTTGTGTAGTCTGGTAGGCCAATGCTTGGATTAAACAGCTGAATAAAGACTCCATGTCATCCTCAGAACTCTCGAACAGATACTTGCGGTATTCCTGTAATACATCTGAGGCAGCTAACACTGCATTCCTAAAAAAGTGACATCTATGTTAAATTGAATGTCTTGCTCCATGAAGTTTCTGTGAACCAGCCAATGATAGAAACTCCTCCTTCAAGCGGCCACTGTAAAGATATCAATATGCTCGAGCAATAAGATCCACAAGTTTCAAGTGATTTTACACAGATGCAGATTCTGGTCCCATCAATATCACCACTTGAGATGCTCTTGAATCCAGTGCACGAGTCTTCAGTTGACAAGCAAGCGAATGCACCGTGTAGCTAGATGTTGCAACAAGAGGCTGCATGTGGAAGTAGGGACTTCTAAAGTCCTCAGCTGTCTGGCCACCTCTTAATCTCATGTTAACATTTGCACTATGACCTTCACCTATTTATTTAGAGTCCTAGAAAACCTCAACAAACCAGAGGGGTAAACTTCTTTTTCAAATATTCATAATCTTCATCATCACACGATCAATAGGATGGGATAGAGATTGAGACACTGAGGAGATGCAATGATGCAATCTAGGCATTCTCAAGTTTATTCATGCCCACTTGTACAATTCCATCCTCCTGTCTTAGCGCACTTGGCAAGAAAGACAGGAAAATCCATTTCCTTCTCTCTACTTGGCAAAGGAATTGGATTGGTAATCCCAATGATAATGAAGCTGGAGGTGGATAGGGAGGGCCAACGGTCAGTCGTACCATGAGAAACTCATTCAAGGTACTATGAGAAAAGGATACATTGCAGACCTTTCAGCATGCCCAGTTGGGTTTGTTGACCCAGTGTCTTTTCTTTGAAAGGGCAGGTTCCTTCCTGATCTCTGCCAGGAAACAGGTGATGAAGACTTTGTTCAAAAGGTATCGCTGAAACTGGTGAACTGTCCAACTCTGGAGCTGAAGCATTCATCAATGTCTGTTGAATAGTGGCAGCACAGCATGCGAGGCAAGAATGTCCAGTTGGGCAAAGTACTAAACCTTGATGACAAGAGACTGGAATATTAGGCCCAGTACAGGTGTCCTGCAACCAGTACAAAATGGTGATCAAAACCTTATGCCAGGTCAGGCAACTGAAAACCAGCTTTGTGGAATTTTCATTCCAAATACTATGACAAATATATAGAAGATGCTGATCTACATAATATTTTAAGCGAATATATGGAATCCTCCATTTGAAAATGGGTGATTGTAAGGCAGTACAATCATTTTATTTGCCCTTTCACTACACTTTGTACCAATGTGACTAGGCAGTCAGCAGTATTGAATACTTTCTCCATTTTTGTATGAGCAAGTTTCAAAAAGATTGTCATGACAAAGGTTTTGCAAGGCTTTCAGTGGAACAGGAATCTTAAATTGGCTTTCTTTGAAGTTTCAATGTACTTCAAAGAATATAACACGTTATATCTGTTGTAAAAATGGAGGTTTTAACCAGTAAACCAGCTGGAGATGGTGTATTGGGTTGTTGCAATATTAACTCCAGTCTAGTCTACATCTTTCAAGTCAGCTGCAGACAGCTAGCCACAAGTGAAGAAACAGCATTTAATTAACTATAACAAAATATTTTTTAAAAACAAAGGAATTGTTTAGGGCTTTTTATTTTGTAACGATCAAGTATCATGGGTGTATGTGTGAAAATGAGTTAGCCGATTTATTAATCAAGATTGTGCAGTATTTTGCAAGACTGGCATACAGATGTGGATCAATTTGTGTGCCAGAAGGTGGAATGAAATCTTAACTTCTGCAAATACAAGGTTCAATATTTCAGCCTAAAGGTATATGTGTAGTATAGAATCAGAAATATGTTCAAGGAACAAACATGCAATACCACATAGACTGAATCAAAGTATTACGAGTACTAAAAGCAATACTAAGGAACTGAAGCATTATTGGACAAAAATGATCATCCATTTTGGGCAAGTAGTGACAAAAAGATTAGGACTGTCGTCATGGAAACAATACTGGATGCACAATGGGCACAATTTTCATTTAGGACCAACTAGGTATCACAAGTCACAAGTCTATTGGTGAAAACCTATATGATGATATTTCCATCCATTTGAAGAGGAGTATAGGTAACAATGTTTTCAAAATGAGACTCGGCAGGAGCAGAAGTAACAAGATTTATAAGATGGTTCCTGTGTTTACCATACTGAACATCATAGACACCATTTTCATTTAGAACCATGTTGACATCACAAGTCTTTTAGTGAAAACATTATGTTGATACAACAATACAGACAGAACAGTAGCAATAACAAGATTTAAATGATGGCCACCACAAAGTGGCCATACTGCAGCATAAAGTCTTTCAATGAAAATTTCAAATGATTTTTTGAAGAGGAGTAGCAATAACAAGATTTGCAAGATGGTTGTCACGGTGGCCACATTGGATGTCAGATCGGCACCATTTTCATTTAGAACCAACCTGACATTACAGAAGTCTTTTAAATGAAACCCTATGTTGATATGACCTATTAATGAGAGGAGTAGATACAAGATTTTCAAGATAGCCCCTGTGGTGGCCATATTGCATTTGCGAGCAGTATCATTTGTATTAACTAAACTATGAAATAAATGTGTGTGTAAAGTTGCATGACAATCATCTGAGTAGTTTTAGGAGTACAAATAACTTGGGCAGAACAGACGATGGACAAAAGACCATCAAATAAGCTCTTCTCATCTATGACCAGTAGAGCTAATGGTGTGCTTCTAGTAATCCACCTACCCTATTTTAATATGGTTCAACACTATCAATATTATGTAAGAAAAACAGATTCTGTACCAACCATGCCAAAGAATGACCTAAAAATAAAACAAAAGAAATGGCTAACAAAGGTAACATCATATGCCCCTGCCACATTTGTGCTGGGGCATAAATGACTAAAATGAGAGCAGAAAGGATACACAAAATAAAAGTTGGAGCACAAAAAGGATGTGTACTCTCTGAAATGCAGAAGAAATTACCAAGTAAGGTACTATACTATCGAACAGTATCTTTTGGAAGTGATATATGAGCAACTGTACCCACCTTTCTATGAGCTTTGCTGTTCAAGTGTGTTTTGAATGCATTTGCGTCAATAAATCTTCTTTCACACAACTGTGAAAAGAAATATTAAAATTAGATGTAGTCTGATGGGTTCTGAATTAAGTCGGAGTAAATGGGCATATTGCCAAGAAAAGTGAATTTGCCATGTTCTAGAAATAAAAGAAAATAACAATTGGATCCAATGATGCTGCATACCAAAAATGTGGACAAACTTTACATACATGTAGAATTGGCTGTTTGTAATATATCATATATATATCACACACATATATATACACAAAATAAAAAAAATATAAAAAGACCACTCAATAGGTCTCATCACACGAGAGCAGCAAACCACAAGTTTTTCCCTATGATTTGCTATGGATGAGTGTACAAGTTTGTTGTTTTGCAAGGGTTGGGGTGAGAATCAAAATCACGATGCAGTAACATTTGCAGTATGGTAAATCACTCACTTAAAAGTTTCATCTGTTTGGCAGAAGCGTTCTCTTTGTTTTGCTGAAACAGATGTCTGTTTTGATTTCCCTTAACTTCCTGACTGCTGGCATTGTATCAAAGTCTTTTATATAAACATCAACAAGACTTGTTCTCATGCATCTGTCAAGAGTGCTGATGCCTCGACTGCACTGCAACTGTCATGTCAGATAGAAAAACAATGAAACATCTTGCAATATACACACAATACGTATCTACATTGGAGAGGAAAAACTATATTCCTTGCAGACAGAGATCTCAGCTAGCACAGCAGAAATAATATCACTGATGCACTGGAGAAGCAACTGACTGACAGGCTGCCATCTGTACAGGAAAGTCCAGATTTGCATCAGATAGTGCAGCTGTATTGTTTAGGAAAGAACAATGAGTCTTGAGGAGACCTAAAGACATGAATGGGGAACTAATTGTTTATCAATGCAATGACCACAGATTAGCACTGGCAAGCTGGGATCCATTTGCAGAAGTGCTGCAATGAAGAAGCAATACAGCTTCCTAGTACAAGCACAGTAACATGAAAACAGCTAGTCTCGAAGTCATACAAACAAGTTTTGATGATTTTAATGATGCCTATCAAACAAGCAAAACATCATAGATGGCTAATCAGTGAGAAGGCTGTCATTTATGTAGTCATGTGTTGATGGTCGGTCATCGCAGTCCTGGAATTTTGTAGTTGGAAGTGATCCTCTTGGCCATGGATCAGTGATGCATTCTTCTTCTTGCAGATGTGCCACCACATTTAGCGTCACTATCTTTGTCCTTCCAAAGGAGAGATATACTTTTGGGCCTCATGATGAGGACAAGACAAAACTCTAATGATGCTGGAAAAATGAAAAACAGATCCTGGTTTGCTGACCATGAAAGTGAGCTGAGAGATAAGACTGACACAAAAGGTGCAGCATGATTTTAATAAGAGAGTTAGAAATCCCTTCTAAACTAATCTTCTATCAATTATTGAATGCAGCTTTCTGGGAACAGAGCATAAGCCAATACTCCATGCACTGACAGACATTGAGGCCTTTGCTCATCACTTCAGTCTGGACTTGGATAAGCTACTTGTCAAGTGATACAATTATCTGCAGTTGCAGAGAGAATATTTTCACAAATAAAACTGATGATAAAGGGACACTGGAAGAATCTCAAACATTATCAAAGTTGTTGAACTGATCAAAGATTAAATTTGAGAATTTGACTGCAAGAGTAAGCTGCAAGGTTTTACTGGAAATAACAGCAGGATAGCCAGTGTCCATCCTGCTGAAGAAAAACTAAGAGGAAATTTGGCTTATTATACAAATAGCTAATCAACAGTTAGTTGATGATCAATATAATGTTTAATGAGATTCTGATAAAATAATGTTTTGCATGGCTTTTTATAAAGTTCCCAATGCTTGTTTGTTTTGAATTTAACAGCCATATCAGGTCATTTCAATCTGTGTATTAAGTTTGAACTGTGTTCTCTGGTCAATACTGACCGATGTGTTGATAACTAATTACTTTGGCTTTTTCTGTAGTATATTAGTTATTCATTGTCAACATGATATACATGTTGCATGTTCTGATTTATATTTGGTAATGGAAAAGAATACTAGTGTTTGGTTACATTTTTGCTGAAATAGTGAAAAGCTTGGTTGAGTAATAAATGACTCTAAAAGTTATTTAATGATATCTCTTTGGTACTGACTGCTAGATTACATTATGGCAGCCACATGGTCAAATTAGCACCATTTTCATTCAGGACCAACAAGCTATCATAATTACTCTTCTAGTGAAAACCATATGTTGATATGACTGTCCATTTAAGAGCAGCAATACAAAAAAGTTTAAGATTGCTGCCATGGTGATTTGCCTGGTGTAATACTGGCACCATTTTATTTAGAACCAAAAAGATATCCTAACAAGTCCTCTGCTGAAACCCAATGTTGACCCATCATTCCATCTACAAATAGAAGCAATAGAATATTAAAGACAATTGCTATGGTAGCCATACTGCATGTCCCATTTACATGTATGGCCAACCAAACATCACATTAGTCTTTAGTGAAAATATGTTGATATGACCCTCCATTCAGAAGTACCGACAAAATTTTAAAGATGGCCATGTTAGTAGATTGGCACCATCTTCATTTAGGTCCAACTAGACATCATAGTCTTTTACTGAAAATCCCATGCTAAGCTAACCTTCAATTCGGGAAGAGTAGTGAGAGCAAGATTTTCAAGATGGTTGCCATTTTGACCCTAGTTTTTTTTTATCTGATTGGCACCAGACCTTATCATGAAAGTCTGTATAAAGTTTCATGGCAACTTCTCAGTAGTTCAGGAAGAACATTAGAAACCAACTTTTGCTAATGACAGGTCATGTTATCACTTTTTCTCTATGCCTTGTAGAACTACATAAGATGTATAAAAAATTCATACCTTGCAGTCTATTAAGTCTGGACACTGTCCATTGTTGAAATCACTTGGGGTGAAATCTCGCTCTTCAATTGGCACAGCCAAAAGGTGCTGCTTCTCGCTTTCATTCAATCTTGTCCACTTCCCCTTAAGCACATTCTGTCTCTCCTCATGAGCTGCAGTAAGGAAATGAGAAGTGTTACTTTAAAGCTAAGAATTCTATTTACATTTCCTTGTCCATGGACAGTTACATGCAAACGTCACTTGTTCTGCATATCTTAAAACATGCCAAGAAAAGGAATCAATCACAACAGATTTTTTTAAAAATTCCATTTGTACTGAATACCACATATAGTCTCCTTTACGTCGAGTCCAACTGTAACCTACCTAAACCCCGGATTTGCCATCATATAGTGTGCTGGCCAATCTTGTTTTATGCAGTTTGTTAGGGTAACCAGTAGAATAAAAACAGACCCAAATCTGCTGACACATTATGTGATGACAGATCAGGGTCTGTATTGTTTGCAGTTGGACTAAACTTTTGAGTATATACACTTTTAAAGTGCATGCTTTGTTATAAAACTCTAATACATGTATTGGGCATTTTTGTGAAACCTCTGTGCCAAGTATCCTACCATAAATACCGAAAGGTTTATCTCATTATGTACTGTACAGCAGATATAAATCTGATATACAATTCTACAGAATAGCTGGTTAAGCATCGGGCTTGTGATCCAAGAGTTGGGAGGTTTGAGACCCACCCAGTCCAGTCCATATTGGTTGATTATCTTTAAGAAAAGTACTTAGATTCCAGTCCCGAACCACAATACAGCCACAATTAAGGTGTTTAAAGTGCTATTAAAAAATAACTTAACCAATATGTAAGCAGCAATTTGTATTGATGAATTGAAATGCAATCAATTAAAAGCTTGATGCTAAAGTTATTTGTGTGATGAAGCTGTTGATAAATATCCACAAATCACTTCTATAATGTATATTAATTACATAAAGATGTTTCTTCCAAGATAACTTTATTCACACATGCACATATTAAAGTGCCAGCAAAACATTCAATTCAACATAAACAGGGGCCCCCAAGTGGCCGAAAGCGCTCTCCGTTACTGATCACTGCCATCTCACCTCTGTCTGCATGGGGTTGAGTCTCAGATTCTACCAATGTGGGTTATGTGAGAAAGCTTGCCAGTAGCTAATCATGGGTCGGTGGTTCTTTCCGTGTTCTTCTTCCACCATTACTACTGGCCACCATGTATAGCCTATCGTGTGCTGAAAAATGGCAATGAACCTTACAACGACAATTCTACATAACCTAAAAAAAATAATTTTAAATTTACAGATTCTATTATAGTAAAATCACACAATTTCTGGATGTTCAAGCTTTTTCAGAAAAGAAACTAAATACAAAAACCAACCTCGCTGTTTGTTCTGGGTTCTTTCCGCCTTTTCAGGATTATGTGGTGTCCTAAAAGGCAAGTCCAGCAAAGATGGAATAGATGCTTGGATCTTCTCTGGTTCTGAAATTGCAAGAAGGCTTTATGCATTTCTATGAGAACATTACGAAACATTACTGGTAGCTCACATCTCAACTGCATTAATAAAAAAAGACACACATGTCAGGCAACCACAAAGTTAGTCCCCAAATTTTCCATTTCTTTTATTAATGTAAATTGCAAATCTCATTTGTACTGTAGTTTTCTTTTCATTCCTTATAATCCCAACCATTTCAAAACTGCAGTACTGTGAATGGCACATTACAAACCAATGTCAAGTTTAACAGTGAATAACTTAAATTTTGTGCAGAAACGATTCTTCTTCTTTTATGGTTTCTTGACATTAGTCTTACAACTATGAAATCAATAGGCTTCTTCCTTACCAAACCCGCAAATCTTCCATAATGTCCCCGTTTTTATTCTTTTAGGCAGTTACTTTGACCTGGATCCTGATTTCCATACTACCATACTAGATGTGTAAGAAGCACCAGTTATCTTAAAGAAGCCTTCTGGTGAAAGCCCCATGGCAATAGTACTTTTCATTCAGGAGGTACAGTGATAACAAGCTTTTTAATATAGCCATCTTAACAGTTATACTGGCACCATTTTCATTTAGGACAAACCAGATATCACAAGTAAAAGCCCCATGTTGACATGACCAACCAATTAGGAGTAGTGACAACATAATTTTCAAGATGGCTGCTAAGGTGGCCATACTGAATATTTTATCAAAATTTTCATTTATCATCAACCAGAGATCTGGAAAGATGGCCGCCATCGCTTAACTGCTCGAGATTGGCTCTTCCGATTTTGTGCTATATTTATGATATTTGTGCTTGTTCTCTATCATTGTCTACATTATCGTGTTTCATCATGCATTGGCTGTTCCATTCGTATGTGTTAATTCATCTCCTTGTTTTGGAAATGAGAACAATTAGAATTTTTCTCAGCTGTTTTGTCCCAATATTAAGACGTCATTTGTTTTTTAATAAACCGCCATCACGTGACCGCTTACAATGCGACGGACAATCATTAATTGGATTAAATGACCACACCTTGGTTCTAGATACTACATTGTGCTCAAGACTGAACGAACTGGGAATACATTCATCTTTACTTAAATGTAAACGGAAGCAAAAAAAGAAACTTTCTTTCAAAGCTGGCCGGCGTAGAACAGGAAGAATTCCAGTTATCTCCCTTTTGCCCGTAATGGATAAACAACTTAAAAATTCTTCCGTTAATTTTAATAACCTGGTTCAAATTCCTCTTAAATCATCAACCGTTGTGTCAACTGTCCCAGGGATACCAATATGTATTGCATTATTCAACGCTCAATCATTAGGATAACTGGAAAAGCACACAGAAATTGTTAATTTTATCAACGACCATAATATTGACGTCTTCTTCCCAACAGAAACTTGGTTAAATTTGGCAGGTGATGAATGTAAGTATGTGGATTTAACACCCAGCTATTACTCCATCAAGTCGTTTCCCAGCAACTCACGCGGAGGTGGAATTGCTGTAATTACAAAAAATTCCATGGTCAAATGCCTTAAGTACAACACAACCTTCAATTTCTGCCACACATCGTTTGAACTAGTCCAAACAACGCTCACACTGGAACAAAGGTCAGCCCATTTTTTCTGTCTCTACCGTCGTCCTCCTAGTAGAAAAAACAAGCTGACTGAATCTCTATTTTTGGAGCAGTTTCCAAATCTTCTAGAGTATGTAAATTCGATAGGTGGCAACCTAATTATTCTTGGAGATTTCAACTTTCACTTTGATTGTCCTGGTAAACATTACATGTCAAAACTACTAGATTCCATTCATGTTTTCAATCTTAAACAGTCAGTTAACCAACCTACCCATAAACTTGGTCACATTTTACACTGGTTTCTTTATAGACCTGATGATAATATTCTGCAATCCACCCTTGTATCCCAGGAACTTGCATCGGATCACCTCTGCATTGTATGCCATCTTGACGTATCAGTCCCTAACCCTCCACCTCTATTTGCTACTAAGAGAAACCTCCGTATGATAAATAGAACCAAATTCATGCATGACATCCAAGAAAACCTAACAACTTTCTTACATCCAACAGCGGAACAACTTGATAACTGCCTGCGTTCATTGCTTGAAAAACATGCCTAATCCACCAAATACAGAGTATCAATAAAAAAGTGTTCTCCATGGTATAGCAGTGTTAGGGACAGAGAGCCACAAATGAAAGAGAGACAACGAAGAAGATTTAAGGAGGAAACACTCAAAGCAAAGTAACTTCGATTACTTTAAAGAGAAAATGACACCATTTGGACAAAATGATCCAAGCAAGCATGCAATAACTAAATCAATAGGAGAAAAGATTGCAGTTGATATGCAACCGTTTTGTTTGGTTGAAGATATTGGCTTCAACTCGTCTTATGAAGGTGCAAGAACCACGAAATAAGCTCCCTTCGGGCATGCACTTTTCTTGTACCATAATACCCGACATGTACTTGTCAGTGAAAGCCATCATTCAAGAAAGGGCTGACAAAGCACTATATGTAAGCTTCACAAGCGATGCATGGACTAGTGATAACAACTTACATGCATTTTTAAGTCTAACTGCTCACTGGATAGACAGTAACTAGGAGAGACAATACATATTTTTGCAGCTTCGTTTGTTAGAATCGTCGCATACAGGAGAAATGCTTGCTGCAGAAATCTTGTCCATTATGGAAGAGTGGTTTGTTTGTTTAGGATTTTTAACGTAGCTTTAACAATTTTTCAGTCATATCGCTACGATGTCTGCAGTGAGGCAGTTTATAGTGATGTCTAGCACTGAGGCATCATGCCGCAGACATGTAGCATGATGTCCCACCCAGTCACATTATCCTGACACCAGGCCGACCAGTCCTAACACTAACTTCTTAATGCTGAACGTCAAGCGAGGCAGCTGTTAGTACCATTTTTGTAAGTCTTTGGTATGACTCGGCCGGGGATCGAACCCACGACCTCCCGCTTCTGCGGCGGACGCTCTAACCACTAGGCCACCGGAGCGGTGTATGGAAGAGTGGAAAGTAGTGGGTGACAGGAGGAGAATTTTGGTAAGAGACAGTGGCTCAGATATGCTAAAAGCAGCACATGTGGCTAAGATATCGGACTTAGGATGTTATATTCATACTCTGCAATTAGTAGCTGGTGAAAGTCTGAACACGCAAAGGGCAGTTAAAGATCGCACATGGAATTGTCGGTCATTTTAGACACTCCAGTAAAGCAACAGCCCATTTGAAAAGAATTCTGGAATCGTTAAATTCCAATAGGACCGATGACGTTACAGATCAAGTTCTTCCTGCTCATCGACTCATACAGGACGTACCGACCAGGTGGAATAGTACCTGCACCATGCTAGAGAGGTTGCTGGAACAAAAGCGCACGATTGGTGTATATAGCCAGGAAGCAGGCATCAAATCTTTAACCGCCAATCAGTGGAGCCTTGTGGAGAAGGTTTTAAACACTCTCAAACCATTTGAAGAGCAGACTAAGCAAGCCAGTTTGGCTTCCTCGCATGCCAGAATGATTATTCCGGGTGTTCGCCTACTGGAACGATATCTACAAAGAACAAAAAATCCTGGCGATGATACTTTGATAGAAACTATGCGTACAGAGATATACACTGATCTGCATGCTCGATTTCAGCACCTTATGACCAATAAAACCTGTGTTGATGCCACAATGCTGGATGCAACTTACACACTGAGATTTTCTGGCAATGATGAGAAAGCAAAAGCCAGGCAGATTCTGCTTGAAGACTCTCGGAAAGAGATTCGCACACGCTGATCTGCAACTGCCATAGTAACTTCAGCAACACAATGTACTTCAGAGCAGTTGGATTCCGATATAGTTGCTGCTGATTCGGATATGAAACATGGCGCTTCTTCCGTTCTCGATGATTATTGGGAAGATTTTGATGACCAGCAGCAAGAGCACACTGCAGGTTTTGATTCAACAACGGATGAAGCTGTCTGCCTCAAGGAGCTGGATGCTTATTTGGCTGAACCAATTCAGCCACGCGTTACTCCTCTATTAGATTCTATAGAATACTGAAAGTTAAATCAATATAAATATCCTATTCTGACAGATTGTGCGAAGTCATTTCCTGCAACACCTGCTTCAGGTGTTGAAAGTGAACGTTCATTCAGTAGTGCAAGCGACATTTGCGAGGATAAACATTTAAGCTTGGCGCCACACAAACTGGAACAGCTGTTGTTCTTGAAGAAGAACTTTAGCGTGGTTAATTTCGATTACGAACAGTAACAAAATTGAGACGACTAAATTGCCAATTTTTTGGGAAATTTATTGCATTTACTAAAATATTACATTATATTATGATTTTATTGTCATTTTTAAGACTTTAATTATTATGTTACTTAGTATACTTGCCGTCTCGGTAATAGTCGGTATTTCGTTCGACAGTCTTTGCAAAAGTAGTACAGTGTATTTGTAGTATAAGTAATGCTACTGTGTTAGTTATTGCACATTTACTGATTTTATTCCTAAATATTCTAGACTATTGAGTCTGAAACTATGTAGTACTTAGTATTAGTACCTCGTTTTTAGTTCTTTATTTCCGAATTTTGAGTGCATGTATATAATTTTTTCATTACTTCGTATAGTCATTTAAATAAATAAACATAATGTACTATTGTTGTGCAATGTGTTACTTACGTTTATAATGGGTCATGTTGCCGATCGAACTTAACTGTAGGTCGGTCTTGATGGATTTCTAAAATTCTAAATGGATTTGCCTCGTATATAAGACGACCCCCAGACTTTCCCCATGGTTTCAGACTAAACATCATCTTATAGGCGATATATACGGTACACGAAAAAGTTAAAGCTTCGCATATGATAATCAAACAAACGGTACTCTCCGGAGTCGCACCTACTACTCAGTTCGTGCCCAGATCCGGCAAATAGTACATCCAACTACTCGGATTCGGTACTCGGCAAAAAGTATCTACTCTGTTAGGCCCTATTCAGAAGTAGCAATAAATATGACTACTGTTGTGGCCATATTGGACATCAGATTGTAACCATTTTTATTTAGGCCCAACTAGACACAAGAAGTCTTATCGAGAAAACCAAAGGTTCATGTGAATATCCATTCTGGCAACTCAGCAGGTCAAGGGTATATGTTTATAATGTGGAAAACTAAATATCTGTAAAAGATTTACAGGTGTAAATCTGTACTACCAAATTAAGTTCAACAAAGTTTGCAAGATTTTCTATTTTGTAAACATTCACGAAGATCTTTTTCGCTCTTTGCCCCAAAAAGGTTGCCAACATAATCTCCAGTAACAATGTTGCAGATGCAAACAATTCCACTTGATGTGGTTTCACACAAAAAATCCTTTGGCTGATTCTGACAGTATTTTCTATGCTGGGTACTTCCAAGTGTCTGCATTAAGGGAGGATACATTTTTTAACTCAACTAAAAATACACAGTCCTTATGGTAATTCTTTAGTACAATAACTGACCTCATTTGTTTGCTCTATACAGATGAACCTATAATAACAATCAACTTTTTGCCAAGATTACAAGCCTACAAATAACATATTTGATGGTTGACATTTTTAGTTCTCAAACAACTGTATTAAAGGTTCACCTCTTCAAAGATCACTACTTTAGGTTCTCACAATGGATCTCAGTTTCCCTACTGTAAGATGCATCAATACACATGATGTCAAATTTTAACCAACTTACCAGGAGCATTTTTCTGCCGCATTAGCATTTGTTGGTATTCCTTCATATTCTCTTTGTGATCTTGTGATCCGGCATGCCTATAGTATTCCTTAAAAGATAAAAACGGTATTAAAAGAATAAAATAATCCCTGATGAATAGCACATTTTTCAGAGTCTGACAAATTTTAATGAATCAAGTCCACTCGGTTTCATGTAATATTCTAGGAATGCAGTACCAACCAAGATAAATACTGAACAATTTATTAGTGTAAATATACCCTTGCCCCTTCCAAATCGGAATACTTTCTGCCAAGGCCATTCTTGTCCTCTTGGCTTACAAACAATGAACAAGAGTGGTTTTAGTTTTATTCTGCATTGGAGACTGTTGGGGCTATTTCTGCTTCAAAAATCTGTGTGATGGGCTAAGAAGGTGGTTGATGTGAGTGTACTTCCTTGGTCTGTATCAGCCAGGCCAGGAATATCAAGGGACCAGTGTTGTCAATCCCTCTAAATCCTGAAATGCCTTAAAAGGGATGAGGCATCTAATAAGTATCACAGTAAGTTCATGCTGTGATTCTTCAAGACCTTGGAAATCTCCAAGGCAAAGTTCTTGTGTAGGTGGAGCAGCTCTGCAGAAAGTACAATTGACATCTGGATGCATCTAAACCCTCCAGTAAACACTCTCAAGTGCCACTGGAGATGGAGTTTCTTCTTCAAAGGACTAAAAGACAAAAACATTTTAAGTGAAACTGAGGCAATAGTGAGTAGAGTTAGGCCCTGTGATCCAATGCCTTCAATCTTTGAACAGAGAGGTAAACACAATGGACCTTGTAGATGGAAGCCAAGACCAGCAGTTGAAGCACATAAGGGACTGACCACCTCTTGTGATTCCTAGTAAACTTGTGTACCTAAGAAACCATTTGTGCAAGATCTCAAACCATCATCTCAGAAGCAATACATATTGACACGAAGAGTGTCTTCAAACTGCAGAGAACCTTCAAGATCCAAAGGCTACAAAAACAGGTCCATTTGAAATAAGTTATAAATTTTTCCTCATCCAACAAATGACAAGTGGGGGGCATGATACTCAAAGAGTGGGGGAGGGATCTTCAACACCAGCCACTCCACAAACTCATAAAGTTAACAAGGATGCACAGAACATCGTCCTTTACTTACAACAGGCAACAGATAGTCTAGATAGTGAATGGACAGTATCTGACTCCCTCCCTTTTCCTTTTTCTGGCTGGGGAAAACAAAAATGACAGACTTTTGATGTCTATCTTGATTTAGAGCCCAAGCAAGGATATCCAAAGAGCCATGAAGGAGAATGAAGATCCACTTCCTTGAAAGGATTGTCCCAAAATCCAGAAGGAATTGAAACTGGAAGGATAAGACAATTCTGATTATCTTTAATATCTAGCTGGGCGTTTACAGGTCAACTGCCTATCCCAACCAGCTTAGGGTATCAATCTGACCAATTCACCAATGCCAGTGACTGCTGACCAATCACCAAACACGGACAAGTCCAGCAACAATGATCTGATTTGCGAGTTTACACCAAAACTATCTTAACTGCTGTATTACTGTCTCTGGAAAGACACGATTCCCTTGTCACCTTAACTAGAACACAGCTTATGAAGGTGATGCACCTCCCCAATGCCTATCTAATATAAATGTGGGGTTGTGGGTGCGCAGCACACTTTCTGTTAAGTTTCCTCCCTTGGTAAACCCTCACTGCCACTGATAACACTGGATAAAGCGTCTGGGATTTTTGGACTTTACAAGATTTCCTAAGCATGAAGGTCTAATTTTTCTGCTGATTATTTTTTATTTATATTAGTATTATCTGGCAGGTCCTACACTTCATCACTGCAAAGACAGCAGATTAGGGACCCCGAGTGCAGAGTGTTCTAAAGCACTCTCCATTACAGATCACTGCCATCTCACCGCTATCTGCATGAGTTCAAGTCTCAGATTCAGCCAACGTGGTTATGTGAGAGAGCTTGCCATTTGCTTCTTGTGGGTCGGTGGTTCTTTCTGGGTATTTTTCCGGGTTCGTCCTCCACCATTAATACTGGTCGCCATGTATAGCCTATCATGTGCTGAAAAATTGTGTTAAACCCAACAACAACAAGACAGCAGATTAGGCAAACATCCATGAACAACAAACTAGACATCATAACAGGTCTCTTACTGAAAACCAGATATTAATACAACCATCCATTTCACTCATGAGCTGCAAAGCATTCTGAAACAGACAACCAGTCTAGAATCACACAGTACATGTATGCTAAATAGCAACAAATGAAGATTCAAAGTTAATTTCATTACAATAGATTGTCCAAGACCATCTTAAACAAGAACTTTTTGACAGTTTTGGCTTACCCTTCGGTCTCTGAATTCCATATTGCAGTAAGTACAGTAACCTTGCTGCCTTGAACTGTTATTATCCTGCCTGTCCCTACTGTTACCATCTGACAAGTTGCTCTGTGGCTCATTCATCCATGAAGTGTCATCAACTGTGATGAGAATGTATATACAGTAGTAAAAAAAGAAACAGAATCCAATAACCAATAAAACAAAACTGAAACATCCATGCAAGTTTTGAAAACTGATTTTGTCATTTGAAAAGAAATAGTATTATTAGGGTCTACAATGTAGTAATAAATTCAAGTTCATGGAAACATGGGGTGATGTCTTTGCAAAATAGTAAAGAGTACAAAAAAGTTAAAGCAGATGAATTCAATAGCTGTTATATTGAATATATCAGTGTCTATAAATTTCAGCTCTTTCAAAAGTTATTTGTCACACCATGTTGCAGTTACTGCAATTGAAATTTAAATTCAATAGGAGAAACGAAAGTAATGCAAATCTCATTAGTGTTGATCACAGCACTCATAAGAGATGGTACTGGTGTTCAAACCTCTCTGCTGGATTTTCTGAGTCAACCCTGGTCAGAACTGAGTTGACAGAAGTCAAAATGTTGTTTGCAGTATGTGCCAACAATCACGCCCCCCCCCCTTTTACTTTTGTTTCTGGCAAAGTAAAACTCTGCCAATGAGGAGCTCTGAAATTTATTTTTGTTGGGCTTTGATAGCTAATTGCTTCCTAAATCAACTTAAAAAATGTATCACACATGAACACTATTATGACAGGTGAAATGATCATGCCTTTTGTTTTTAATATATGTAATAAAAATCAAACTTCAAAGAAATATTGCTCTTGTTCTAAAACTGGTTGTCAAAACTATATAATACCTAGGGCTTAAACAAGGTAATGATATGTAACAACTTTTCTTCTCCTACATGCATATAGCATCTGATTTATCTATATTGCACAGTGTTATGGCAGGTATGTCAACACCCTGAAAATACATTTCCGCATTTCATCAGCATGATCCAGGTTTTCTCAGGCAAATTAGATGCTTTTTCAACAAACCCAACAGGCACCTCGCTAAGATAACAGGAAGAGTCTGATCTGAAATTAGAGGCACCCCAAGAGTCAGGCTATTAGATTATTTTGTTAGCACTGACCTTCCACAAAATTATAATTGTGATTGGATTGTAAATGCACCAAATTTCACTTCTTCCATCTTTAAGCGAGATATTTTGCAATAAAATATCATAGCTGACACATACTGGTTTACATTTTTACTAAAATTTAATGTTGTTAGTGAAGACTAAAATGTAATGAAATTATTCATCTAAAACAAAAGAGTGAATTCTTAATGGCTAAAATTGATAGCATTACAGGGCTTCGAATAATGCACAAATGTGCATCATCCCTGATGCTATACAATTAAAAATGACACATTAAAAAGCCCTCTTGAGACTCCTGTCCAATGAATTAAAAATTGCTGGCCAATGTTGATTTCCAGCTTATGGAAAAGGGAGAGGTTTCTCAAACAAGCAGCACCTCTTCAAAATGTAGTATGGTTCCTGATTTCTTATTCATCCTGCTTTGTACCCTACTGTAGGTATATAGAGATCTCTGAAATGCTTAATCACACACTTAGAATGCAAGCTTTTATCAGGAACTCCAAAAAAAACACATTGGCACTGTAAATCTTTAGAAACACTACATTTACATTTGAATACATGACTATGCACCTGGCTTCCTGACTGCTAAGCCAATCAGCACTAAGGATTGCGGTTATGCTCATTAATTACTCACAATGTTCATTTCCGAGTGAAGCCAAATAAGCAGAGCATGTTACCTCAATACCAAGGATTCAAATTAAATTGAAAAATACACCATACCCAACAACAACAAAAACACATTTTAGGACAATTGATACAAGTTTTAAAGCAAGATATTGTGGTATTCTTTATCACAGTAGCAATGGCAGGACAGCAGTAACTATGCCAACAGTTGAAAAGCTGTGACTTTAGATTTTCATTCAAATGTGAGCCTTACAAGCAGACATGGTTTTATTGTCCAGTTCAACAAATAATACAAACAGGAAAGAATTATTTTTTTTTTTTACTACTCCTGCCATAGTGAAGGCAGTACACAAATCTGAAAGGCAAAATGAAAGAGAGAAAGACAGATACTTACCATCTTCATAATCTACAATTTTTCTAGGTGGCAATGGTGGGGGCTTCCATGTGGAGGTCTGTGCCTTCTGGTTCCAGTTTCCCTCACCCATGGAGGTTTGGTCTTTCTGACTTTGAGTGGTTGTATTCCTCTGACGTGTCTGCCCAACTGCTCCCCATGACTGTCTGTTGTCTTGCTTCATCCCTTGGGACTGATTCTTACGGTTACCTTGAGACCCTCCACTCCTACTTTGACCCTGACCCTGACTCTCACCTTGACCTTTATTTTTCATAATCCCAGCAAACCTTTGAGATTTTCCAGCAGTGTTTCCGCCTGTGCCTGAATAAACAAGATTTATTAAGTACCCAAGGTAATTTTACTGGAAATCTTCTCACATTAAATTTTGTAATTTCACTTGATTAACTTACTAATGAAAATAACCACTAGTCACATGACAGCTGACACTGCTACATTAAGCTTTGTTCTGAACTTCAAATGTGGGGCTTATTCACACATGGAGTCTGCATCAATATGGCATGCAAAAGCTTGATGAGCCAAGTAAATTTTAATAAGGTGTAAATGGTGCCACATCGATATTGTAAGCAAATAATGATGTCAAAATTTGATGTATTTAATAAAGGGTTTTAAACAAACATTCAATTTTACATTTCATTATGCTGCAAGCTGCTTGTTGCAATTGGCATACTATGGGAAATTGTTGAATTTTATGCTCAATGAACAAAGATGTATATACAATGCAAGTACACAACATTAAGACCATGTATGCAACATTGCAAAGTGTTTTGCCAGTGTCACAAATGAATTTTTTAAGACATACTGTCACAACACCAATAACAGTGAAAGTTATGTGATAACTTGTTTAATGTTCCTGATGTTGTTTACTATAATAATGAACAGCTGAAACATCTGAGCTTCAAACAAGACAATGTGTTATTTATGCCCTCCACTAATCTGATATTAGCTTGGCAGAGAGAAGTCAGCACTGCACAATTCCTCGGGTACTGTTAATCTAATTGACAAAAATTAAGTCACTCTGGTACAAAAGATAATTTACATGTATGAACAACAGGTACTCCCCTAAAATGATCATACTGTCAGGTACTTCCAATCTGTCAGGTATTTCCAATCTAACGCCTATCACAATACACACCTTTCTAAATGGAATATGTATTCAACATACTTTTAATGCTATTCAAGCTGTGAATTGTTATATCTGCCTAACTTTTGCCACATTATACAGAAAGTGACAATTTAAAAGCAACATAAGAACACACATTATGGCATCATTAAAGCTAAAAAAAATGGGAAATGTGAAATCAAGTTTTAAAGATGTAGCCCAACAGTCCAATTTGTTTACTTCCTGCCTTGTGAACTATTCATATAGAGAAAACAGTTCTCATCAAATCACAAAATATGGAAGACATTCCCAGAGACACTTGCAACTGAATGAGATTTTTATTTTATTATTCTAGTCTCAAATGCTTGACAAGACTGTACAATAGCAGACATGTAATCTATCATTTCCAATAGTAGTATTTCGCACATCATATGCAGTACAAAAACTGCATCCATCCTCCAACCACCTTAAAAACCAAACAGGAAACAACTAGGTTACAAAAAAAAGCCAGAGCAAGATTTCACATGTGAAAATCCTGCAAATTTCATTGGATAATGCAATTAATGCAAATTAGGCCAATCAGTAACAATATTACTCTGCCAGGAAACCAATCATGCCTGCTTGGTTTAAACTATCCACATCAAGACTGTCACAGTAGAAATCATATGACAATATCTAATTTATACAAAAAGAAACATTTAATTTTACATTAAAAAAATTACTGTAAAGCAGCAACAAATCAGGTAGATGAATCAAGAAAATCATGTACACGGTGCACAAAAAAGTTGCTGAGTAGGCAACAAAAGACCTACGTGCTTGCACAAATGACTTCTGAATAGGCTGGATCCCCAATCCAATTCTTTCCATTTCATTTTCATGTTCCATCCTAGCCTTGTTAGAACGATGAAGCAATCCTTTCTCATGAACTTCTAAAGCCTGCAGAAAACAGAAAATAATTAAGTGTAACATACGGTTATTTTGCCAAGAGTGGGTGAAAAGTAACATCTAAACACTACAACTCCTAACGCGTGAGAGAGAGAGAGAGAGAGAGAGAGAGAGAGAGAGAGAGAGAGGTTAATTGGATTATTTTAATTAAACATTATTAGTATATGATGTAAAAATTAAAGGAGAGAACAGAATACAATAAAAGGAATCAATATGGGTATATGTAATCTCAGAAACACAAACTTTAATTCATTATCAGCTAACCAACATCCAAAACTACCATTTACAAATCAACTAGTTTTTTTTAGACGAGTTGTATATAGAATTGCTTAGGATAGAGAACTACATGACCATGTGTAAAAGGTATAAAAGCAAGCCATTACTGATGTGAATTTGTCAAAATTTCATAAACAATAATTGGTGCCACTTAACCAACTGATAATCGACTATAATCAGCTGCTAAGAGCACGGTTTAATATTTGTTTGTTATATAGGTATATCTTTCCTCAAGAGTTCCAAATAATAATAAAAATGCACAGGAGTAATCTCTTTTAATGACCTGTACTTTAACCTGATAAAAATATATTTTTTTCTATTGCGTTATTTTTTTCAACAATTTTGTATGTAACCGAAATACTGTTGCAATTCCTCAAAATCCTTTCATTCATAAGTGATGTGCTTTTTTACAAATACTAAGAAGGGTTTTACATTTAAACTAAAACAAATCATCAAAATGTTTTTCAATTTATTAAATTAACAATTGAACAGCTTCATCATGATTATATGTTCCTAATTATTAAAGTTGAATATGGTATGGTTTTATATTTATAAGTTGTGAAGGAAATAATTCATTTCAACTTTAGTGGATTGGAACCCTATTTAGCTTAACCTTTACACTGGAGCTTTACTAACCTTTGCGTTTTGCTTATATATCTTTCATTTTAACGTTCGATTAAATCTCTCTAACTAATAAAACTAAAAATAATCTCTCATTACACACATAGTGTGTATAGAATTTGCAAAAACAAAGACAGAAAACATCCAGTTTTGTTGCGGGTTGTTCGAACTTTAAAACTGAATCGGAGATGAAAATGGTGAAGAGTGACTGGAGATCTTGTTTGAGACCTTGAGTTCTGTCCGCCTTACTCTTTAGAATTTAGAATGTTCCATACAAATGACATTCCAACATATGATCCATCACCAGCAATACATTTGTGGAATGATTCAAAGAGACGGGTAAGGAGACCAGAACAAACCCCATATGGACCCAGATTGCAGGTGGAGGACGAGAAAGGACACCTGGATCCCTGCCTGGAATCGGATCCAGATTATCTCGAGAAACAAGAAATGTTAATTGACTGATTGATGATTTGAAGTAGGATTTATATTTCTGTACCTCTGCATTTCATATGATGCTATTTATGAAACAAAATTGTTGTTAATCTCAATACAAGTGTGTGACATAGTTTTGTGGACAGGACTAGTAAATGTTTGGTAGGACTAGTAAATTTCTCAGTACACTAGTTGTTCTGGCAACAAAGAAATTTGCGTTAAATTCAAGCCCTGTATATATGTTGCAGATATATTTAAATTGTATTATTACCTCTGCCGATGGGAAGGAAACTATGCACAGATCACAGACGAACCTTTTCCCTGGGCCTCCACCTCCATTTTGGTTATCTGTTTAAAGACTGCAGATGCATTAGCAAAACATAACTCAAAATAAGTCACAAATTATATACAACAAAAATTATATCTACTGGAAAAGCATGTCACAACAAATCTTTATATTTAAGTTTCTGCATCATACAGATTTTTATGGCAATAGTTCACTCTACAGAAAATTTAAAACTGCAATGATTTTTTCAAAAAGAAAATTTAAATTTTAAGTGCCCTCATATGGAAACTGAACCCTGCCTTGCATGAATGGTCAAAAAACTCCCGATCAATTCACAAAGTAATTTGTACAAGTTGTTGAAAAATTAAAGTATAATGCACTAACTGTTTTACCATTATGGATACGTTTTCATTTTCTTGGATTATTATGTGCTCCAAAAGGTTATAAGAGTAAAGATGTATGATTTTTTTTTATGTTTTCCAATTTCATTGTTTTTGTCATTTGTTGTTCTGTGGTGTAGTCATATCATTATTGATGGTGTAAAGATCTTAGAGCTTTTAAAGATTAGGCGCTATACAAAGTCCTCATTATTATTATGATACTGTATTGAATTAAACCTCATGACAGGGCCACAATTCCAATACCAGATAAACAGCACCATATTTTATTTCCTTCTATATATCACAGAATGGACCAGGAAACGTTTTGCGGAGACAGGCATTGGCACATGATCCAGAAAAGTGGAGGGGACTGGTCAGTAGTTCAGCAGCACAGTGCCTCAATGACCACACTAGGTCAAGAGACTGATGATGATGATATAATATTATCAGAGGTCTCGGAAACGCTTAATTACGCGTATTTTAATGCAAATATTTGATCTGGGACGCATAAATCACTCCATGCAGGAGTCCTCCATACGCATGCAAATAGCTGGGAGACAAAGTTAGTGTTGATTACTTTATCATTTTAGCTGTGCTGATATTTACAGTGACATAATTCAGTGGTTAAAATACCCCCAGTTCTGCCTGCTGATTTTAGTCGAGTACATCAAAAGAACATGACGCAATAGCTGGGCTAGCTGGGCAGCAAGTTCAACGGTCTTTGACTAGCAGCTTGGGTGGGAAAATGTTAAATTTACAATGACTGAATGCAGAGACAGAAAGATCCTGAGATGTACATGTAGTTATTATAAGAGTACACTTTAGCTTCCATTATTGTGTTAATTTCTGACTAGCCAAATAAATAGTGCATGTGACCTCCAAATCAAAACATGTCGGGACGAAACATTGTTTGCAAATTTGGATAAGTAGTTTGGGGTTAAATGGCAAACTGACCAAGGTTTTAATGAGATTCAGAAGATTGCTGAAGTTTTTTTTTAGAACTGACAGTTTGGATGGAAATAGTAGCCAAGCGTAAGAAAGTGTGTGATGCCTGGCTTAGTGTTTGGAATACAACTATTCCTTGGATTGTCAAAATTCAGTCTCACCATGAAGGACTATCAAGAGTTACATTGCTGTCAGGTTATTCTGGGTATCTAAGGTTACCAATATTGGCACAAAACCCATACCAAATTCAATTGTCAACAGAATATTATATTCAGAATGTTTATGCATCAGGATATGAAATGAAATAACGTTACTTTGGACTCTTTCTGGCATTTCAGCCAAAAATTGAATTTTCACCCAACATGTGATCCAATGTTTACAGAAATGATGTACCGTTGTGCAGAATTACCAGACATGCCGAATACATGTAGCCTGACACTGTTGTACATGTCGGTGTTATAAAGAATGTGGAAATTAAACTCAACGGCAACCAACAGTTCTTCTAATCTGGAAAGTTCAACATTGTCAAGGATGGGACTGCAACTTTTGCTGGTGGGACTCCTACTTTTACCAAATAGGGAGTCCTGGACTCCTAGTTTTAAAATCCTAGTGAGACCTCTGATTATGTACAGGTATGTATTCATAATAATACTTTTACATTAAGATTCATTTAGCTATTTATTAGTCCTACAACATAATACCTTGACCCTGATATTTATGTTTTGATCTTCGAGGTATTATTGGTAGAACAGCACAGTATAGCACGTGTTCATGTCAATACATGTAACATTGTAAAGAAGCCAAACTTTCAGGAATATCTTGCACTCTTGGCATCCCAAACGATGTTTTTCTAAAAATTATTGTCATAATGTTTTAGTCAGATTTTACTTTGATGTCATATTTCTAATAAATTCTCACTAGTAAATAGATTGATTTTCATGTTTCGTTGGCCTACATTTCAATGGAAGCCTGGAATACTGAAATCGATTAAAATGATAAGATTCTTTAATGAAATGAAGCTATCTAAACACTTAGCTTGCACTTGTCCCAAGATGAAAAATTCCCGAAAATCGCAGGTTTCGGAAGCTGTAACTTCAGTTTGGTACGATGTACAAAAGCCAATGATGGCTTGATGAATATAAAAATATCTCATGAGTAAAACAAGCCATATAGAATGGTTGTATGCTTTTAAATATGGAAATAGCAGAATGAAATCGAGTGTCATGGGTGGAATCAAGTATTTGAAAGTTACGAACCTTCTCTTTTTATATAGCAGGGCTCGAAATTAGCGGTAGTCTGCAAACCCGAGGCTAGTAGATTTCCCGTCGGGCTAGTAACTTTCATAATGTTAATAGTCTGACGAGCTAGTAAGTTTTTGGTTATCAACAGTCAGCGTTTGTTTACTCAATACCCTAAAAAAGACATGACTTCGGCCGATGTTCTTTAGAATCAATGCAGTTACCGTTGTAAACACAGTCATAAAATATTAGCATGTGAAGATGAAGTCAATGTCTGCCTCGGAAATGTGTTTCTATTACAAGAAGCCATCTGATTATGTGCGTTTCACTTAACAGCACCAATTTAGGTTCCATCATTAACAATGGAAATTTGGAAATTGATTCATATTAATCTGATAGCGAATTAAATGGTATCATGCTTTATTCACGCGACCACAGTAACAAATTACGAAACATTACACCACACAAAAGAACATAGCATCAACTATTCAAAGAAATTAGTTTACAGGTTTGTTTCTTGAAGGTATTTTTTTTTGCTTGCTCTGAGTCACAAACGGGTAACTCATATTTTACATTTGTATAGAAATAATTAGAAGAATTAGATCAATTATTATGATAAAATTACTGACACATCATTTTCCAAGCAACTACTTTTTCTATGATAATAAGAATAGCTTTTATATTTCTCCCCAAAAAACGATTGAACAAATAACTGAATACACGTAGAGATATCCAAGCATTTGATGGGAATTAAAATCTCACATTGGCATCTAAGATTGAAAATATTCACGCTTATTATTAACTTCAACAATACACTGAGGTTAGATTAATTAGGAACAATTACCAAACATATGTTATTAATGATGAGACCGTAATTGGAGCTGTTAAATACCACAGGTGTTCGATACGCTCTTGATGTGAAGTGGGAAAAAAATCTAAAGAAACAAATTATACAGAGTGACAAAAATACCTTAGAAAAATATCTCAGGAATATTTTTGGTATTTTTCTCGCTATGTATGATTTTGTTCCTTTTGGTTATTGCTTTCTTTTTCATTCACATCAAGCTCGCGTCGAGCACCTGAGTTAAATACAATGCGCCGAGTCAGCTCTTAGTTTGATGGGAGCACACATTTTCCAAGTTGAAACTAACATAATCTTTTGATGTTAATATTTTATAACTGTCTTTACTTTAGCCACTGCTTCAATCGTGCAGAACATCAAGTCAAGTCTTTATTAGGGAAAAGCCATTTGATGGAAGGGGGGGGGTACAAAGGCACGTGATTTTAAACGGGTTTCTTGCTTTGACTTTTTTTTATATATAAAGGACACTGTGTCATTCCTTTTCTTACTTCAAATAATTTGCGTCAGCTATACTGTAACATCTCATATTTCAAAATGAGGCACAATTCCCGCCTTATAAGACAGGCAAAATGTGGCATTTTATAGAAGGTGTTCAGCCTCCGGAAAAAAAAAAAGTCATTCTGTTATCTTGCAGTTACAAAGACATCTATGCTTTGACTTGGCACACAGTTGTACAATCATATGCTGCTGACTGCAAGAATAGTCTGGCATTGATTGACCTCATCCTGACAATCCCAGCCCAATCTGCTGATGCTGAAAGGGGTTTCTCAGAGATGAAAATAATGAAGACTGGAGATCTTGTTTGAGACCTTGGGTTCTGTCCGACCTACTCTTCATCATGATTCATACAAATGACATTCCAACATATGATCCATTGTCAGCAATACATTTGTGGAATGTTTCAGGGAGACGGATAAGGAGACCAGAACAAACCCCATATGGACTCAGAGTGCAGGTGGAGGACGAGATAGGACACCTGGATCCCTTTCTGGAATTGGATCCAGATTATCTTGATAAACAAGAAATGTGAATTTATTGATGATTTAAAGTAGAATTTATACTTCTGTACTTCTACGTTTTATATGATAATACTATTTATGGAATAAAATTGTTGTTAATCTCAATACGAGATTGAGACTGTTTTTGGGACAGGGCTAGTAAATGTTTGGCAGGGCTAGTAAATTTCTCAGTACACTAGTCCTTCTGGCTACCAGGAAATTTGTGTTAAATTCAAAGCCTTTATAGTATCATAGAGAGGGTCCCATGTCTGAATGGGTCGTGGGGGTAATCTATAGGGCTGTCAAAAATCACGAAAAACTTACCAGGGTAACCATTGCGCCATTTAACGGGTACCCGTTAGAACATGAAAGACATGTACAACCCTAGACCAATTAATTGTTATCTGCCTTTCTTTAATATTTTGTCTGGCTATAGCGACTAACAGTGTAATGCACTACCCAATGTGAAGGGTCCGCAACGTGGTAGCTGCGAATGATCGGACAGTACGCTATTAATTAATAAATTTATTTAGAATAACATTTGTACCCAGACGGTAAGTATAATCCAACTTCTAATGATCAGCTGCGTTAAATCCTTTAGAACACTAATCTTTTTTTAGTATAAATCCCTGTCAGAACAGAACACGTGTATTCATTGGCTGTTGACCTCGGAGTTGAATTACCCACGCATGCGTGTAAAGCAGCTTTACCACACAGTAAGAGAAATGCGTTCAAACCGTCTTGTGTCTGTGTGTGTGTGTGAGAGAGACCATGCAGTCACAGAAGTAATATGATTTTGGAATAATAATTCTTAAGATAGTTATGACAAAAACGTAGTAGCATCAAGAGTAGAAATGTTGGTACATTTATGATGGCTATTTTTCAAAATTAGCAGAGCTAATCGACTCGAAACAATGAGCTGCTCAAAGATTGCTTTGAGGCATGGCGAAAATTTCAAGGTGTCTAGGTGATAATTGTTAATAATATAACGTGGGATTTCTTTGACATGTGTGTTCGGAAATGAAAGGTAGCCATCTGAATTTCATTAAAAGAGCACACAATGTACCGATCATTTAGCACCCACAATCAATAGTTATCATCTACAAAGAGGTTTATTACCTGTAGAACAATGACTATGCTTTAACCTTGGCATATAATTCCTCAGGAAAAAGGGGTTTGTCCTGTTGCATAATGCCAATGAATTTTACTAATCCAAACAGACTCTCTGATATATTGTTTATTTATATTAAGCAGGGATCTGGTTTCTAATTAAAGCCAAAACTGTCACACGTTTGAAGTGGTTTTGTGTGTAGCGATTTATTAGTGGGCCACTGATGCATAACGGGTGGTACTACTCCTAAATATAGACTGGAGCTGTAACTGATCCAAGCGTACTGCTGACGATATATATTTTAATAGTGTTGGCGAGTCTGGCGACAATTTATTTTTGTGAACGGGTACCCATGATTAATTTTCAATACCCGGGTATTTCACTACGGTTGGGTACCCGAGTACCCTTTGACAGCCCTAGTAATCTACGGTATTCTTATCACTCTGCATGATTTTTTTCCTTTAGATTGTTTTTTATTTCACATCAAGCTCATGTTGAGCACCTGTGGCCACAAGTTGCCGTGGCTTGGAAACCTCTGATCTAGATGAAAAGTCGTTCAAGATTGCTAGAACGGCTAGTATGGTGTTGGCGAATTCCAACTTTTTGATAGGCAATGGTCTCCGACTCTACATCCTAAAATAAATGTACAGATATCAAAAATGGGGTGGCAAGGGTCAGAGGAAACTCGGATTAAGACTATAATAAAACGTCAGTCTTGTGGCAAGGGCCCTCGTAGTCCTACATATAAGACCCGACGCTGATATTTATGTTTGGGGCGTCTAACCAAAATCAACAATGTGCTGTCTTACAGGTAGGACTAGTCTAGGGCCCTCGTAACACACCGAGATTTATTTTATTATTCCGAGAATGGAGGCGAATTTCTACTTATTACAAGTACCTAACTTTTAAACGTATGCACAATAAGTAAAAATTCCCGTCCATTCGCATAGTGGTATCGACCATTAGAATTTACACTATAGTTGTGCACGAGAGCGGCCATTTTATTTCAACGGGGTGGCGTGTGGGGACAACATACCCTGACTAGACCTATTTCCTTTATCAAATGCACGCTGAGATGGCATCTGAGATCCCTGTCCTTTATACATTTGGCTAGCATAGTTCTGGTTACCACTGTAACCACCACCACCTCCGTAGTAACTCATTGTTTCTTAAAATGATATTCTACCACATCTACGGCTTTTATTCAAATGAAGACTGGTTGTTCACTTCGTTTTGCTTGGAGAACATACCATTTAATTTTCTGTGGGCGATGGATATTTCTTACGAACCTGACTTTTTGTTGTAAGTTTACCTAAAAAAAAGTACTGACATTTTAATACTAGATAAAGACTAACATTAAGATAAAAAGAACAAGAATATATTGGAAGCAACTGGTGTAGCAGATGTCTATTCAAATATCTAAATTTACCCCTAAAATTAAATGGTTGAGCCTTTAATCTTTCGGATTTTAAACCAGTCTAATTCACACTGCTGATTAACGTTAGACAAACTAAATGATCCCTACAATAGTTTTGTTTTGTTATTTTTCGGACGTCACTGACCAGTAATGTTAGAAGCTAAAGGTGGAGAAGAACTTGATGGTCTACGTCAAGGCGTGTACGACTTCAAGAAGTGATACATGATAGATTAAAACAGTACAATGTAGAATCAAACAACGGGTCCGATGTCATTCGTTCCAACATATCATCAGAATGAGACGAAAAGATCCTCAAAGTTTTCTACGATCTCGATATAAAAAGTAATTGTTATACATCTGGCGAAATTTCAGAGACATTTTATCAGCAAAACGATACATTTCTTGGCCTTAACTAAAACCAAGGCAGACTTTTTTTTTCTTCATCGGTACTCTGTTTACTTTATTCACCTAGAGGCTGTTTTGAGTATGGACAGGGCATAGACCAGCTAGTTGGTCTCTAAGCCTTATTTTTTATTTTGACTTGACGGCTTTAGAGTCAAAATATTTAAAAAAAAAAGGCTTAGAGACCAACTAGCTGGTCTAGGGCAGGGCAGTAGAGAGCGATCACGGACCCTGGGGTAAGAAACACCCGGGCCTCTCCTAGTTCTTGTTCAAACAAAATTATTTGTTTTATAAAAATTAAATAGTGATGTTGGGCCCTGAGTATGGGAAAGAGCGAAATGCACTGAGTAGTTGTGGCTTGTTTTGTTCCATCAGACATACCATCAAGAAAGGACGGACCTTGAAAATATTTATCTGCGACCAGATCACTAATTACTTTGAGAATATATTCGACCGGTATGCAGAGAACTCGCCCTGGGAGAAGTCGCCCCAGATTGGTTGAAGAAGTCGCCCCACTTCGTCTGGAGAAGTCGCCCCAAAACCCAGATAACCTTTTTATGGCAGAATTAAAACATCTTTTACGTGATTTATTTTTAGATTTTTATTTATACGCGATCACAACAGAGATATTAGCTGGTAATCATTAAAGCAATATCATAGTAATATTTCTAAGACGAAATTCAGTCTTTATATAATCTAATGAATGACGACAGTGTAGTGACTACAAATGATGATTAGTCAAACACTATTATTATTATGAATCGAGACGACTATTTTAAATAAGTTGAACGTCAATTAAATGAGGAAAACTACTACAAACATATTGGCGAAGATCCGTCAATAGAAATGAAATAAAAAAATTTCAACATGCTTTAATGAGATGGCTAAAAAAAATAATTCCGTATACGAGGAATTTGATACTTTCCCTCTTAACATGCGTACACCTCAATTCTACATATTACCCAAAACTCATAATGAAATCATATATTGAAGATACAACAAGTTTTCATTAAAAAGTTTAAGTCTATTCCACAGCTATCTGTTAATTATTTCAATCCTGGTATTATTAGATGTAACATCACTATATGCCAACTTTCCGCATGCAGTTGGTATTGAAGCGTGTACAAATTTGTTTGATTACAATGCTAATAATAGCTAACTATCCTTGTGAAGATATTTGTATAATATTAAAACTTATCTTGGAAAATAATTATTTTCAATTTAATAATACGAAATACATATACATAATGGGTTCGGCAATGTGTATTAATATGGCTCCTTCATACGCTTTCCTCTCATGGGTAAATTTGAAAGGCAATTTCTTCAAAACGAAAAGTTGAATCCATCTGTTTGGCTCAGAATTTTCGATGACATTTATATCTGGAAGCAGTCAACCGAAGAACTGTAAAATTGTATTGATCGCCTAAATCATTTTCCCCCGATAATTCAATTTACTTATACTACATCGAGTACGCATGTTTCATTTTCAGAATTAAATGTGATATAAAATACTGATAACACTATCTCTGCAAATATTCATATCAAGGAAACTAATTTCCACCAATATGTCAATAATCTTCATGTCATCTCATGTCATTTAAAAACGGTATACCACATAGCCAGTCGAAAAGATACCGACGTATTATTTCAGATGATTGTCAATTACAAAATTCGTTGAATAAATTCCAAACATTTACAAAACCGAAATTATCCTACACATACAATTGATTCTGCGCTGAACAATATCAGCAATATTACTCAACATTGAGCTTTAAACAAAGCAGTATGTACCAGAGAGAGAGAGAGAGAGAGATGTAATTCCTTTCACAATACAATCGAATCTTTCATTATCTAATCTATGTCGTATAATTAATAAATTTTAATCTCCTAAATTTATCAAATAAATTTATCAATTTACCAGCGTAAAAACACTTTACAAAAATAAATCAATTATCGCTTAAAGAAGACCCAAGAATTTGACAGATTTTGTTTTATTAGTACTAAACAGACAGAAAAGAAAAAGAAAAAAGAACATTTTCGTCATCTAAATGCAACATACACCGGTGCTCTTGATGTGTAAATATAAGATAAACTACTATGAATAATCATCGCTTTCATATATAAAATTATAGAGATCCGCAGTTTTCATCTAGTATTTCAACACAGTTTAACACCAATAATAACTCTCTAAGCGAATTGTCTTTCATGCCGAAATTTTATAACCAGTGAATATCACAACATATGGCACTTAAAAAATGGTATGCATCAATAATAATCATTTATTTGGTTGGATTTTTATAATAAAACGTACAAGTAAATTTTGGTTAGCAAATCTCAAGAACTTGCACGTTTTTTTTAAATAGTGCATGAATAGACAGAAAAGAAGAAAAAAAAAATATTTTCGTTATCTAAATGTAACATACATTAATGCGATGTGCAAACATAAGAGACACTAGTATTATGAATAATCATCACTTTCATATATAAAATTATAGAGATCCTCAGTTTTCAGATAACAAAATACATTGTCCGTTTTTTTTTAAACATTTCGTACCTGAAGAAGCAAAAATTAATGCGAAATTGTTCAACCGTTCATTGTTAACAGTTGATTTATTATTTAACTATTTTCAATGGAATTTAATCGTGACCTCTAATTTTAGTTATATATTAATTATATCGGCGAGTATTCTTTTCAATAGAAACAAAACGGAGTTAGAAATACTGAAATGGTTTCACTAAAATACAGACATAATACATTGGTATTATATTGCTCATGGAGGAAAGATCACAATTACCGGGTACAAAATACTATATCAAAGAGGTGCATATGTCCACAAGAATTAGCACAATACCATTGTCTTTCATTCGATGCGGATAAAAGAATTGCAAATTTTATTGATTTAATAACATACTAAATTTAAGAAAAACAACAATAAATAAATCCTTGACATCCATGTGGCGAAATCTCAGAATTATTATATATTATCCTTGGGGCGACTTCTCCAGGCAAAGTGGGGCGACTTCTCCGACCACTATGGGGCGACTTCTCCTGACACATGGGATGAGTTCTCCCAGGGATAGTTCTCCATGGGGCGAGTTATCCCAGGGCGAGTTCTCCATGGGGCGAATTCTCCATGGGGCGAGTTCTCCGCTATTCTATTCGACCCATACCTTCTGCTTTAAAAAAAAAACTGCTTCAGTTGCCAAATTAAACTAAATCAGCTAATAGAACACTTGCGCTTCTCTAGGCAGTGGCAGAGCGATCTGCCTAGAGAACTCTGTAACGGATCACTACCATCTCACCTCTGTCTGCCTAGGTTCCAGTCTCATATTCGTCCAATGTGGGTACGCGAGAAAGGTTGCCAGTAGCTTCTCGTGGGTCGGTGGTTCTTTCAGGGGGGGGGGGTCGGGTTCATCCTCCACCATTAATACTGGCCGCCATGTATAGCTTATCGTGTGCTGAAAAATGGTGTTAAACCCAACAACAACAAGAACTATGCAGTTAACATTATGACAGGTGACCGCTCAAACAAAAGACAATGTACCAAAATTGGAAACTCATCTAGTTCGTGGGTAAGTGTTTTTAAAGAATATCCCAGGGTAAGATTATATTTGTTATACCCGTCTGAGCTTTTTTTTTATGGCAATGATGAACCAGTGATGTTTAAAGGTTCAATATCACTTATTGGTTGTCCTGCAAGACTTGTAATTGATATGGGCAAGAGCTTATCAGCCTTTAATTAATTAGCCGGTACTGTGTTTATATGTTAGAAATCCTCTTCTAATGAACGTATTTTATGCAGAGAGTACAGCGATTCTTTGTTAATGTTCCTCTTTTTGTGTAAATGTGTCATCAGACTTAGTTATAGGACTCGTGACAGTCAGGGCAATGAGGTATTTACCCATTGAGGGTATTCATTTACTAGGAAATGATCTAGCTGGAGATAAGATTGTGGTTCATTCACTTGTAACTGACAAGCCTTGTTTGTACCTGTTGAATAAATATAATATAGCATAATTTTAAACAGAGCATAGTATATTCATTCAGTTTCTCAGTGTAGTCACATGACTGATGTCTGTTACTAGCCTATGATGGAATGTGTAGTATGTACATGATGACTTAATAAAAGTTGTATTGCTCTGAGAACAACGTCTGTTTAATCTGCTTGTTAAGCAGCTGACTGGTATGTCCCCTACTAGTGGACAATTTATCAACAGTACCAAAACGTTGATCTTATAGAAATTAAAATCCCTGATGTATACAAAGCTTGTGCAGTTACTAGATCTATGACCAAAAAAAAACTGTTCTGAACGAAGTTGATCTAGATGTTTTTCCTTTCGTGGCTCCTATATAGGTCAGTCTTTAAATGATGTTACTTTGGCACCTGCATTGGATCGATCAAGATATATTGATGACAGATCGATCAAGATATATTGATGACAGTGATACTCTTTTTGCTATGCATTCTAGTGATAAAGACAGTCACTATCTGTCTCACAGGAAAAACAAATGCAGAGATCGCCTGCTTGTTTAAGAGAGCTATTATCGAAAATGAAGCCACGCTAATACCAAATTGTTATTTGGTTAAAAATGGGGTCCTTAGGAAGAAACGGGTGCTATTTTAGGTACCCGCTGATGATGAATTGTCAATAAGCTACCAAATTGTTGTTCCTAAGAAATATAAAGTCTGGTCATTCAGGAGTCAGTAAGCAGTGTCGTCAATAGGGTTGGTGCAACCCATTGCGGTAGCTCATGGTGTCACCCATCATGGACTGTCGTCCTGCACAAAAATTCCACAATTTTATTGACAGTCACGAGCGGTAGGTAACTCATGGTGTCACTCCTTGAAGTTTCTTCCTGCACAAATATTCAAAAATTTTATTGACAGTCATGTTTGGTAACTCATGTTGTCACTGCCCCCCCCTCCCCCATGGGTCTCCTTTCTGTACAAAAATTCAAACAATTTATTAATTTTGGCGTCATTCCCTCCTATGGTGTCACCAGGTGATGTCCGCACCTCTCACCACCCACCCCCTTGTGACGCCACTCTCAATAAGACTAATCGCAAGATTTTTGCTGAAAATTAAGTGACGTTTGTAAATACTCTATATCTTGCCATACTTATATGAAATCTATTACTGCATGCAACTAACGATTTAGTAAAATAATGTTACAATGTGTCAGTCCTCTACTTTTAAAAGACCAATTTAGGCAACCAATATTTGTTGACCATAATGTGTGCGTTCACAAGATTTTCAAGAACTATTTCTTTCAAGAGTATAAAACTAAGATCAGAACAACAGCTTTAGTAAAGCTTTTCAAACTTTTGGCCTTCCTAAATCTGTCCATTATGATCAAAGGTCAAATTTTATGCTTATAATTTTCCAGCAAGTCTTGCATTTATTAGTCATTTAACAGTTTAAATATTCTGCCTATCACACTAAAGGTCAATGTGCTTTAAAAAGATTTCATCAGACTTATAAAGTATGATTAGGTCTTATTGATTTGACAGGAAAAGATTGGGACGAGGGTGTTCATTTGTTATTGGTTTTTGTTATGGAATCAATGCAGTAATCTTTAAGGTTTTCTAGTTTTGAAGTAGCTTTATTATCATTGACCCTTGCATAAAAGTTACACCATTCTAATTTCACTAGGAATCTAGCCGAAAATGCTAGATTTACTTCAGGTATTTGACACCCTAATATTAAAGTGTTGCAGGCGTTATTGAGCGTATCTGGCTTTGAAAGCACCAGGGCACAAAGAGCCTGGTCCATTTTAGCAATCTCATTAAAAGAAGAGTATCTTGTACAGATTGGAAAGCTGAATAGAATCAGTTGAGATTGATTCGAAATTCCCTTCTTTGTTATCTACAAATCCAAATAAAGGTTTGTATTTGTTGAAATCAGTCTATTTGTATTCGGTGTTTTGTCCAAAGTTTATTGAGCATCAGTTACATTGGAGGACAAAAGTTTCAGTTGACTAATGGTTTTGAAAATAAAATATAATATATAGTTTCGATGTATTCTAATCATTGAGGCATTCACATCGAAATAAGCGACATGACGGTTGAAGAAAGAAAAGAAACCTTAATAAATCGAAACAGAAGATCCACTGCTATATAACTTTTGGGGGATAATGTTTCAAAGCTTCCCGTAAATTTGTAATATTAATACATGATAACTCAAGGCACCACATATGAATATAGAGCTCACTGATAACATTATTGTTGTTGTATGCTCACATAGTATGTTGTCTGAAAAATACCTCGACTGCAATTCTAAATGCCTTTTCCGAATGTAGAGTTTTTACGTTATAACTCATATATAATACGTGAGTTCAGATGGAGTAATTTCCATGCTATATATACAATTTCTTAATAAATAAATAATCTAACTTGTTTCATTGAGTTCTTCCTACATTATATCTGTCTTTCATTTAGATTAGGAAATCGGCAATAGTTAATTATGATATTCAATGCTGTGCTTATATTTTTATCTAGCACTTGAGTTATTAACACCCCCATACACCCGCTGAAGAAATCTAAGTCATATTTTAGTAAGCATGTCCTCTTCCTGATATCGCACAGATGCTGTTTTCGATCATTTGAGTTTATTAAATTTACTTTGTTTAGCATGGATTGTATGTTCTCTTGGTCAATATGTTATTTTTGTTGAAACGTTCACAACAGCGCAGATCGCTTTACTTTGATACTATTTTCACAGCCTCTTTTACAATTTACTTTGCATTTTTTCATTATATTGAAATATTAAAGGAGAATTGAGGATCTCTATATATTTTATATGAAAGCTACTTTTATTCATTCTCTTAGAAACTTGTTGAAGTGTTTTCTCCAACATATTGTATGTTACGTTTTTTTCATATAGGTTATCAAATAAATAACATCACTTCATACGTAGTTACTGTTACAACGTAGAGAAAATTCTTCTTTTGTACTGGAGCTATGAAAAAGAAGTCATACGGACAACGTTCTTTTGCATATCAGATCCCAGCAGTGTGGAACGAATTGCCCATTGAAATTAAACACAAAGACACAGTGATCTCTTTTAAGAGTACTCTTAAAACTGACCCTTTTCGACTGCAAGAACAAACTTACAGACCTAATAATGTTTCGTACCTTAAATATTTTCAGCATTTTTTATGTTTTCCAATTTCGTAGTTTTTGTGTTTTGTTTTTCTGTGGTTATATCATTATTGATGTAAAGAGCTGAGAGCTTCTAAAGATTAGGCGCTATAAAAAGTCTTCATTATTATTATACATACATACATACATACATACATACATACATACATACATACATACATAGTTCGCATATATTACCTGTAAATTAGGTGCTAACATTTATTTGACAAAGCAAAACGTCAGTCCTATACAAACATAAAAAAAGAGACGAAACATCTGTAGAGCAAACGTATCACAAACCACAAAATATCCACACACGAAAGGAACTAAATAAGTATATACATCTCATTAGTCATTTTTAAGTGTATAAAGGGAGAGGAAAATCAGTTAAACGTTGTATTTTCAGAGGTGTGATGTCATGCCTAACTTAATACATTTAAGACTCAGGGACATGAAGAATTATGGAGAGGGATTACCGCCATAATTATATGCATGTATTGTTGTTGTTGTTGTTGTTGTTGTTGTTGTGTGTGTGTGTGTGTGTGTGTAAAATAACCCCCTCCCACAAGGAAACAACCCACAATAGAAATATAGATCGAGACTGGGAGATGTAATTAGATATCTAAACGTTTGACTTCTGGACAAAGGGTGGTTCTTTCTAGGACTGTGTTTATTGTAGCTGGAAATCTTGTGTTAACGAGTTAAACCAAATACGCTTATGCGGTGCGTTTTGATTTCATTGAAAAAAAATGGACACAGAAATATTTAGAGGTACATTTCATATGTATGTATCGATGTGGATGCAGTTATGGTGTGTGGGTTGTCCTGGGAGGGGGTAACACCTCTGGCTGGCTAAGCAGTCTCAGCGGTCACATCCCGGAAAACAGCCTCGACTGGCCGGATAAACCAGACTGAGGGTAGCCGACGAGTCTTAAACACTCGATGAATTTGACTTTGTCTACTTAGCATGTGAATACTGGATTCGGCAGCCTGCGCGGAGGAACCACCAGCTGGTCAACGGAAAGAAAGGCGATTCCCAGCAAAGTGCCGTGCGGTCTCTCTAAACACCCCAAGACACCCCAAGACTCTCCAAAAACACCGTAAACTTTACATAATACCTACTTTAAATGTCAACAACAGCACAAGAAAACCCAAAACAAACAAACAAAAACTGCGATATGTATCAATATTTTGTTTAACAAGAAAAGTAGCGAGGTCAGGAGTTGCAAAGGGAAATAACTCCCGTTTTGACGAGGAGTGTTCCGGTACAGTAACGTGAATATTTATCAACATTTATAAATAATTAGCAATACCACAAATAAGTCGTGAAAAAAGTTACAAAAATAGCAAATGTATTGCATATAAAATTATTTATTTATCTCAATAACAAGTTAAAAATTCCTCCATTCATGTATTCTGACAATTATTAACTTAGAGCATAAACAATTACATTCTTCATTTGTTAGTATTTATTTAATGGGCTTATAGACAATTCGGACCAAAGACAATTCGGCCCAAGACAATTCGGCCCAACTTGGACCGAAAATAAGACAATTCGGCCCAACTTTAAAGACAATTCGGCCCAACACGAAAGACAATTCGGCCCAATTTAAAATACAACTGACAAGTATTTATTTGTAACATATATTTTGACAATTCTTATATAATATGTTTTATAATAAAATTTTGAACATTTTGTGAACAAGATAAATGTTTTCCGAAGTTATAATGGTTAGGAAAAATCGGAGAAAGAAAGGAGTATAGAAGAGCTGTACGCTTGGTCTCCAAAACTTAATTCTCAATCAAAACATGAGATATTCTCGTATTTGAACGTATTTGTTACAAATAAATTTATACAGATAAAAATGGTTGAAAACTGCATAATTAGTTATTTTGCGATAATTTGACAAATTTAATTCAGAAATTATTCCGTTTTGCTGTTATATGTTACGAAAAAGACAGATAAATGTGCACAATGAAAGATGCATCTTTACCTAAATTTCTTTTATTTTAAATTTCATTTAATTTCATAATAAATATTCAAAACACCACAAACATTTAAAGTTGTCAAATTAATACCATTCTAATTATAACATTTTCCGATTCAAAATATTAGCGCGAAAGTGTACAGCGTGTATGCCTTTTTAGTCAATCCAAACATATAACGTATGTATCAGAGACATACGACAAGAGACCAAGCTAAACAGATCCGTACCATGCACGGAAAACGTTTTACAATTTTGAAGGATGTACACCAATAAGGAAATTAGCGTCAACAATCTTCTACGAATGTGCACAAGGATCTACAGACCACGAAGATGAAGAACTGAGTCGCGTTATTTTCATATCAGGTCTGTGTGTGTGTGTGTGTGTGTGTGTGTGAGAGAGAGAGAGAGAGAGAGAGAGAGAGAGAGAGAGAGAGAGAGAGAGAGATATGCCGAACATTTTGCCATTTTAATTGGTGCAACATCAACCTCGTACCAGTTAAGTTTATGTTTTATTCAGTATCGTCAATCATAGTTCCTCCTTTACTCCATACAAATTAAAAATGAATAAACTGACTACAAATCTTAATTATGGTACTCATTGTCTTTGTTCCCTTATAAGATACATCTGAATGCGTCTGTCCGTGTGTGCGACTCTCTCTCTCTCTGTCTCTCTCTCTCTCTCTCTCTCTCTCTCTCTCTCTCTCTCTCTCCTGAAAGCGATAAAGTGAAACAAAGCAAAATACATCAGCCTGTATACATAAGACTCACCAGCTTAGAGGCACATATATATCTACACATACGCACGCACGCACACACGTACGCACAAATATATACATACATACATACATACATACATACATACATACATACATACGTTTTACGTACGTACGTACATACATACATACGTACGTACATACATGCAGATATGTAATAATTTCATGCCATATTTTCATGACTTTGGGCCGAATTGTCCAATAGCCGTTTAGTGTTTCTTGGTCCTCTCGTTGACGGGCCTTCTTCGCTGACCAGGTTTTCGTGCTGTTCCTCTGGCCTTATTAATTAGGGTATATTTCCCATCATGTGATTTAATATACTTTGATTTATGCGTACGTTTATTGTCCTGGAGGAACTTTGCAAAAATCTCGGTCTTTTGAATTTCGGATTTGCATCTCCAGACGCTGTCGTTTATCTTGTAAATGTGTTCTTCTTTCGTTAATTGATAATTTCCACTGTCATGAAGAGCGCTTCTATAGTCCATGAAATGTAGCTGTGTCACGCTGAAAAGCTTATGTATTAAATCTTGCGTGTGTTTTGGTTTCCAGTCAACAGAGAGTTTTAGAATATTATTGATGGACTCGGCATTGTTGTTAGTCCAGTTCACGCTTTCAATATTTTTGCGGCTAGGTTCGAAAACGTATTTCTTAAGTCTCGGTTTTAAGTTGCTGATAAAGTATGGCGCAAATGTCGGATGCTGTTCGTTGATGATAGTTTCCAGCATTTCTGAGCGGCTTTCAAAATCTATTGTAGTATTTGCGTTTGTGATGCCACCGGTACCAAATATTTTGGCCATTATAATATCACGTTCCCCCTTTACAATCCCTATTTTATTTTGAAGGTAGTGCCTCACATTATCCTTAAGATGCTTAGTGCAAAGATAGCGTGTAGCTGAGGGGAATACATGTTCTATTGCCTTTGTTATGGCCTTCTCGTCATCACTTCCAAATTCCATTTTTTCAGACACTCGTACTTCCACGGATTCAATATCTCTGTCTAGTGCTGTAGCAATATGTTCCAGAAAACTCTTGTAAGTTCTGTAAGAAGCGTCTTTATGCAGAAGGACAGGGCCAATAAAAATTGGATGTTCGTTTGTACTGTTTCGGACAACTCTTTGATTTTTGTATACCAACGTGGTTACGTAAAAGTTTCCTAGATTAAAAGTTCTATCTATACCAACTGGTTGTTTATTACCATAAGTCAGGAAGTGTTTGATGTCAGTAATTTGGTCTGGCGTATAACAAATGATGGATGGTACCTGCTCTTTGTTGTGTATTATTGTTTGCACAAACGGATGTTTATTTATCATTCCAAGGACCTCTAACATATCATCGGCAACGTTGGTTTGGTTACATCGTTTGTTTGCAGACTTCATATTTTCATTGTATTTTAAGTTGCTTATTACTCTAGTGTCACGAGCGCCAGTCAATGAGTCGTCCTTCTTCAATTCACGATATATGTCTCTTGGTATCTGTTCCTTGATCTTTTTCTTTATTTTGTCAAAAGTCCTAGGGTGAGTTCTTGCGAAATGTTTTTCTCCTCGCCTATTACCATGTGATGATGCGAGTTGTTTATGAATGCCTTGGTATTCATAAAGAGCGACGCTGCTGATTCTGGAGTCGTTCTTTTTGACAAAATAAGATACTCTTTTTTTAAAAGCAGGATCACTTTTAAGTGTAGCATAATATCTGCTAAAAATAACGACATTTTCTTCATCTGGTTGAGGAATTAGCTCTTCCCAAGTTACTTGGCCCTTTATTCTACGTTTAATGCAGCATTTGTTATTCTTAATTTCTACATTTCTAAGGTACCCATTTTCAATGACAAACGTTGATTTAACGGTATTGCCTTTTGTAAAGTCCCAAATCCCACAGTCATCAAAAAATTCACATTTTTTTCCTTCCTTTATTCTGTTAATGTTCATACTGTTTTCAACCAATAGGAAGCAGTTGGATTTGTCTCCTGCAGGAACATCTGTATGCACATTTTCTTTGTTAAGGATTAAATGGTAAGCTGCGTCAGACGAATGCCATTTGCCTGAAGGTAATGGTCGGACATTATCGGGACAAGGTAAATGGTCTTCATAAGTAGGCTCATCTAAAACAATCTGTTTATTGCTTTCATTTTCTTCAATCACGAAGTTGTGACAACCGGAGTTTCCATATTTTCCTGTTGGCTGCTTGGGCCGAATTGTCTTGGGCCGAATTGTCTTTGGTCCGAATTGTCTATAAGCCCATTAAATAAATACTAACAAATGAAGAATGTAATTGTTTATGCTCTAAGTTAATAATTGTCAGAATACATGAATGGAGGAATTTTTAACTTGTTATTGAGATAAATAAATAATTTTATATGCAATACATTTGCTATTTTTGTAACTTTTTTCACGACTTATTTGTGGTATTGCTAATTATTTATAAATGTTGATAAATATTCACGTTACTGTACCGGAACACTCCTCGTCAAAACGGGAGTTATTTCCCTTTGCAACTCCTGACCTCGCTACTTTTCTTGTTAAACAAAATATTGATACATATCGCAGTTTTTGTTTGTTTGTTTTGGGTTTTCTTGTGCTGTTGTTGACATTTAAAGTAGGTATTATGTAAAGTTTACGGTGTTTTTGGAGAGTCTTGGGGTGTCTTGGGGTGTCCTGGGGTGTCTTGGGGTGTTTAGAGAGACCCAAGTGCCGTGGAGTGCTAAGAGCACGACAAGATACGTTTGACATCCTGGTAATCCACTGCACTCAACTCTGTCTCCGGCTGTCTCGACGTTGTCGTGCTGCTGATCCCAGATGGTTTTGAGCGAGAGAGTGAGATTGACAAACTGCGCATCGCTTCCTCACTTAAAACAAAGTCACCACGCAAGTCCTCCATCCATCCCATTTCATCACCCACTAAAGTCCTGTGGCGACAGACAGCGACGAATCGGCAGGTGTGGGTATACTGGCAGCCGTAGCCGCAAACCTGCACACATGCGACTCAGGCCATTGGGTTCGTTCACCACTGACATGGAGCAGCAGTCCGGCAGCCCCCTGAGCGGACTGATCAGCCCTCATTAGGAATGCACTGCTCACCTCCCTGGCATGAGAAAGGGGCTAAAAAAAAGTGCCATAAACATTGCCTGCTGTAAACGTCCCTAGACAGCATACCGCGGCTGGCAGGGACCGTACTCCAGCTGTGAAAATACAAAAGAAGAAACTGAGGATAATTCCTCTCACACTTGTCGCATGGAATATGCGTATCTTACTGGACAGAGACAATGCAGAAAGACCCCAGAGGAGAATCGCCCTTATAAGAAAGGAACTCGCCAGATACAACGTGGACATTGCTGCCTTGAGCGAGACCCGGCTTGCAGGAGAAGGCGAACTCTGTGAAAAGGGCTCTGGATCCACTTTCTTTTGGAGCGGCCGAGGATATGAAGAACGCAGTGAGGCTGGTGGCAGATTTGCAGTGAAGACAACCCTGATTGGCAAATTGGCTGGACATCCCAAGGGAGTAAACGACTGACTCATGACCATGAAACTCACCCTCTTGTCTGCAAGAAAGCACCTTACCATCATCAGTTGTTGCGCTCCAATCATGACCGACCCAGATAAAGTGAAGGTGGAGTTCTTTGAGGATCTTCACTCTGTCATTGCTGACGTTCCAATTGCAGATAAACTCGTCAGTTTTGGCGATTTCAATGCAAGAGTAGGCCCTGATCACGTTGCCTGAGATGGAGTGCTATCAAAGCACAGAGTGGGTTACTCTAACAGCAACGGTCTCCTTTTGCTCCAGACTTGCGCCGCTGAACTGCTGATAACCAATACAGTCTTCCGCATCCCTACCCGTAACCGGACGTGATGGATGCATCCACGCTCTAAGCACTGGCACATCATCGACTATGTCATTGTCAGAAAGAGGGAAAGGCAGAATGTGCGTATGACCAAGTCCTTGTGCGGCGCTGACTGATGGACAGACCATCGCCTCATAATCACTAAGCTCAATATCCGCATTCAGCCTAAAAGTCACCCACAGGGAAAAGGCTCATAAAAGACTGAACATCATCAGGCTGAAATGCACCAGTACCAAAGAGTGGATGACCTGGGGGAAAAAACCGTCTGAAATCCACCCCTCTTGACAATCAGAACGTGGAGACCACAGCTTCGGAAATCCTAGGACCCTCAACCAGAAAGCATCAAGACTGGTTTGATGAGAACTGCAACGAGATCAAGCAGTTGCTGGATGAGAAACACCGCCTCCTTCAAACCTACCTCAACAACCCCAAGTTCACCTCTAGGAATGACGGGTACAACAACATACGCAGAACTGTACATTATAAGCTCCGTCAGATGCGAGACACATGGCTGAACAACAAAGCTGATGAGATCCAGTGCTACGCAGACCAGCATGGCATGAAGAACTTCTACAATGCCTTGAAAGAAGTGTATGAACCTACTTCCTCTGGACCCCCCCCCCTTTCTCTGCGCAGACTGGAACACTCTAATTACTGACAAAGAGAAGATTCTTCGACGATGGGCTGAATACTTTGACAGCGTCCTGAATTGCCCTTCATCCATCAATGATGAAGCCACCAGTCGTCTCTCCCATATATCCATCAACGAAGCAGTGGATGACCCTCCAACCTTGCTGGAGACACAGAAGACGATACGTCAGGTCTCCAGGGGCAAAGCGCAAGGTTCAGACTCCATCCCGGCTGATGTCTACAAGGAAGAGGACACAGTCTTGATAGAAAGGCTCCACCAACTGTTTTTACTGATGCGGCAGCAAGAGACAACCCCCAGGAATTAAAAGACGCCTCCATAATCCATCTGTATAAATGCAAAGGGAACCACCAGGCCAGCAACAACAGCCGGGTTATATCCTAACTCTTAATTGCAGGAAACATACTCACCAGAATCCTACTGAACCGCCTTGCTATGCACCTTGACCATGGACTACTGCCAGAAAGCCAGTGTGGATTCCGAAAAGAATGTAAGACCACTGACATGGTGTTCGCTGCGAGGCAGCTACAAGAGAAATGTCCAATAGCAAAACTCCGATCTTTTCTACATCTACGTCGACTTGACAAAGGCATTTGATACTGTCAGCAGAGAAGGCTTGTGGAAGGTAATGGCCAAGTACGGATGCCCAAGAAAATTTGTATCCATGGTGCAGCTTTTTCACGATGGCATGCAGGCACGAGTCCAGGACAATGGAGGTACATCTGAGCCATCCCCAATAACAAATTGAGTCAAACAGGGTTGTGTTTTGGCACCGACACTGTTCAGACTATTGTTCTCTGCCATGCTTACTAATGCTTTTATTGGCGGAGAGGTTGGAGTCTACTTCAGGTGCCGTACAAATGGATGGCTATTTAATCCCAGGAGGCTTCAAGCGAAAACCAAGGTCATGACAGACACCATCCGGGATTTCTTATTTGCTGATGACTGCGACCTCAATGCTGGCTCAGAAGCCGACCTGGAATACAACGTAGACATATTCACCAGCTTCTGCACAAGCTTTGGTCTCACCATCAGCACAAAGAAGACTGAAGTCCTGCATCAGCCGGCCCCTGGAAAGTCCTATGTTGAGTCCAACATCACCGTCAACGGCCAAACACGCAACGTAGTGAACTGCTCCATCTACCTTGGCAGGATACCGTCACAGAGCATCACTATTGACGACGAGGTGAACCTTTGCATTGGCAGAGCCAGCGCAACTTTTGGCAGATTGTATTCCAACGTCTGGAATAGAAGAGGTATCAGCATCTAGACCAAACTAAAGGTCTACAGGGCTGTTGTACTCCCCACACGACTTTATGCATGCGAAAAGTGGATGGTGTACCAACACTACGCAAAGAAGCTGAACCACTTTCATACCACAAGTCTCAGGAAATTCCTCAACATCAAGTGGCAGAACAAGGTTCCAGACACTGATCTACTACCCAAGCAAGTCTGCCCAACATCCACACCATCCTGATGCAGTGCCATCTACACTGGGCAGGACATGTTGTACACATGCCAGACCACAGGTTCCCTAAGAGACTCAATGACAGTCTACAACAAGGACAGCAATCACACAGAGGTCAGAAGAAACGCTTCAAAGACAATCTGAAAGCTGCATTGAAAGCATTCAACATAAACCCTGATGCCTGGGAGCAAACAGCAAGTGATCAAGTCACTTGGTGTTCACCTGTGCACAAAGGCTCCAAGTTGTGCGAATCTAACAGGACAGCAGCTGCAGAGCTGAAGAGGCAAGCCAGAAAAAACATTTGCCATCAACCCTCCTGGAGATATCCCACTCATCCCCTGTCCCTAATGCAAACAAACATTCTGTGCAAGGGTTGGTTTCATCAGCCACCTGCACATGCACAGAACAGAACCAGCACCTTAAACCCTTAGATGACGAAAGATCCGTGTCAAATTGGCATACAAACATCATGCAGTTTGGCATGAATGGATGGAAAATATACCCATATATGAATGTTGTTGTATATGAAGAATATATCCACGGATTATTTCTGTAATTAAGACTATGCTAGACTGTAAACATATAATGTGCTTGAAATGGTCACCATGAAACCGAATTTATCAGATGTTCTAAAGTCACTTTCCCAGAGAAACATTATATGGGTGTGTGCATAAATGATGTACGGATGGAACAGGTACTGAATTTGTGTAATTGTGTAAGCATGTATAACAATTGCTTTTGGAAATAAACACAAGACTGTTTAGAATGACACACAAATGAGATACATATATAGAAACAGCATGATATGTAAAGATTTCATGCAAAAATCTATTGCTCTGACTTGTTTAAGATACGCCATAATGAAATGGATTATGAATCAACACAGTGTAATAACATTGATGCCTGTGGATGCTACGATAGCAATATATATTATCTCAACCAGTTTTCACAAGTCTGTGAAGTTTTAATGCAGTTGTTTCTGTTGGTTTGTAATAATTACAGTACCTTTAAACAGACTTGGTTTGTCCAGAACATAAATGATATAATTTTTGGAGCTGAATTGTTAAGGACGGGTTTACATAGTAGATATGTCAATGGCTTCATTGACCATCAAATTTAATAGCTGATCCTGTCATAACCATGGAGTTTACTTGAACTGGTTGTCTTTAGTATAGGATGTTAGTTCGTCTCTCAGAATCTATACATTTGCAGTATAGGATATTCAGAATGCTACAAATAGAACTATTCATGCTGTGTTTTTTTCTTCAGAATAAATACTAGTTATATGTTTGTATTAGGTCTGCTATTAAAACAAGTTTGCCAGGTTAATGCTAATTTTACTTCGTATAGCATACAAGATAAATAGAATACACCATGTAAAACACACTGGCTTTTGTGTAAAGCCCTATATTAGCAAATGTATCATAGAAAGAGATAACCCAGTGTATGAAGAACAGTACAGGCCTCTCCAGTTATGGTCCTTTTACAACAAACATTTTGGTTGATTCAGATCTATTTTCTGCTGAATAAACAACATGTGAAAGGCATTTTTTATTTTCAAACTCTCACCTTCCCATAACAGTGCAAGATACATTTGCTTCATCTTTTGTAAAAACGTGTTTGCTGTGATCTTCTGTTTACTAATTTTAGCCAGCTTCAATACAAAGATGAGAAGGAGTCTATGAGATTCAATCTCTGGACCTGAAAGGTAAACTCTACATAAAAGGATCATTGGAGTTAATGAATCACATACATTAATATAATTTTTCCAAGGCAGTTTATTATCTAAAAAATATAACAAATGTCACTCATAAGACATATGTCAAATTATGGTGCGTGCAACCAGTTCAAAGCATGAATTCTTAAATTTAATGTTAATATTGCTCCATATCATTTTTGTTGTACTTTACAATAAGAGCAATTAGCTGCGTGAAAATGCATGGGTTTAATTCCAAATCTGATTTTGCTACTTATGTTACTAAATAATGTGTCCCAGATCTAGGTATGCCGATGGTAAAGGGGTAGGGGTTGGAGTACACATATTGGATTATTGTAATCAAAGTATGGAACTCAACTGTCTCGTACCTAATTAGAACCCTGCCTAATCTGCATAAGAAGGAACAAACCAATAAATAGTCGGTTTACATATCATCTATTTTACCTTTGGTAACTGAGAAAGTTTGCATATCTAGTGATAATACGGTGGTTATGCCGTTACATAAATCATTACTGTCCAAACTGTGAGAAGTTTTATATTTGCATTTACAAGCCTTTAGATATGTAAACACCATGTATCTTAATAAGATAACTGATTTTTTTTTATATATATATAAAAGTGTTTAATTGAAATTTTCATTTAATTAACGTGATTCTTGGTAGGGACATACAAAATTAATATACTGATGAATCTAAAAGAAATATCTATGGAGGCTACACTATTTGTTTTAAAAAAGCAGGTCATTAACGACAAATGTGATTTAAATTGCATTAAAAATTATTTTGTCCAAATATTGAAAAATATTTTATTATTTTATTTAAAGCAGGCCCTGCTTTGCTATATTTCAAAAATCTTTCCTATTCGTCAAGGTGTAATTATCAAAATACGATTGTCTCCCAAAGCATGTGGATAATTGAAAAATTGTATATTCCTTGATTCAAGTTTTACAATCAATCGTTCTTTCGCCACTATGAAATCAATACAGATAGTTCTAAACACACTGCTGAACGTGTATGCATGACAATTCAATGATATTAAACACTGGGGCAACACTTTATTACTGTGAAAGATTTATTACAAGATTAGTTATTTTTCCAAAGTACAACAAATATTTTCTTCAAGGTGATAATGATACTATTTGAAATGCCTGTATATTACACGTTGATTTAAATATAAAATCACAGGAGACATCAATTAGATCCGAAAGAAAAGAACCACATATTTCTTTTCAGAAAGGGATCTGACAAGGCAAAATAAAACAAGTCATATCTAGGAAAGATAAGAGAGTAAAATTGTTTTTTCTGCATTTGCTGCCACAAAATGCTCAAAATAAATAGCATATGAAGAGAAATATCCAATCCTAATCATTTACTTTGTTTAGAGGAGGTTCCTTTTTTTTATAAAAATGTGAGTTATCAGCTTTGTTGCTTTTGTTTTCAACTGTGATGATTATGACAACCTGAGAAGTGGAATTAATATTGCTGGAAAGTAATCGCTTTTCTAAAGAAAATACATAATTTAATTTACAGAATTTACTATTCTTTGATGACATTTTATAGATAATTCATAAAGATCCAAAATCTATACAAGTTTAAACACATTTAGTAGGCATGTGCATTGATATTGTAAATCTATTTTTTTTTTAAATTCGACAGGACCTTTAGTAGGTAAATTTGGTCTATAAAGACATAACACAATTAATTTTGTACACAGGTATAGATTATATTTTAAGATATTAAGAGTGTCTGTAAATTGCATAAGATCTATAAATAGATGTTCTAATAAAAAACATGTTTTCAAGTTTGGAGTTAATGTTGGCTAGTTAAAGCCAGGCGGTTGAGTTTTATGATGTAGGTCACGCGAGTAGTTATTCTGAAATATTAGATTGAGCCGTGTCTCTCACACTGGGTATATTGGGACATATAGGCATTATGTATATCTATATTTTTGTAACTCCTGATACATGATTTAATTTTTTAAATATTTATTCATGGTTGTAAGTTGCACTGATTATGTTTAGTTAGATTTTGCCAACGAGACTAGGGTGTTTTTAGGAATATTAAGAGCATAAAATTAAATATGTTGACACTTACTAATAATAATCTTAATAATAAGAATTAAAGATGACATTGGATGATGGGGTTTGGATGGTTCTATAATAATTCAGTAACGCTTCCCATTGGTTGGACTAGGTCACATGAATAGACAATTTAGAAATAAATGGAGTCCTGTCATGTGGGGTATGTTGTGGAATATAGTCGTAACATAATGTGTAAACAAGGAGAGAACTAAGTTGTCAAATTCATTCCTAATTTTGGAATCATTCTAATTTCTTATCTTCCTATGGTAAGTCTGCAAATGTGTTTTATTTTGTACTTATATATTCGAGTGGTAAAAACACTTGTTTGGACCATTCAGTGAAAACAAAATGTGCTCGTTATTTTGGTTATAAAATTAATCTGGAACTATTGTGAATTATTCAAAAGAAGTTCTAGACAACACCACTAGACGTCACAATTCTTGGCCAACCTGTACATTTCCAGTTTTAAAATTAATAAAGAACGTTACATTCTCTCTGACTTTCATATAACTTTGTCTTGATTATTTTAGCTTCACTTTGCAATACCATAAATTCCTCTTATGTTTTCATTTATGACTTTGATAATTAAATGTTTTGGTAGTTTTACAAAAATTGTTGGTTTTACTTCTTTCTGCTACTTAGTTTGCGACCATACCGTAGAGTCTTAACAGTCATAATGGACTCTTAAGAGGCGTATATAGAGAGAAATAAGCAATTAATGCATTCCTATTTTGTATTCATTCCCAATTTGGATTCTTTTTTCATATGCTTAAATCAGTCTGCAGATGTATTTAATAATGTCTTTAGAGATAATTTGAGAGGAGTCAATTGTTTGGATTATTTATTGGAATTACAAAGTGCTAATTGGACTAAAATATTCTTGGACTATTGTGAATTTGTTCAAAGGAGTTCTGGAAAATGCTGATACATCAGGACTGTTGGCAAACCAGTAAATTCAAGGATCTGGAACATTCAATTCTTTAGGACTCATTAAAAAACTTTTAGAATTTATATTGGATTAATTCATGGTAGTGTATGTTCATCTTAAATTTTCATTTTATAACTTTCTTAGCTCAATTTTTTCTTTAGTTTTACAAAATTTGTTGCATTTGCTTCTTTCTGTTACTTACTTTAATACCAAAGAATCGTAACAAGCATTAAACTGGTTTTCATCCAGATGCTTCTACCTGTATTTTATTGTCTGTACACGTAAACGACATGATATTTATCTATTAACAAAAATCTACTCCTTTATATTTGTCTTCCATCAGCCATTATTGATTTGGAAAATTCTCACATCGTAGAGGATAGAACCGATGTGTTTACATGCACAAGTAATTTATTGGAAAGTAGATATTTACATCACTTTCACAATTTATTCACAAAAACCAAGAGTATACAATGCTGTGTAATACACTGGTTTTGCATTTCATGTAAAAGTGACACTTAGCACCCTAAAATGTCCAATATCATCCATGGAAAGATGTTTTGAACAGAAAAAGACAAAAGATTAAATATGTTACAAACACTGATGGTAGGAGTAATATTTTCCTACGATTTGTAGAAAACGATGTCATTGTACTTCATTTTGGAACTTCCACTTTATTTAAATCCATGCGAAGCTATGGTATACATTTTTGTTTTATGTGAAACAAAATTTGTGCAAATGTTAGACTTATATCTGCTTCATGTTCTAAAAGTTGGAACCAAGAGAAAATTGAATAATATACGCTTTGAATGTACTATATACCATTGTTACAACATGTTTGTAGTCTAAAATTGAATTATTTGTTCACTTACAACAACAAAAATGTGTCAGATCTATACATCCACAGCAGTGGTAAAATACGGATAAAATCGTCAGCTCAATGAAAGTTGTATACTTGTACTGGTTTAGGAGCAAGAGAGTGTGACCGATTCACAATTTGATTCAACATCTGCATAGTTTATTTACTTTATTTTGATCTCTGCAAATCAAAGAATGATGTTCCCTCATATCATCTTCTAAGTGCCGCATTCGATTTTCAACATTAAAAGTTATATCATGCAAAATAAACATACAAAATAAAACAGCAAGATAATATTGTATATATTATCCATAAACATTATTCTACTTTTGGCATATAGCCTCTTGTCTCTATAACATAAAATAACTATGATTGCTTTTTCACATAACATGTTAGAATTCAATCATTTAATTAATGTACCATGTTGATTATATTTTGCGTATTTTTTATTAAATGCTAGGCGGTCATTCTGTATTCAATAAGTGGTTTATTCATTCATTCAATCTACTGTTCAACTATGTGGAGGACAACAATTTCAAATGTAATGAATACACTCTAATTTACAAACACAACCAAAGTCAGCCAAATATTCCTGCTTTGCTGTGGCAATACATTGTTTTGTATAACCTTCTTACTGAGTACAATGCCTTGCTCATTATGGTCTACAACCTTAATCACTACAATGCTTGCCTTCTTTAAAAAATCTTCAACGTTGTTCACTTCATATGTAAATAAGTGTGCACTGCTAGAATAAATAAATGTATTTAAAAAAGAACACTACTTACTACTTAATGTAATGTTTTCGGCACACACACAAATGTATGTATGTATGTATGTATGTATGTATGTGCATGTATGTATATATGTGTATGTGTGTATGTATGTATGTGTGTGTGCATGTGTGTGTGTAAGTATATATGTATGTATGTGTGTGTGTATGTATATGTGTATGTATGTGTGAGTGTGTGTATGTATATATGTATGTGTGTGTGTGCATGTATGTATGTGTATGTATGTATGTGTGTGTGTGTGCATGTGTATGTATATATGTATGTATGTGTGTGGGTATGTATGTGTATATATTAAGATAAATATTTTACTGCTTCCATTTTCATCCAATAATTTGACAACTACTTGGACATTACTAAATAAATAAAATATCAACAAATACAATATAAAGACCAATCAAGATCACCAATTTATTAAAGTCCTACAAATGATTTCAGTTTCTTATATCAGGAGCTATACATAACTGGTGTTGGATCTACGATACACACATCTGGGGTCATTCTTAGCTGCTCAGAATAAATACTGCCTTGACTTATTCTTCACCATATACAGGCAAACTTTTCCATGATATGTCCTTGCAGAGCCATATCTTTGTTTACCCTGATGCTCCAATGTTAAGCAAAACATTTATCAAAGTACGTGTAACCTGGCAGCCTTCTTCAGTTGGGTGTGATAGGTTTGATTCACTCTTTGCACTCCAATATGAAAATTTATAATTTTGTACAAGTTCATTCACAAATCCCATAGATTTGTTTGAATTGGTTAAGAACTAATATAAATATTTTCCTTAATTTAGAAAAATATGTACAATAATGGTTTTCTGTCTTTCTTCTCTGTTCTCTAAGCAGCAGATTCAATAGTTAATACTTCGATGTGTGTGTCATATGTGTATTCACCTCAGGTTAGATTCAATTGGTAATTTCTCAAGGGACACGACTGAATGTCCATTCAAGCTGTAGTGGTTGTCAATTTTTGCACCGATTTTGTTGTGAATGTGGCTTTTGTGATCATTCATTTTCTGAAATGAATGCTTTTGCCAAAATATATTGAATGCAACAGATATTGAACATAAAAAAATAACTGTATTACTGGCTCAACACCCTAACTGCTGACTAATTGTAATTAACTCCTGTTTTGAGAGATTTGGTCTCGGTCAAATATCAGCAAATTAGGTTTCTACCTGAATCTGCTGTCATGTTTAAAAATCAAATGCATGATTTTCATTATAAGCCAGATTAAAATAGCTAACATATATGACTATTCTACAATGTAGATAACTTAAGTGGGTTTATTTGTACAATTTAAAAGTCACCAGTTATTTATAAAGATTTTTAAAGTACAAAAGTACCAAAGACTGTACAACATGCAACAATGAAAGCAGAGATGCCTAGTACAATCTTGCTAGAGGAACGATCAAGGATAATAAAGACAGTCAAGGATCTTAAATCAATAAAATGTGATACAAAGCAATAAAACACATATATACAGTTGAATTATATAATATTATGATGTATTACATCAGATTCAAATACGAGGCAAATAAACAATGTTTTATTTCCTTTCATGAAACTATCAACAACAAAGTTCTGATGGACATGTTTCTCATCATTTTTCAATATCTTTTTTTCCTTCTTTTCTTCAGGATAACTTTTCATGGGTGTCTGCATATAGTTATTTTAACCTGACAAGATATCAATGGACTATTATTTATGTTTTGGTTTTTAAAGCTCAAAGTGCATTTGTTATGTTCAGGACTTTTATATTTACCTCATTAAATAGTTACATAAATGTACTATTCGCCATCTCATACATTATACTCCTCTATATTTCTTTCTGTCTCTCATGTATATGTTAGTTGAGTTAAACATATTTCATTTAATAATAATAACAACAACAAAATACAGGTTTTACATTTTATACCAACAGTTAAAAATGTAAGTGGAGATCTTTAGAATCACTGGATAATCTACTGAACAGCTGATTGTAACTTATAGTAATTGAAAATTTTTGGAGACACTCGAGTCCAACAGCAAACAAGATAGACTCTGATCTGCCATTGCATAATGTGCCAACTAATTAGGGCCTAATGTTGTTTATTGATTACTCCTAACAAACTGCATAGATCCCACCCCGATTTGCTGGCGTGTTAAACACTGCTGGTAAAGATCTATACAGCCTGCAGTTGGATCAAACTTTTAAGTGAATATGAATGTTATATTGTTTGTGAAATGAATAATGTTTAATCTACAGGTGCATGACAGTTAATAACAGGGTTATGCAAAATGTTCATTCTATAGTTTTTCTTTATCCATTTCACATACATATCTGAAAATATAAAACTCATTCTTTCTCTCTTGTATTTCATTATCCTCATTCCTCCTTTCTCACACAGCCAATGAAAAAGAACATCTGCAATCCTGAAGAACAATCCTCTTGGGAACCATCAGTGTCGTATTCAAGATGTCATGAAGATCCTACCCATCATGGTGCTTAAAATTGTCCCGTTTCATGTATTTGAATTTCTTTGGATTAATACCATATGCTTTTAACCTTTCATCCGATAGTATCTGATTATGTTTCTTAAACATTTTATGCTTTTTCTTTCTTTGTGACATGTTTGAGTTCTGGGAAACTTCTGTATTGGTAGCTGTCATCACAGAATTGTCATTTTTAACAGTGTCTAAATTTGCAATTTTTTTCTTATTCTTCTTCTTCTTATTCTTCTTCTTTTTACCACCGATAACATTCTGTGAAATATTCAACTGAATTTCTTTCCCATTTTTTGCATCATCAGCATTATTAACTGAGGTGTCATCAGCATTATTAACTGAGGTGTGATCTGAATTATTGTCTAGCTTTTGTTGTTTCTTCTGGACATCCTCTGACTGTTTATTTTTCTTTTTTCTCTTCCTTTCTTTTAGTGGTGAAGAAGACAAATCTGAGTTTGCAGATGTTTCCTCCCTGAAAAATATTATATTTTTTTTAATGACAAAACCTGAGACACTTACACAAGTGCATCGAGTAGAAAATATATAACACCAAAATTGTTAGTGTGGTAAGAACAAGAATTTCTACAGCAAGCTAGGTCTCGCGTGATAATCTGATTTAAAAAATAGATCAAGTACTCCATCTTAAATAAGTTTTTTTTATAAACCTTGTACTGAGGGAGGTTCAAACAAGCTTGTGTCATAATAATGGATAACTATGGAATATTTAATGAGGTGAAATCATCTAATAGTTGGTTCTCATGAACCAAGAACTAAAAATATGTAAATAAATTCAACAGCAATGATAAAATTTAATGGGATACAAATGCAGTATGTATGTGATTTAGATTTTAGTACAGTTTTAAAAAATTTCAGTCATGTCACTTCGATGTGTGCAATGTGACAGTTTATAGTAATATCAAGCACTCGGGCATCATGCCGCAGACATGTAACATCATGCCCCATCCAGTCACATTATCCTGACACCAGCACAATCAGTCTTAACACAAACCTCTTAAGGCTGAGTGCTGTATGACTCAGCCAGGTTTGAACCAATGACCTCCTGCTTCCAAGTGGATGCTCTAACCACTAGATCACCAGTATGATGCAGACTGGGGGTATGGCTGCAGTATTCTGAGGGGCTTTATATTAAGGGATCATGGTACATCACGACAATAAAAAAAAGTAAAGAATAAACCTGGAATGGACAAGCATTTAGGACAAAGGGGAAAGAGGTGTTAATTATACCAAAATTACAATGAAAGCAGCGGTCATAATATAAATCAGTTATAAAACTGTGATGCCAGGAACAAAGAGAGATAACTCTGATATCTTAACTAAAGTGATTTAAATTCTGTTCATCATTCCAGCCTACAATATATTTGGTATGCCACATACAGACGAAATTACATGTCTTTTGTTCCAAGTGGTGGAAAGAACATGTCTGATATGGTGTAGGAATGTCGAGGCTATCAGTACCAAATACCAGATAAGCCATATATGACTAAACAGGTATGTAAAATTATCTATTAATTAATTCTGTACATGAATTACTTCACAAAATGAATAGACCTAAGAGCCCGCCAAGTGGTATCCTGTGGCCAGCAAAATGATTGGCATGACAAGGTGTCATGAGAGATAACAAAGGTGGTGCGGTCCTTGGGCCGTCAAAAATGCCTTCTTGTGGCCCTCAGGGTGGTTAGAGTTTGAGACCCCTGCCTAAGGGCTTTCAGGATTGCTGATATGTTATATTTAGTGACTTTGAAATGCATCATAGGTGAAAGTACTTACTTCTCTTTGTTCTCTCTAAGGCTAGTGAGAATATTCAGTTTTTTCCTCAGATTTTTAGTCTTGGATTGGTAAACCCTCATATCCATTTGCTCCTCTTCCTCTGTTCTGTAATGATAAATGAAATGTACTCAAAATTTGAATTTTATTTTCTATTGTCAATGAGATGAAGCAAATGGGTGAAGTCCCTTAAAGTGACTGACACATAATTAACCCCCAAAACAATTTACCAGGAACTGAAGATAAGATCATTTCTTCTGTCTTGAGTGTTATGATTTTCAAATTAGCAGCCTTTAATCTATTACTACTGCAGCCACACTAGATGCAAGATAGGCACCCTTTTCATTTAGCACAAACAAGACCCCATTAGAAGACTTTTGACGAAAACTCCATGTTGACATGACCATCCATTCAGGAGAATTAGTGACAAGATGTTTAATTATTCATGTATTAATTACAGTAACTATCATTGATGTGATATTGGTGCCATTTTCATTCAGAACCAACTAGACATCATAATTAGCCACCTGGTGAAAAAACCCACATTGATATTACTTTCCATTCAAGATGTCTACCGTAGCAGCCATGCTGGATGTCAGATTGACCAGAACTATTTTCACATAATACCATCTATGACATCATCAGTCTTCTGGTAAGAAATCAATGTCGATATGACTTTCCATAAAGGAGGAGTAGTGATAACATTTTAAAGATGGCTACTGTGGCAGCCATATTGGATATCTCAGTAAGGTTGTATATACAACCAATTAGATGCCATGAAAATCCTTGAATGATAAACCTTTTTTTTCAAAAATAACAAAATTTATAAAATGGCTACTGTGGTGGTCATACAGCATGTCAGGTGAACATAATTTTTATTTATATCCAACTAGGCATCATAAAATGTCCAACTGTGAAAACATCATGCTGACATGACCATTCAGGTGGAGTGGCAATAACAAGTTTTATATGAAACATATCGTGATGTGTTGGCAATATTAGACTTTCATTTAGGACCAACTAGACATCATAAGGAGACTTCCATCCCAAAATATGAATTTCTAATGAGAAGACGCAATAAAAAGATGGTGCTGTGGAGATCATACAGGTTGTAAGATCAGAACCATTTCATTTTAGACCAAGAAGACATCATAAGAATTCCTTTATTAAACACCCCATGTTGATTAAACCATTCAATCAAGAGGAGCAGAGAACAAGATTTTCAAGATGACTTTTGGGTTGGTCATATTCTAACCTATAACAAAGAAAATTTCTTATCTATAAAAATTTCTTCTGGCCACCTTACTGTATCCCAAATGACCTCCCAACAAGGATGAATATACAGTAGTCCCCCTCTTATACGGCCACCCCTGCTGCACCGGGAAAGTGGCTTTATAACACGGGTGGCCATTCCAGATGGGGGCTAAATTTATTATGAGAAGTACATGTATATGTAATGTACGTAGTAAGAAAGCTACATACTTCAAAACATTAAATATCTTCGTCTATATGAAACATAAACAATAAAAGTTTTTTTTTGTTTTGTTATAATAACAAATTTATTTCAAATGAATATACGTTACTATTTTTTCTTTCTTGGCGTAAGTGTGATATGCGAGCGGGTATTGATGTCATGCACATTGCAAATGGATTCAAAAACGTCATTTACATCTTGGTACATACATAATTATGTTTCTATTTGCTCCATTTTCCCACTGCTGCTTTTCCCACTGCTGCTGAATAACCTTATCGGTTATGAATTTGTATTTTCAAATTGTTTCAACATAAACTTGCTTTTTTCGAGTCAGCATTCCCTCCCCCTTCCCCGATGTCATCGAGTAGCATACTTTCCTCTAAAATAATGTATCCATTAACGTGATGACATTTTAATGTTTGGTAGTGATTTATTCGGTTATTGCTGTCAGACTGTATGCGATTTAATTATGCAGACAAAACTTGTGTCGAGTGTACGAAATAGTCTTCTTAAAGGAAGCCATAATGTGTGGTCACATGATTTTTCCGGTCTTTGTCTGGTACCCTGTTGATTTTTTAAGGTTCTCTGTGTGTGCCAATGTACAAAATCTATTTTTAGCCTATGCTGACCCTATTATGATTATAACAATTATGTCTGGTTATAATCATCAAAGCGAAGAACTCGACATAGGCATTAAACCCCAAACTCTATCATAACATTATTGAGCCCATTTCCTGTAAACATAGACTTTTATATATAGATAATGATATACTACAAATCCTTTAGTTGACACTTTTAACGGTGACTTGACACTCGGAGACGTGTATCTGCGATAGAGATAATCAAAATTGCTTACCTTACCGTAGGCTTACGTCAAGATTTGAATTAATTATTGGTTCTGGATACATTTAAAGAAACAAAAGTGGCCGTTCATGAGTGGGATATATTTCATTTTTTGTACTAAAATGCTGGCCGCTGGTCGCGTTAGAGGGGTGGTTGCTCTTGAGGGGTACTTTTGAATACAAACTCGTCGGTGCCAAGGGATTCTGGCCGTAAGAAGCGGGTGGCTGCTGGCATAGTTGTTAGAGCGTTTGCTGCAGAAGTGGGAGGTCATGGTTTGATCCCTGTCCAAGTCATACCAAAGACTTACAAAAATGGTACTAACTGCTGTCTCGCTTGACACTCAGCATTAAAAGGTTAATGTTAGGACTGGTCGGCCTGGTGTCAGGATAATGTGACTGGGTGGGAAATCATGCTACATGTCTGCAGCATGATGCCCCAGTGCTAGACATCACAATAAACTGCCTCACTGCAGACATCATAGCGATATGACTGAAAAATTGTTAAAGCTACATTAAAAATCCCAATCAAACAGACAAATCATTTCAGGTAGCTCCAATAAAATATAAGATTCTTTGCGGCAATGGCAAAAGAAGACCAATCTGCAATAGCCTGAACAATGACTGGTAGTCTACAGTTTCAGCTTGGAACTGACCTGTAGTAAAATAGGATGGGTGTTGTAAATAGATTTAACTGACTGGTATGTAATGGATAAGTGTTTCATATAATGCATACAAAACTCATTGAAGCCAATTAAGTTGCGCATCAGATCCATTTATTACATGACGTGGGATCTATCAGTTGTCATGGGGTTCAGTTTAGATGTAGGTGTGTCTTTGATGCACTGGATGTTGACTGAGATATCTGGCATGCTTAAACATGAGATGAACTGCCATGCTGCCAGAACTTTCCCCCACTGCATGACAGATCAAGTTGGACAATATTGCTGTTAACCTTTTACTTCTTCCTATCACCTGACCGAAAAACAAAAAAATATTTTTCCACATTTCAGAATGTCTTTATGTATTGCTCAGTTATTGGACATGAATGCAGCTTCTGACATGGCCTATACATGTGGTAGTTTCTGTGTCCCTAATAGCCACAGGCATTTCGTTTAGATGGTTACTAATTTTTACAACAATTACAGGTAAGAAATGAAACCAAGCCATTTCCATATTCAAACATTTCAGATGCCAATTTTCCTTGATAAGTTCAGTCACTGTCCGTATATAAAATGAAATCAAATTTTTACTAACAATGACCATCATGTACTTTAAGCCAACTATTCCCAAATCTTAAGGGTTGTTTCTTGGAAACAGGATTGTAATAGATCATGGCTGGTACAAGACAATGTGGTGCTGTGTGAAACAGATATTTGAAGTTCCCTTCCTCACCTTTCTTTGAATCAAATAAAGAAATATGTAAAGAACAGTAAATCATATAAAAGTTTTGTTTAATTTTAGCTCCCCTGTCTGATTTTTGCAACCCTTGTTTTTCTTGGATTTAGCACCCCTTTGAAAAATGGCTCTCTGTCCTTCACTATCATACTAATGGCCTAAAAATCAAAGGGTCTATCGATACTGAATACAAGCCCTTAGGTAAATTGTCACAAAAGAATGATAGACATTATAAGTGTGTCAGTAATCTAGATTTACAAGTGTTTATGCAGTTCAAGATACATATAACTTTATCCAACCTGAAAATTGGAATATGGCATAAATGACAGTAATGGTATAATTTGAGTTTTCTAGTGGCAGTTCGAATGCCCTCATATATTTTATGAATATTTAATTAAAGGTCAACAGATAATCCTAAAGTGAGAATTTAGACCAGTTTTGTAAATTTCTACATTTCATGGCATAAGCTATAAGTAATTTCTAAAATTTATTAAGAAATAATCGAAGCTAGTTGTGAAACTATGGTTATTATCAAGTAGTCATACATTTTACATCAAGTATTTATCGTTTATTATTTTTTTATTGTCAACACATTAACATATCACTTTTTTTTTTTATCCAATCTCACTGGTCCAATAAGCCCCTGAAATTCTTGCATGACTATGGGAGTTTTATCTACCCCATCTTTTGGAACCGTTTTTTATTAACAATATGATGGCTGTCTTTCTGTATTGACACTGGGCAAAATGAACAACTGAATCAGAAGCTGAATGACAAAAATCACAAAAACAAAGCAGTTGATACAAATGTCAGAATATGGCCAATTAAACATATACAGAATTCTCCAAAATGCCACTAGAACATGAGTAAACTCCAAAAATGTGGGAGAACCTAGAAAATCTACAATGCTATCCAACACCGACCATACCATGTCTATGCAGAAAAAAAACCCGCCATCTTGTTGTAATGCAAACAGTCCCTTTTACAATGCTGCTACCATTTGATATGGACCTTTTACCCCATCACCAGGACAGGCATGGTTTAAATGTCAACCTATAGCAACCCAGAACAAATGAACTCATCTCTCTTATGAAAGGAATGTCAACAAATACTGGTTACTCAAATGACAACAAAGTTGTTCAACCACAGCATGCTTCCAAATCAAATAACTTGTCACAAAAAAAACCATTTAATCTTGGACTAATTATAGAGCCATATGAATACAAAACTGGCAGTGGCATAAAACCTTTTGATTTACTACTATTCTACAACAGTAATAATCCCTTCACACAAATATCAAATAACTATAATGCTATTTCTTCTACTGAATCCAAAACTACACCTGTGATGAATGTCCATGGTTGTGGTGTGAATCAATGCTCTTTACAGTGCAACTGTTGTAATCAGTTTCATTGTAATGCATGTATATAGTATCTAAAAAAAACTCCAGCTGCCTGAGCAAATAGAGGACAATGTATACATACATGTATGGACAGACTGGTATAGGGACAATGTATACATACATGTATGGTCAGATTGGTATAGGGACAATGTATATATACATGTATGGGCAGACTGGTATAGGGACAATGGATACATACATGTATGGACAGACTGGTATAGGGACAATGTATACATACATGTATGGACAGACTGGTATAGGGACAATGTATACATACATGTATGGACAGACTGGTATAGGGACAATGTATACATACATGTATGGACAGACTGGTATAGGGACAATGTATAAATACATGTATGGACAGACTGGTATAGGGATAATGTATACATACATGTATGGGACAATGTATACATACATGTATGGACAGACTGGTATAGGGACAATGTATACATACATGTATGGACAGACTGGTATAGGGACAATGCATACATACATGTATGGACAGACTGGTATAGGGACAATGTATACATACATGTATGGACAGACTGGTATAGGGACAATGTATACATACATGTATGGACAGACTGGTATAGGGATAATGTATACATACATGTATGGGCAGACTGGTATGGAAACAATGCATGAGTGTGTGTTTGTGAGTGATTCGGATTTTTAATATAGCTTTAACACTTTTCCAGTCATATCGATATGTCTGCAGTGTGGCAGTTTAGAGGGATGTCTAGCACTGGGGCATCATGCCACAGACATGTAACATCATGTCCCACTGAATTACATTATCTTGATACCATGCCAACCACTCTTAGCACTAACCTCTTAAAGCAGAGCACCAAAGTGAGGCTGCTGCTAGTACCAATTTTGTAAATCTTTGGTATGACTCAACCTGGGTTCGAACCCATGACCTCCCTTATCCACAGTGGACGTTTTAACCACTTAGGCCACTGGAGTGGTCAAAGGAACATTGCATGCTTACTTATATGGACAGGTTGATATAGGGACATAATTGCCTGCACTTAATTTATTCCCTCAAGTTTCTTAGCAAAATGATAGGTACAAACCTGTATTGACATGTCTTCTTTAGAGATACCCAGGCATTCAGCTCTTTATCTCGACACTTCAAAATCTGCATAAAAAAGAAAATTAGTGAGAATACAAATATCCACAAAAAAATGTATCAGCCTGCACATATTATCAATTTGAATAAACCAACATGAATACTTCACAGGCCTTTAATAAGAACTAAATTTGTGACTAAACCTATACGCAGAAGAAAATAAGCTAGACCTTTTACCAAGAATATCTACGTATGTACTATTATTCTCCACACTTTTTGTCCCTTCAGCTTGCAATGCATTTTGAAATCTGAAGGCAAAGTTCCAAATATTACATCTCTTCAATGAACAATGCAAGGCATTTTATTTTTCCATCAAACAATCTGTGCTTACTAAGCAATTTATGGAACAAAAATAATTCCAAATTTATGTGTCCTAATATTCTTTGGCAAAGACATAAGCACTTTGCAACAAGAATTAACCAAAGTAAAATATGAACTTTAATTTATAATCTTTTTAAATGAATATAACTTCATGAAACTTACAAATATCATTTTTCATTATTACTAATTTTATCTGCCAAATAATGTATACATATCACATAATAAAATATTTCCGTTGTGGTAATCATTGATAATGCAGCTTGTAGTAATAAAATATTTCCGTTGTGGTAATCATTGATAATGCAGCTTGTAGTAATAAAATATTTCCATAGTAGTAATCACTGATAATGCAGTTAGTAGTATTAAAATATTTCCGTTGTGGTAATCATTAATAATGCAGCTTGTAGTAATAAAATATTTCCGTAGTGGTAATCACTGATAAGGCAGCTTGTAGTAATAAAATATTTCCGTAGTGGTAATCACTGATAATGCAGCTTGTAGTAATAAAATATTTCCGTTGTGGTAATCACTGATAATGCAGCTTGTAGTAATAAAATATTTCCGTTGTGGTAATCACTGATAATGCAGCTTGTAGTAATAAAATATTTCCGTAGTGGTAATCACTGATAATGCAGCTTGTAGTAATAAAATATTTCCGTTGTGGTAATCACTGATAATGCAGCTTGTAGTAATAAAATATTTCCGTAGTGGTAATCATTGATAATGCAGCTTGTAATAAAATATTTCCGTAGTGGTAATCACTGATAATGCAGCTTGTAGTAATAAAATATTTCCGTAGTGGTAATCATTGATAATGCAGCTTGTAGTAATAAAATATTTCCGTTGTGGTAATCATTGATAATGCAGCTTGTAGTAATAAAATATTTCCGTAGTGGTAATCATTAATAATGCAGCTTGTAGTAATAAAATATTTCCGTAGTGGTAATCACTGATAATGCAGCTTGTAGTAATAAAATATTTCTGTAGTGGTAATCACTGATAATGCAGTTTGTAGTAATAAAATATTTCCGTAGTGGTAATCATTGATAAGGCAGCTTGTAGTAATAAAATATTTCCGTAGTGGTAATCACTGATAATGCAGCTTGTAGTAATAAAATATTTCCGTAGTGGTAATCACTGATAATGCAGTTTGTAGTAATAAAATATTTCCGTAGTGGTAATCACTGATAAGGCAGCTTGTAGTAATAAAATATTTCCGTAGTCGTAATCACTGATAATGCAGCTTGTAGTAATAAAATATTTCCATAGTGGTAATCACTGATAATGCAGCTTGTAGTAATAAAATATTTCCGTAGTGGTAATCACTGATAATGCAGTTTGTAGTAATAAAATATTTCCGTAGTGGTAAAACACTGATTATGCAGCTTGCATCAATTGAGCAATCAGGTCTAATAAACAAAATTTGTCATGCAGAAAAAATTGAGTTACCTTGACCTTTGAACCCATAAAAAAACCTCAACACACTTAAACACTGTGATGTGAGCCAATCTACAGTTTTATAAGTGCACACATAGTGATGGTGACAATAACACCAGGGGTAGTAAAATGACCCCTCCCTATAAAGTCCCTCAGTATATCAAAATATTCCACCTAATGTAATTTCATGCAACTAAAACCACACAAAGCTCCCTGTTAATAATGCAGGTCACTTGTATAGCTTTCATGAATAATATTATAAAGCAGCAACAATGTACAACAGCTGACATTTAATGTGCAGAAGTGAGCTTAAAAACAAGAAAAACAAGTCCCTGGAAAGAACTAATGCTCTTGTGCCCTAAACAGACTTTCAGGAATTCAAGACCATTTCTGGTTTTTACTGGCTGAGTACTGAAATCGTCTCTAATATTTATGAGCAAAAAGATTTTCAAATCAGTTACTGTGGTTGCCACACTGAATGCAAGACTGGCATAATTTTCACTGAAGAGAAACAAAACATTAGAAGTCTTCTGGTTAAACTCAATGCCAACATGACAATCCATTCAGGTAGATAGCAAAAAATATATAATATATAAAATTAGTACCATTCGCATTTAGAACCAACTAGATATCATGTGAAGTCTCTTGGTGATATACTGATATTGATATTACCAACAGTTATCGAGTTGTGATAACAAGATTTTCAAAATGGCCACCATGGAAATCCCTAATGTATGTCAGATCAGCATCATTTATATTCAGAAACAACTTGACATCATAAGAAGTTTTCTGGTAAAAATCAAATACCAATATGATTTTTCATTTTCAAGAAGCATCAGTAGTAACATTTTTAAGATGGCTGCCATGGTGGCCAGATTTGATATCAGATCAGCACAATTCCATTTCAGACCAACTTAATATTGTAACGTGATGGGTTCCGAAATAAATACATAAAATAATTCTTCTATTTACATGTTTATTTACAATATACACTATGTACACTCCTTTAGCCTTGTGTTGCATTACACAAGATAACCCTTACGTTCTGTAGAGTTACCATCTAACTATCCATTAGAACAGTGAGAGAAAATCTAATTAATCCTTTCACACTGAAAGCTACAAAACCTCTCCCCTCTCAAGTCTGTGAATCTTCTTAAAACCACTTTCCCAGCCCATAATTCAGTCTAGTACCAAAACCTGATACTGGACACATGTAAACAGATAAGGTTTCTCACACCCTAGGGTCAATGCCCTCAGCCAGATTGTTCTGTTATAATTAACAGTTCTAATTGTTTCAGCTAGTGCTATAGGGAAAACATAAATGCACTTATCATTGTAGCATCACTCTCCCCAGGTATCTAATTTCATCATAATATTATAATGTCTTCTGGTTAAAAAAATGACTTTCGGTGCAATAACACAATTTTCAAGATAGCTGCTATGGTGGCTATAGTGGATGTAAAATAATGGCACCATCAGAGATCTCGGAAACGCTTAATTACGCGTATCTGGACGCAAACTTTTGGTCCGGGACGCAGAAAATCGCCCATGCACAAGTCCTCCGTACGCACCTTTTTTTTTTCTTCTTTTGCAAACAGGAACGTTTTGCGACACAATAAATATGTTCTAATCACTGTGAAAAATGAGGCAATGCTTTTATTTGAGGTGTTTTTTGCCGACTTTTTTTGAGCAAAGGTCGTCGGCTTACTTTGATGATGGCGCCGCTAAAGGCTCCAGTTGAAGGGTTAAACAAATACCTGTTTGTTATTGCTGCGTCAACTTCAGATAATTGTAGAACATTGAAACAGATTTGTTTTATTTGTTTAGTATATACCAGTGCTTCAAAGGTAATCAGTTGTCTTTGAAGTGTCAGCAAACGTATTTTTTCTTCTTCCATCTGGTATTTGTTTTTAAATTAATGTCATCTGCTTGACTGTACTCATTTTACGTTTCCGCCTTCTGCGGATTCAGATTTTAACTAGTCAGTTGCATAAAGTAATAAGGCCAGATATCATCATTAGCGGATTATGATATAACAGTGCACTGTTAGGGTGGTTTGTCAGCATGAGACAAGGACTTGTTAGTTTAACAATATATTCCAGTACATTGTTTCCTGTCATGGTGCCTTTGATTTTCTCTACTCCAAACGCAAGACTGTATATACGGTTTTTATCAGCCAAAATTGGTGTCGCCACAAATATCACCAGATGGTATATTTTGTCACCAAAACGGAAAACTGAATCGCAGTTTGCTACATCAGCGAAGCCCCGTGATCCTGTAATTGATTTCATTTCCGATTGTAGCTGTATAAATATTGCATGCGAACTCGAAACCAAGACACATCGAGACTTGAACAAAATGCCATTTGCAAATCTAGACAAGTATTTTGGGGTTAAACGAAAAAATGATGAAGATTTAAATGAGATCCAAGTGTAAGAAAGTACGTGATGCCTGGCTTAGTGTTTGGAGTCAAAACTTTCCTTGGATTGACAAAATTGATTATGATGGACAAACAAGAGCTATATGTCATTGGTGTAAAGAATTTTAATGGCCATTTAGTCGCTTCAGAATGTTTCTGGGCACTGCAACTTTTGCTGGTGGGACTGCAACTTTTGCTGGTGGGACTCCTATTTTTACCAAATTAGGAGTCCTGGACTCCTAGTTTTAAAATCCTAGTGAGAACTCTGACCATTTTCATTATAGACCAACTTGACATCAGAAGAAGTCTTCTGGTGTAAAACCAATACTGATATGATGCTTTGTCAAAGGGTATTATCAATTACATAACAAAAATTTCCTAATAGCCACTGGATAAAAGATTGGCACCATTTTCATTTAAAATCAAATATATACTATAAAAAGTATTCTGTTGAAAACCCCAAACTGATATGACTTAATGTTCAGAATAGTTGAAATTAAAAAATTTTCAAGATGGTTGCCATGGCAACCATAGTGGATGTCAGTCAGATCAGCACCAGTTCCACTTAAGACCAAGTAGATATCACAGGAAGTCACAAACCCTTGATAATATAACCAACCATTCCAAAAGAGCAACAATAAGAAGATTTTCAAGATGTCAACTGTGACAGTCGATTGGATGTCAGTGCAGCACCATTTTCATTTACATCCCATCTTTCAGAAGTAAAAAAAAACAGTTTTGATCTGACCATCAATTCAGCAGAAGATGCGATAACAAAATTTTCAAGAAAAATGTCCAAGCAGCACCATTTTCATTTAGGACCAACTAGACCTTAGGAATAATGAGTGTGTAAACATGGTTCATACTGTGATTGCATGACCAAGAAATTGGAAACCAAAGTAGAGAGTCTTTATAGTGTCTCCATACCAGTATATACATTTGCATCTTTCTGTTAAAAAGTCTCATCAAACAATACAACAAAATCTCTCATTTTCGAAATTAACAGCTCCACTAGTAATGAATCAACTTTTAAAAAAAAATCATAATGAAGAAATTTTCAAAGGATTGTGATTCCCAAGATTTCACAAGTGTTTTTGCTTCTTACTTTTAAAATGTTATTTTTGTGCACTTTGACACTTTTTTTTTCCAACATCTACATTCTTATGACAACATGCACAGTATGCTTTGTACCTATTGCCCTTTACTTTTCTGACTCAACTGTATTAAGACAAATGCTTCCTTTAGAACACACACTTTCCGGGCATGACAAAGCAAACTAATTTTTAATCATGCATGTTGGCCATTTGTATTATTAAGTGGGAAATTGCTTGGCCTTGTCCATTAGATCACACTTTTGTACAAATGTTCCTCAACCAATGTTAATTAGAAAACTGCTAGGTCTTTTCCATCAGGTCAGTAGTTTTCTTTATTTCCTCAACTAATTGCACTGGGTTCATACACCTTTCGTGTGACAAAATTCAAGTACTTTATCCAATTTTTTCAAGGGCCCCAATGCCCGGTGCACTTTAGGTATATTTATCAATGGGTGTTTAAAGGATTAGTGAGAATTTTTAATTTCCTGACGAGGACCTTCCTGATATTTCGTGCAATAGGCTTGAGACTTTATAATAGAGAATAAAAGAAAAACAAATGAAATCCAGAATAATTCAGCTGCAATTGAAGTTTTACAGAGAGTGACAAAGCCCACCATCTCTATCCAAAACACTTTATGAAAACACATCGGCCAAACTAGCAATTTGCATAATTTATGCGTACCTGAATTTGTCTACAGCAGACAAAATTGATTTCTGGAATAACTTCGACCACATGATTTGATGCATTCACACGGCATCTTAAAATTGTCTCCGCAAAATTATGCCATGTGTCTGCTGTCATATAATTGCACATCAATATTTTACAGGCACATTTATGATTTACATATAGATGCAAGTAGATGGTGTAGAAAGCAGCCTTTCTGTTAACAAGCATATGACTGTAGTTTACGCCCAAAGGTTGGTTGCGACACAGAAATGGTAAATAATAGACTTCCAGCAGTGTTTTGAATTTTAGATTGTACAGCAAAAATCAGAAGTTTGGATGTACATTAAGATTATATGGTGGGCAGTTTTGTATATATATTAATTATCTTTTTTTTCTCAAGTATTAACAGCTTATTCACCATGATTTCAAGTACAAAGATGTACCACTGCCACAGAAAATAAATAGACGAAGAAATATGATTATTAGAAAATATTTACACACTTTTTATTGCTCTCTATAATCAGGTCCATGCACTATTATTAATATCTGATTGGTCACATGTTTTAAACCATACAATAGAAAAGAGTTTTATTTCGATAACATGACATAATGGTATGAAAAGAAACTTTTGTACATTTGTTTATTGATTAATTTGATATTTTTCAAGGACTTCATGCATGAATCAAAATTCATCTACTTTTCAAGGTACTATGCTAAGCCTGTTGGAACATCACCTGACTGTCTACAAAAATTGCATGTGACTGGATATTTATCATATCAGATCCCAAAGTGCAGATATAGTGGTAACCATGCAATTGCATTCAAGTACTTGGCACATTTCAACAACAGGTGTACATCATTCTTTATTCAGACCAAAACTTTTAAACTACTTCAAGCATAACCTTTATGTGGAGTGAAATTCTCATCATGTGAAATTCTAGGTCTTTTGAAGGTCAACATTTTTGTGGCAATCTTCCAAGTACTTTAGATTACTGATAACAAACTTGTGCTAATGGACGATGGACACAGGCCATCCCACAAGCTATTTTGGTGAATGACTAGCAGAGCTAAAAATACAAGGATATATGTACTTGGTAACACATTGCATATACAGAATGTACACAAGTTTTATGTACTGTACCTCATCTACAGAAAGACCAAAGTCATTTGGTTGGACTTTTCTGTACTTGAATCTGCATGGAATGTCTCCAATTATGTCCTCATAATCCAGCTTGTAGTATTCATCAAAGTACTCCTCGAAAGTCTTCTCATCTACAAGATATTGCAGCAGTATATCTTACCATGTATATAAAATAAATCCTACTTAAAATAATATTGACCCAGATGTGTGTGTTTTTATGTACATACGTATCTTATTTATATACACACACACACACATATATAGTGTGACCCTCCTATATTACATCACGCTCTATTATAACAGGAATCTGGATATAACACGATATTTTGGTGTGGTTCCCAAACTTTTATATTCCTTTATTTTTCTCATACCAAGGAGAAGAAAAAAATCTTCATTAAAAGTACACAAAGTAATGTGTAAAAAGTTTATTATTCTTTTTGGTTAGCGATCAGGTATGAATTCTAGTATAAGACAATCGTGGCATGATTCCTACAATTTCATATACATGTACATTTCTCTTATACATGAAAAAAGTGATTCACCTAAAAAGTGTGAGAGAACAAAAAACGTGGTAAAAAGTTTATTCAAAGATCACTTGTTGCCAAGCTAATGTTGCAAATTGCAATTTATCTTCCTTAGTGGCAACAAAATATAGCATTTTTCAATTTGTTTGGCAACATCTTATTAGTTTAATAACTTATATAGTACAAGTCACATAGGCATTCAACACTGACTATTTTAGTAATGGTAGTCATTTCTTAGAATTTGATTCTACATACCTTTAGAGTTGCATAAGGCAAAATTAATGGTAAACTACATAGACATCTTTGGACAAAATAAACCTAAAAGTCTGTTCCAGTACAATCTGGATTGCATGTCGTGCAATGTGATGTCAAAATGAAAGCTATACATATTGATAAACAAATCTGTACTACCCTCGACTGTAATGATTCCACCTGACACGCTCTTAATTTGACAGAAGTTTAGTACATGGCCACCATTGTAAAAGTCCACAGTGATAGATAATTTTTTTCTGGAAGTTTCCCAGTGATAGTTAATGTGCATAGCATTCAATAATCATGATTGAACAGAAACTGGGTACAGAAATTTAGTGTTAACTTCTAAAAGAACAAATTATATTTAATTTTAAAAAAGTAAATGCACATATATAATCCATGTGACTTGAATTATTATTAATGAAGAGCAGCAATGTTGTTGTGTCTCCTAAAATATGAAACTGCCATAGATATTTTTGTAGAACATGAACTTCTATAGAAAAGTATACCAATGTCAATAATATTAAAAGTGAGTGTTAAACATTTGGTTAATTAGAAGTAGTTTATTTGTATAGCACCAATTTCTAAGGTAACTTACTGTAAAGCTACTAAGCTTATTGCAATTTGGAAAAACCACATCAAAGACCAGTAGCAAGTACTAAGGGGGATGTTATGTTGACTGACTGGACATTTTATTGTAAAATCGGATGGCATGTAGTTCATGCCATCTGATGACTATTTCAGGTAGGTGAATATTATATTCATTTTGACTACAGGTAATGAATAGGTGCGGCTTTGGTCCTGCATTGAACAATGAGAGTACAGAGTCATTGTGGAATGTTTGAGATGGCTCAAGGTGAGGAAACTAATTTATTGGTTAAAATGGCTCTATTTTGCTAATTCACTAAATTATGGTATATCATTATATCAAACAGTGATTTGGATTGAATTTTAGACAGTTTAAGGTTTCAATGCTAAACAAAAGAGATGATTCACCATACTTAAAAGAAGTCATTTATTATGATTTACAAAAACCTGCAGATTATATATGACTGCGAGCAATATAAAATAGCTTTTACACACTAAAGAAATATTTCGGGTAATACATGAGTGCGTATTGTACTTGGGCACATGTTACATTTAAAAATTTATGGTATATCGGGTACAGGTACTAATGTATTGAATTATATCAAGTTAAATATTGCTAAAATTTCATCAATATTCTACATTAGGTGCATTTTACTATCCACAAGAATTGGTAAATATTTAGCATGAAACTAAACTTTTCATTCATATTTTTTTTAAAAAGCAACATTAATCTAAAATGAAAATCAACAGCAGAGGCAAAAACATATCATCCATATAAAAAAGTACCGTAAACTTGTTTTATTTTGGTCACTTCTACATTCTGAATTTTTTTTATGTCGAATACGATAACTGTTTTTAGATAAAATTCCTTGAAAATATGTGATTTGCACCAGTTAAATGTGCAAAGAAACCATAAAGCGAACTCCATCATGAAAAGAAATACTAAAAATCAGGGCTACAGCTTCCACTCTCTCTACTTACTGGGGTCAAACACTGGCTTGCTTGCTTCAACTGCCTCAGCAAACTTTGACTTTTTCCGTTTCTTCTTCTCACGGACCTTTGTGGGATCATAATCAGCATCCATCTGTCAAGAATAATATATAGAATGTGTGTTGATCTTTTTGTTAAGGTTTTAAAGCCGTTTTTCAGCATATGATACGGTATTCATGTTGCCCAGTATATCTGATTAATGAAGAACCCCTGAAACCCTCAGGAAAGACTAGCCATTCATGAAAAGCTACTGGCAAGCTTTCTCACATATCCATGTTGGTCAAGTCAAGACTTGAACCAATGTGGTCAGAGGTGAGCTGTATGAGTATATTAGACAACTTGGCCACCCAGGACCCATACTGAATGTATATGTATATATGTATGTACAGTCGACTCCGGTTAACTGCACACCCTCGGGTCCGTCACGAGACTGTGCAGTTAACCGGAGTGTGCAGTTAACCGAAGTACGGTACAGTACAGCTTTAAATCAGCACGAATATATGTGAAGAATAAATTTAAACAATGATTAGAATCCACTCTTTCAACTTTTTTTTTAAATGTTAAGCTTGTTTTCCTTCCTCCGAGCACAATTTCACGGATTTAACCAATGGATCAAGGATATATAGTGAATTTAAAAAAATCCTATAGATCTCTAGTCATTCGAAAACTGGTGTCATACATTGATGGGTCATCTTCCACAGAAAAAGTGTTCTGCTCCAAAGTTGTCTGCATCCTGTTTTTCGCCGTGTTGTCGTTTAAATTGAATTCTGTTGTGCATTTTCCATCTTTCCAACCATCCATTTTTTGGTTTGAAATCATTCAAACGCGAACAGTTTAGATCAATGTTTCCCATGCTGTACTATGATTTTTCCCACGCTATTGCTCCCTAGTGGGCGTGGATATACATGTATATACCACCTACGGTGTCCTTTACATGTCAATCATTTACAAAGTTGCATTGACTGGCTTAATTGTCTGCTTATCTGAAGCACTACAGCAGTGGACTGACAATAACTGATCATGAATATACATTGTGCAGTTAACCGGAGTAAAATTGTATTGAATAATGTGCCACAGGCAGAAATTTATCGTGCTATTATCCGGAGTGTGCATTTAAGCTAAGTGCAGTTATCCGAAGTTTGTTCCCATTGAAAAGCATTGAGAAAAAATGGGACCAGCGTGACTACGTGCAGTTATCCGGCGTGTGCAGTTGACCGATGTGCAGTTAAGTGGGGTCGACTGTACATATTTGGATGAAATAAACCTTAATGTGTGATCCAGCACAACCTGGATTGAATGTGACGTGCTGTGATGTCAAAATGAAAGATGTATATTGATAAGCAATTACATACTACCCTCGATTGTGACAATTTCGTTTGACATACTCTTGATTTGACCCAAGTTTAGTACATGGCCACCAATGTAAAAGCCCATAGTGATAGATAATTTTCGCCAGGAAGTTTCTCGGTGACAGTTAAAGTGCAGAGCATTTAATAATCAGAATTTAATAAACTTTGGTTAATGAAAACAGGTGATAAATATAAAAGAACAATTTATATTCAATTTAAAATGAGTAAATGCGTATTCAGGAAGGTTAACAATATTTGAGATTTTGAAGATGACTATCTTGGCTACCATATAGTGGATGTCTCAGCATACACGACAACCTCTGACGAGGAAAAGGTGTAATCCAAGTGGTCAAAAAGCGGAATCCAGGCAGAAAAAGTGTAATCCACATATAACATGCTAAAATTTTAATAAACAATAATTTATTTGCCAATCTTGTCTTTTAACATCCTTTACTTTTTCAAGTTTTCATATGTAGCACTTTTAGCTTTACACACACATCAACTAGAATCCATCATAAGACATTTAGTGCCAAATATTAAAAAATTCTCCACACGGCCTGAAATGTCACGTGATGCTGCATTCATATTTTTTTCTATTTTTCGTGTGCCTTTCTTAATTCATCTGTGAAGTTTTTGAAAGGAGATATTTTTGCTTTAATATATACATTGACTAAAATAAAATATACTTTTGAGTGCCAAATACCTTTAGACTGACTCTGCAGTAAATATGAATTAGAATAAAGAATCTATGCATAAAGATTATATTAGAAAACCAGTCTGTTCTCTCCTCACTAAGCTATACAGATGCTATAAATAGAATTTGAGGTCAAAAGTTTGAAAGTAGAACAAGGTAAGCTATAAATAGAACATGATACTGTTAGGAAAGTGCACGCAAGCGTACTCTTATACTGAAGTTACGTAAAAGCCATCTTTTCTAAAATAAGGTCTGTGGGATTAATGGAATGTAAAAAAAACCAAGAAAACAAATGATTGATTTTTTTGGAAGGTGGATATACCAAAAAAGCGTAATTCATATACATTTACGTGTAAGAACTGCAAGAACTTAAAGACCTAATAGTGTTTCCTACCTTAAATATTTACAGCTTTATTTTGTTTTCCAATTTCACGGTGTCAGTATTTCTAAAAAAATTTTGGTGTCTGTATTTTTTTATTTTTTGTTGTTGTATTCATATCATTTTAGATGTTGTAAACCGCTTAGAGGTTCTAAAGATTAGGCACTATAAAAAGTCCTCATTATTATTATTATTATTAATAAAGGTTTAAAATAGCCACTGTTGCAACCTTATTGATTGTAAGATCAGCATCATTTTATTTTTTGTATAACTAGTATAACTAGTAACTATTTAGGAATTTTGGTGAAAACCTCATGCCAATACAATTCTCCATTCAGGAAATAACAGGATTTTCAAGATGGCTCCTATGGTAGCTATAATGGGTATCAGATCCAAAAAGTATTACCGTATATACTCGCGTATAAGCCCGTTCGCGTATAAGCCGACCCCCTCCCAAACTGAATCGGTAAAACTGTTATAAAGTGCATGACCCGCGTATATGCCGACCCATAATTTCTACACTACCTGTACATCACAAGATGCACAAAGTGAGTTCTGAATACGTTTATTTAGGCAAATCACATTATTAAATAAAATGAAAGTAAGAAAGCTAATTTATATGTTGAAATAAAAACAATTCTAAAGTGTTAAGTCTTAATGGAAATTTAATTAATCCTCATTCTAAAATCATGAATTATAAAAGTCCAATCACTTTTAGAATCCTTTAAAATCGGGCTCTGTAACAGACTCGCCAAACAGTTCATGAAACTCGGCTTCTGTTATGGGTGTGCTTTCATCATATACGTCGTCATTGTCATCATGGTCATCCAATAGTCCGGTTCTTAAAACGAGAGCACCAGCTGGTAGATGCAACAAATACTGAATCTGCCAACTTATATTTATTATTTTTGCCATCTGCATAGCACGTAGACGAATTGCCGCCATTCCTGTACTTGCTTCTCGTTCACAAAAATTTGCGTGCTGCAGCACAGTTATTTGCTTCTGCATATTCAAAAACATTAAGTTTGAATGCTTCATCATACACAAAACACTTTCTTTTACTTGCTATACTACTCATGTTATCTGATTGAATTGAATATAAACTTCAAAAGAGATTAAACTGAAATAATTTCTTATAGTCATCTCATCTCATCTCCGCCTGTGGCCCTGTTTGGGACATAGGCCGCCAACCAGCTCCCTCCAGGCGTCTCGGTTCTGGGCGAGTCTCTCCAGCTGTCCCCACGTCTTGCCCATCTTCTTTGCGTCTGCATCCAAATCACGGCGCCAGGTGTTTCTGGGTCTTCCTCTCTTCCTCTTTCCTTGAGGGTTCCATGTGAGGGCTTGCCTGGTGATGTTGGGAGCAGGTTTGCGGATGGTGTGGCCAATCCATCGCCAGCGTCTCTGAAGGATGTCATCCTCAACAGGCTGTTGCTTCGTTCTCTGCCACAGTTCGTCGTTGCTGATTCTTTCTGGCCAGCGGATCTTGAGGATCCTCCTGAGGCAGGTGTTGATGAAGACCTGGATTTTCTTCATGGTGGTAGCGGTGGTTCTCCAGGTCTCTGCTCCGTACAGCAATATCGGCTTCACGATGGTGTTGAAGACCCTGATCTTGGTGGTGATGTTAAGCTGCCTTGATATCCATATGTTCTTCAGCTGATGGAAAGCTGCCCTTGCTTTGCCGATGCGTGTCTTAACGTCTGCATCCGTTCCTCCCTGCTTGTCCAGAATGCTGCCAAGGTAGGTGAAGCTATCCACCTCCTCCAGCGCATCGCCTTCCACTGTGATGGGTGTATTGCTGGATGCATTTGTCTTGAAAACCTTGCTCTTTCCTCTGTTGATGTGGAGGCCCAGGCTGGCTGAGTTGTCCGCAACAATGCTGGTCTTTTCCTGCATCTGTTGTTGGGTATGCGAGAGGAGAGCCAGGTCATCAGCGAAATCTAGGTCGTCCAGCTGTTTCCACAGCGTCCACTGGATGCCGTTTCTTGTTTGGTCTGTCGATGTCTTCATGACCCAGTCGATGGCCAGCAGGAAGAGGAATGGTGATAGAAGGCATCCTTGTCTCACCCCTGTATAATTTCTTATAGTGGTAGTGAAATATTTATATATCTTATCATGTAATTATTTCCACAGTTGATTATCAATTTGCATTTGATAATTATTTATCATTGTTGTTTATTTGTGTGTTTTTTAAACTACCGGTAGTGTGATTCAATTAATCAAAATATGACTGGTTTCAGCGTGGACATGATTCAAGTATTGTGACAGTTGATAACTTTGAGCAGAAACCATGTCCACTACCATATCTCAGTAAACGATACATCTGAGAGTCGGTATATTTTAGTAAAGTCATTGGCATTGTGCAACAAAAAAAACCCTGTATTATCCCTGAGGCATTTACCACAGATTAAGCATATGGTAGCTATTGTGCAACACTCTACCATTGAGAAACCACTTTGCTTTACAAACAACCAATCAACAGTAGTATATAAACTGTGGCTGCCTATTACGTCTAAAACACCTACCAAAGAAATCCAACAAATTATATTGTTTTACAATTATTCATGCTGACTCGTATATTGCAACGTTATTTACCCTTCCTAAGCGTGCACGCAACAAACCCCTATGGAGCCTCTCGCTATTGTTTCTTTAAGACTATCGTACATGTATTTCTACTCTCGATCAGAATGTTTATCGTATATACCTTCAGTATCGTAATTCTTTTAGTTTTTTTAACGTAGATTCTTTTCATATTTACACTGAAATAGGCTAGCGTGCATTTCTACAAAACTGTAGAGTTTAATTATTACTGATTAGCTGAGGGTTAAATACTAGGCTAGAGATTATTAATATGGCGGTTATTTTGGAAAATACACGTATTTCCATAGTTCAAATAACACGTATGGCTGCATACATTCAGTATCGTAATTCTTTTATTTTTTTACGTAGATTCTTTTCATATTTACACTGAAATAAACTAGCACGCATTTCTATGAAACCGTAAAGTTTAATGATTATTGATTAGCTGAGGGTTAAATACTTGAATAGAGATTACTAATATGGCAGTTCTTTTGGAAAATACACATATTTGCATGGTTCAAATAACACATATGGCTGTATTTTCTGGTGGATGGACATCTGTCAAATAGACGTCAAGTACTTTAAAACATGTTTTTCATTCATTATCCTACCACTTGTGTTAGAAAATAAATATTTGTTTTACTTCATGACAGGACAAATCTTATCAGCCATGTGGCATCATTAGGCATGTGATCTCATATTTGGCGATCAAAGGAAACAATAAACACTGGAAATCGAGGGGAAAAAGCATTATAAATTTCAGATTTGGAACTTGACCCACAGATAAGCCAACCCCTCTTCTTCCAGGCCTTATATTTTTCCTAAATTTCTCGGCTTATACGCGAGTATATACGGTAGATAGACATCATATTAAGCATTGTAGTGAAAATCCCACTTTGATATGATTATCCATTATGGAGGAGTAATGATAACAAGATTACAAGATGGCAGCCATTTTGGATGTTTGATCTGCATCATTTTCATTTCAGACCAGCTAGATCATGGAGTGAACATGTGTAGAAATATTAACGGCAATCTTCTAGGTAGTTCAGGCAGAGTAGCACTAAGAAACTTGTGTTAACCGAAAGATAATAGATACAGATCATCCCCTAAACTCTACTGTTCTATGACAAGTAGAGCTAAAAAATTATTATATGGTTGTTACATTAAATAAAACTCAGACCTACTTTTAAAGATATGAATATCAGCCATGGAATTAATGTACTTATAAAAAATTATTACTGTACAAGTAACAGCTCGAAACTGATAGGTCACTGTGACACACTTTTGATAGTTAAGTGCAGAGAAACGAAATAAAATACACTACACACTAGTAATTGTGGGAACAACAAAACGCAGCAGTGTGGTCATGAAAGAGATATTGATGTATTGGTAAGCCCAGCAGGCTAGAAGAAGAAAAATCCAAAAATAAAAAAGGACCAAAATGGGAAATATCAAAGTTCACTGTGGATGTGCCTCTGAAAAGTGATGCAACCTTTCTTGTGCCAGTCAACTCACCTGTAAACAGGTATCAACAGCAGTTCACATATTACAGTTAGTATCCAGTCCAGGTGAAGCTGAGCACATGTAATTCTTCTGTTTTGTTCTGTATATATTTTTTATTAAGTCACCATTATGGTACACTTAAGCTCTTTCCTTTATCAATATATCATTGATTTTCCAAGTAATTTTGTAACAAGGCCATATACTCTGTAGGTGAACTTACAATGAAATCAGGGTCATCAATATGTGGTTCTGCGTCACCTTCTTCCCAATCTCCTCTATTTTCTTCACTGCTGTCTGCTTCATCAGCTAAACCTTGCCAGTTGTCCCAGTTTTCTTCGAGAAAACAAACATGAAGGTGAAAAATTAGGTAATGGGGTCAGAAATAGAGTTGTGAGATTTGTATCGATAAGATACAACTGTTAATGACTGTGTTCAAACAAATTCTAGCATTAACTGTCAAATAACTAAATAACTTTCAAGACTTGCTACAATTAAAAAAATTACTAAATACATTTTTTTACAATTTCTCTGCCTCAGTCATAGCCAAAATGTTTTTTTTTAAAAAAAAGTCTGACAGACTAACAGAAAAAAGACTGAACTGAATGGGTGAAATTACATACTTTTGTAATCTATAAAAACTTTTTACCCTAGATTCCAAGTCTTAATGCCCCTCAAACCTCTCTGTACCCACCTACATCCCCCTAGGCAGCGTGACCCAGGGGTCATTACAAAACTTCTTGCAGACATAATGAATATTCTTGATATGATTGCTGATTAACAAATACTATCAGACAACAGTTGCAAATGTCATTGTAACTGAAATACTATACATTTGACCTTTGATCCAAAGCTGCCAACCCTCCAGGCTTGCAATTAGTGAAAATGGTGATAAAAATTAGTGAAATTTGACATGAATTCATGAAGTGATCCTTGAGTCCGAGAGTATTTGTCGGAACAAATGTTTAGCATGGTCTCCAGCTGGTAAAAGTAGAATATGTTCAACAAGAAAACAGTTAGGCCCCAGTTTGTCTTAAAAGCATATATATATATATATATATATATATATATATATGCTTTTAATATATATATATATATATATATATATATTAAAATATGCTAAAATGCTTGCTAACTATACCAATTAGCTATAGTTCACTAATTTTGTGACCAGCAGTACTGGATCATTTTGGCAACTGCTGATATCACGACTAGCGCTTAACGGGAAATTAGTTATTTTATTAAATATTTAAAATAATTGAGAATTAGGGAATTCGTTAATTTTTCGTATGCGGCATGAATTCATGAATTGCTGAAAAAGTCATAAAATTCATACCAAAATCATGAGGGTTGGCAGCTATGTTGATCCTTTAACAAAGACTCCAGCACAAAATGACAGACCTCTTACATGTGGTTATCATGGGGAAGCATAACTGCAACGTATCACATTGTCATCTCATGATTTAGGAGATGTGGTAAATGATATATGAAAGGATGGATAGATGGAGGATATTACAGTATTACTGATATCTTGATAAGAATTTAATCAACTGGATATTTTACTCCCTGGTTTACAACTAATTTAGGTATTTAAATTTAATGAAGTATTTTATGAACAATACAAACATGTGTTACCAAACTACATTTTAATGAAGATATTAATTACATCAATTAACATTGTGAAAAAAATGGCTAAATGACCATAAATATTCACTTATAAGTCAAGTCCAAGGGGCAAACTAAACAGGCACAGATTTGTCATTACATACATTAATGGTATGTTTGTGTCTCCAGTTTGTTACGAGTAATTAGTAGAACAAACAACACAGATCTTAATCCACCAGTACATTATGTCATGGGAGATCATGGTTAACAGTGTTTGCACAGCTGTACTTGACTTATAAGTTGTTCTGGGTGTGTTCAATTACCTGGCTATATGACATAACTGGAGCAATATGGTTAGAACTTTTGACTAAACGCTTTGCAAAACCTGGCTGCATTAAATAAATTCTTTATGCATTTTGTTTGTCAATTTGCATAAAAAATGCAAATACTTGCTTATCTTGATAAGAGGCTAAGCCTGATTATAAAGCAATGGGAGAGCCTATTCAATCTGCGACGTTACGTAAAGGAGCATACAGAACACTGAATTAAATATGTTGATAACCTCGATCTCTGATATCCTCAAACTTGAATGTAAAAAAAAAAACCACTGGAATCATCAATTCATAGTATACAGTTTCACATACCTATCTGCAAAACATCATCTTCATCGTCCCCTACTTCTGGTTTAACTTCTTCAGCTCCCACCTCATAATAGTCTTCATTGAAGTACCTCTGACAGGTGAAAAATAGGCTATTATTATTAAAATTATGGCAATGGTTCAAAAGCCTGGAGAGTGATAATTTGTGTGTAATGTTCCATCCTTCAATTTTTATTCAGGATTCCTAACAAGTGGTTAAATAGCAAAGCACTTAGAGTTTCAAAACTATTCTTCTCTTCTTAAATTGCAAACACAACAGCCACTGAATCCATCCTGTCATACAGTCCAAGTCATTGTGGTATTTCAATACTTCAAATACTTTGCAATCCCCATGTAAGTAAAATAAAGTTACATATAAGTAACACAATGTTATAACAAAACAATTTTGAAACATAATTTGTGCTGTGAAAACAAATTTAAAAGTGGAGTACAACAGCAAAACAAAATACACCTTGCTTTGCTGCCACATAATGCATTGTGTTAGCAGGGCCTATGCTGTTCGATTGAATGATTACTCCGAACAAAGTGCATAGACTGAGAAACTGTTTGTGATGCCAGATCTTATGTACTATGACTTGACTTACAAGCAAGTATATACAGTAGGGTATAATGCATACATATTGTCATTTCCTGAAAAGATACAGGATTCTCTAACATCTTCATTTGCTGAGTTGATGCAGATAAATCGAGAAAATCTAACTTGGGAATTGGAAGCATACTGAAAAGTCTTTTGCCAAACAGATCAATACTGCATCAGATAATCAGCAAGACTGATTGAAAGAGTATGCCAATATACAGTTTGAGCATTCATGGGAAATTTTGCACAACCTTTACTGCCATGGGTGTATTTAAGGGGTAATGAATGAATTTCTGAGAATATATACAAAAGTCACGAAAGTATAAAACTGGGTCACAATTACCACGTTATTGTACGTTTTAATTGGTGAACATTGGTTCATACTGACCTAGTTTTTTTTTTTTTTTTTTTTTTTTTACTTCTGTTGAGATGTACTTAGATACCATTTCTCATTCTGTGCACTAATTAGGTTTATGATATTGAGGGTGTAAGTAACTGAAAATACAAGTCATCGCATGTGATAACTGAGTCACACTGACCTAGTTTTTGTATGTTTGAATTACATTTATCAAGACATATCCACATACTTCTTTTCACATGTGTTGGTGAAATATGGTACATCATATTGAGTTTGTAATGAACGAACAGCTGAAAATACAAAAGCCACCCAAGAGAAGACGTTTTGCCATGGCAAAGTCACTCTCCCCAAGATATACACCAATTTTGTTTAGTGTAGATGAAATTATCTTCAAGATATTAAGAGCATAACAACGAATTGAATGGAAAAGAAAATACATAAAAGAATAAAATAAAGGAATGAATGTGCAAAACAATATATCCGCTTAAATCTTACTTCATTGGAAAACAGGGATAAAACAACATTTATAAAATTGTATAAAACTGTGTAATAATGTAGACTGAGAATCTGAAAGCATTAAAAATGAACAATCCTGATCGTACAATTACCAGTAAAATTTTATTTGTGACACAATGTCACTATTCTGATGATATCCATGGTTGTCATTGATCTAAAGGATGAGATTTGTGCAATTAGCTATTTTTAAATATTGCATAAGCCATGCAATAATGATGTTGTTGCTACTGTTTTTTGATTTAATGCCATTTCTCAGCACACAGCATAGTGGCCAGCATAACTGGTGGAGGAAGAACACATGAGAAACCCACTTAAGAACCAACAACCCACGGGAAGCTACTGGAAGCTTCTCATATACTCACACTGACTGAGACTACCCCACAAGGATTGAGGTGAGATGGTAGTGATCGGTAAAGGTGAGTGCTTTTGATCACTCAACCAGCTGGGGCTTCATGCCATGTGATAACAATTGTTTTTTATGTCATTTTAAACTTTGTCATACAAACTGCAGACTACTGGGCAAAGATGAAAGCATGACTGGCTTTAGTTGTACTTAATTAATACTAGTTAAAGTGTAATAAATTTACAAAACGTTAATAAAAAAAAATCAACTCCAGTGATTTATACTGCAAGAATACACAGTTTGGGAAGAGGGAGGGTCTTTTAAGTTAATCAGTTAGGTGTCTGATCATGGAGGAATACTGATCATGAACACCCGATAAAGATTTTGTCTTGGATAGAATATTTAATCGTTGCCAGTCATTAATATACTTCCTTGCCATTTCAGCACTGAAATTTCTGCTATAATTATCAAATATATTCATTTGTTATAACAGTCATTGACCTTAATATGAATACCAAGTGATGAAGGAGAGCTAGAGAGACTATACACTTTATTTCATATTTTTTCATTAATTTTTGTGTTTTAATTTTGGCAAGTGCTAAAATATACTGCACATCGATCATGGTTCATACAATATATGTTCATGGAACAAAGTGCATCAGAACTGGACCTAAATAGAAAGCTTTTAATAAGTTGAAAGATAATAGTATGGATACGGTTAAAACAATATGCTCCGACTACTTTTTGGTAGGGCATAAAGTTCCAGCACTTTTTATTTTATCTTCAGATAATCAAATGTAATAATCACAAATTCTTTGTCCCACTGATTTTGAAATAATAAAAAAGTCCCTACCTTCATCATTTCATCATGTTTCTTGGGATCAAAATCGTCTTCCAGATCGTCTTCATTAAATCCAATGGTCTGGTTTCCTGTAATTTCCTTCAGCTTCTCAATCTTTGCAATGATCTCTTGTCGCTTCAAATTCTTCAGCTGTTTCAGTTCCTCTTTTTTCTGTTCCTTTTCCTAAATGAGTTTATTAAGTCCACTTTTAACACACTGGCTCTTATATGTGTTCATTTTGTATTAAATAAAAACAAAATGGATACAAATGTAAATGCTCAGTTTAATCAAACATCACATTCATTCTTTCTTCTTAATATCTGAAAATGGCATATCAAACATGCACGGATTATTAATATGTATACTCTGAACATTAGACCTACGGCTGTGTGAAACTGTGACAAGATACCAATTTCTTAAGTAAAATATGTTTCTTCCATAAGCTTACTCAATCATGATTTGTTCATTTTTCTTCCACTACCTGACAAAACCAGTTTATCTAAAGCACAAAGGGAGTTAACTTGTTTCTGTATTTTAAACTGGTGAATATCATATCAGACCATTCATCTTATAACTTGAATAATAATGCAAGTCAGCAGTGTTGCTCAACTGATAGGCATATTATGATTATCACGATAACAATATCTGACATGCTGATAACGAAATCCAGGAAGAAAGATAAAACTGTATGGAACAAGCAATTTTATCTCCCTTATCTTTCACGTTTGTTTGATTAGGATTTTTAACGTAGCTTTAATAATTTTTCAGTCATATCGCTACGATGTCTGCAGTGAGGCAGTTTATAGTGATGTCAAGCACTGAGGCATCATGCCACAAACATGTAGCATGATGTCTCAGCCAGTCATATTATCCTGACACCAGGCCAACCAGTCCTAACACTAACCTCTTAATGCTGAGTGCCAAGCAAGACAGCTGTTAGTACCATTTTTGTAAGTCTTTGTTATGACTCAGCCATGAATCAAACCCACAACCTCCCACTTTCGCGGCAGATGCTCTAGCTACTAGCCCACTGAAGTGGTTAAGTATTTCACATACCATATCCTATAATGTGATCTAACTGGTACCCACTGGATGCATTATAAGTTAGGTGATTCTTTCCCAGAGGTTTGTTTATTTGTTTGTTTTGTAGGATTTAATGCCATTTTTCTGCATACCATAGGCTATACATGGCGGCCAGTATTATTGGTGGAGGAAGAACCTGGGAAAACCCCCGGAAAGAACCACCGACCCACGAGAAGCTACTGGCAAGCTTTCTCACATAACTGCATCAGCTGAATCTTAGACTCGAACTCACACAGACAGAGGTGAGATGGCAGTGATCCATAACAGAAAGCGCTTTAGACCACTCGGCCACTCGGGGCCCCCTTTCCCAAGGTAAAACATTTCTTATAAGCTCCATATCTAATCCTGCCTTTTATCCAAGAGAACACAGTCATGGCATTAAAACAAAATCAGTCAAGCAATGTGTTTGGCATTTCACTATAATGATGTTTCATTATCAGTATAAAATTAAAATAACTTCCATTTAACTGTTTAATTTTTGAAACCAAATCATCCAGCAAAAGTAAAATATGTAAATAAGACTTTACACTTGACTATACCTTCCTTAAACACCAACAACATGGCAAATGACAAGTTCTTCGGTCAACATATTTCAGTAAAATCCTGACAAAATTTGTTAAATTAAAAAAAATGCATATATAAATCCACTTTTGAGAATACAAGCAAACATCAAGAACTATGAATATATTTATTTCTGTTGTTTCAATTTTTTGTGGTTTTGGGAAAAATGGTCTTTTCATTACTACTTGTGATCATGAACTGTGGAAGTGGTTAATTTTGTTTCCACAGATGGATCAATGTTTGCTTGGTTTGTTAGTATGTGGTTTGTAGTGACAGTGAAAAACAGGAGAAATGATAACCCACCAAAATAATGAGATCACACTATATAAAAATCCTTTTAAAAAAAATGAAAGAAATAAATATTGCAAATTTAAACTAATGACCATCTGCACTATCTTGAATCTGTTTCATAAACAAATTTATTGTACCAAAATATTTTAGTAATAAAATCTGATCCAGTCATATTACCATCGTTTTCCTGTCTTTGGTTTCTTGTCTCTTGTGTGCCCTCTTTGTGTCTTTCTGGCGTACTGAATCCTCCACTTTGCGGGGAAAGCTCTTAATCTGCAGGGGGACAAAAAGAATTAAAAATATGTTTATGAAAATTGAATGTGCATATTAGGGTGCTACAACACTTTAGTAAAGTCAGCAAGTGTCAATTTAACCAATCAAACACAGCTAACTTCAAGGTCATATGTTAACATGCATTGGTGATAATGTGAATATCCAATAACCAATCAAACACAGCTAACTTCAAGGTCATATGTTAACATGCATGGGTGATATATCCTATAACCAATCAAACACAGCTAACTTCAAGGTCATATGTTAACATGCATTGGTGATAATGTGAATATCCAATAACCAATCAAACACAGCAAACTTCAAGGTCATATGTTAATCAGTAATCACACGATGGCATTATATTCAGCCTTTCTTTGCCATCCATCGCTAATATGAAACAAATCTGTATTTTTGTTCCAGCAAATAGGTTCTGTTTTGCCAAATCTCCTATAGCAGTTACCTATTTAGATAGATCCTTCAAAAAAAAAAAGCATAAATTATTCTTATCTCACTGTAACAAACACACTTATGGTTGCCATAGACAGGTTTGAGGGTTAAATGGTTAAGTATGTTGCCTAAAATGCTTACCACTGATTTTACATCCTGTCAAATTATTTAAACTTTAAACTTTATCTATTATATGAATTGTACACATTTTCAGAACTTTTATCAAGCCTCATTAATGGCATAGTCTCTTGTGGTGGAGAAAATTAGGAAAGAGAGATCAAGACCCATTTCACATCATCCTTACTACAGCTTTTAATCTGGAATCTTTGTCAGTGTTAAGTTATATATTAATCTGACAAGCTATGTGAGTGAGGTGACAGTAATACAAGTGTCAAGATGGCAACCCTGTTAGCCATTTTAAATATCAGAGTAACAATAGTTTCATTAAGGATCAATTATACGCCGTAAGGAAAACAACAGGTCAGTATGAGCATTCACATTTCAAGACAGTATAACCAGGGTAGTATGTCAGAAAGACACTATTTTCATGTAGGACCAGCAAAACCAAAGATACCTAAATTGGGAGGAAAGCCTAAAACAAAATTATCAATTTGGCAACTATCATGGTCTATTAGGATATTGAGTAAGGAAATCCTGAAAAACCTAGCTCAAGAGATGCCTAGAAAAAAGGTCATACTGAATATCACAATGAAGATTAACAAGATTTCAAGATGAATATCTATACTCATTTTCTGCAGATTTTAGCAGCCCTAAATTTCATTTAAACTGAAATAATCTTAGTTCCATGATAAATGTACAGAGTTTAATTCTGAAAATACTTCACATACCATATCTGCATCAGGTTCTTCAAATCTGAAATTGTATTTCCTCTCAAACTTCTCTTGTTTTTCCAGAATATCTTCTTCCTCAGAAAACCCCTCTCCATCATCCACTACTTCCTCATATGTTGGCACCCTGCGAAAGATTTCACTCCATATATTAATCATGATTAAAACATTCCAAATTTAGTACAATAGACCAGATGCAAGCAAATGATTGACATGACAATGATATATAATGTATTACAGTGAAGCCCGAGCTGAAAGAGCAATGCTTCAGGAGACAGTCATCAACAGCAGCCCATCCTCTAGATGTGCTATGTATGGAACTAATTCAGCTGGACAGTGAGCATCATTGTTCTGGTCACTAAACAGTCTCCATGTTATGCTGAATTTAACAAAATTGAATAATAGCAGTGGCCTTTCAAGACAGGTTTTACTGTACATTTGACATGATATAAATATTTTATTTTTCATTATTTTCCAGGTGTCATTATATAAAAAACCATACTAAAGGTTGATATGTATGTCGATATGTATTAACTATTAAGTCATTTATAACATGTTGACTCGTATTATTAAATGTATGACCAAATTTTCAGGTTATTGGTTTGGAGGGGTTTCAGGATTTTGTCCCAAGTTTCATGCACTACCTAAACCTCTTCTACCTGTGGTGCTCCAAAACCCTGAAGCAGAATCTAACTTACAAACTACTGAGATCCCCAGCCTGTAACTATATAGGACCCAGGACAGATTCCATTTTGGAAACCCTGTGTGAGATTTTGGTCATTTCAAATCAAAATCGGCTAATTAGGTCTGATGGATCTTTATCATGATTGGTGAGTCAGATATCATGGAGCGGTAGTCTTTGATGGTAATTGGTGCCATGTCTTTCCCCTCATAGTGTTGGAGAAATAAGTATTTGGATGAATTCTTAGTGTGCCTGTACTGATCTTTTTTCAGTTTTCCTGCCTTCACTTTGTCTTTTGCTGATTTTTGCAGTACTGCAATTGAAGTTTCCAGAGCTACTGCCCTTTGTCTACTGGATATAGACACAAAAGAACAATTTTCATCTTTTAATAAGACTGGATTTACAATGTTGATGTGATCATGGAATTTTTTTTTTAAAAATTCAGACATATAGCTAACATTAATCTAATTTCTTTCCCCAGGCATAGATTTTGTGTTGGTGGAATAAAGTTGTGCAACAAAGGGAAATGTGCTTTAGTTTAGTTTATGTCTGAAACTTTGTAGGAAAATCTTCCTTGTATTTTTTAAAGAAAATATATGCAAAAATAAGTTCTGGAATATTTTAAAATCTAAGGTCTATATATAATTGATAATGATATAAGTTGATGATCACTCAATGAAATATTATAAATAAGTATTGGTTAAAATTGCATCATGTGACACTGACCCCCCCCCCCCCATCCCCCCAAATTATTAATTCATAACACCAGAAATGAACTATGTAATACTACATGTTCATTTGCCCATCTTGTCTTTTTTAACAATAAGTAACACTGGGCTTAAGATATAGTTCTGTTATATATTTCATCACATTTGTAACTATTTGTAATTATAAGATTTGGACTTCATATTGTACAAGAACACTGAAGTCATGAAGCCTGAAAATAAATCAAAGAAATAACAGCCTTTGCTTTGCAATGATTGCGCAGTGTGTAATAATGTGAAGTTTTATGGCTTCATGAATCATTTAAATTATGTAGTTAACATTTTGAAAAGATAAAACATTTTCTTCCATTAAAGAAATTTAAAAAATCCTGATATCCTGTACTTAAATAAAGGCAAAAGCATATGGAAATAGCTCATTTACTTCAGAAAAACAAAGACATGAATAGACAAACCTGTCTTTTTCCTTATCTAGGTATCCCTTATTCAAGATGTAGTCATGGATAAATTTTTCTCCTTCATCTAGCTTTGGGTTCTGCAAATAGTCTTGCATACTGTCCTTGAACAAACAAAAAAGTTTAAATTGATAAACAAGGGTTCCACAAAATATTTTCCCCAACAGTCAATGACTTCAGCATACAATATAAACATTGTTGATACTGCCACTGAAAAGTGGTACCTATGTCCAGACACTAATAACTCCACAATGAATATTACTGAACTTTCTCTTATGGACTATTCAGTCTTTAACAAGCTTCTGATAATGTATCTACCTGAAAAAGTTTGTAACATCCTTATTTATTATCCGAGATCAATATCAAACATAAAAGTCAAGTCTTCATATCATTTTCAAGTGACTGAATAAAATCAAGGTTTGACTGCCATAATTTCAAAGTGCTTTACAACCTGGTGGAATCTTACAACCTGGTGGAATCATGTTGTTTCAGAATGGCTATTATGCATCTCAAAGGAAAATCGTACCCCCATACTAGACTTGAACATTTTTTAACACAGCCATACTAGACTTGGACATCTTTTAACACAACCATACTAGACTTCAGCATTTTTTTAACACAGCCATACTAGACTTCAGCATTTTTTAACACAGCCATACTAGACTTGAACATTTTTTTACACAGCCATACCAGATTTGGACATTTTTTAACATAGCCATACTAGACTTTAACATTTATTAACACAGCCATACAAGACTTTAACATTAATTAACACAGCCATACCAGACTTGAGCATTTTTTAACACAGCCATACTAGACTTGAACATTTATTAACACAGCCATACTAGGGCCTAACCGGAAATCGCCTCAGACATTCACTTTGGCTGAATATCCGGTTTTTTGGTACTATTCGGAAGTATTCACCTTGGCAAATAATATGCGCACAAATGGTAACAAGTAAAATAATTCAATAAATATCAAACTTAAAAAAAAAAGAAGTTTTTAAATACATAATAATTTTAGTAAATAATAAAAATTTTCATTTTATAGGCGATATATACGGTATACAGTACATGAAACGTTTAAGCTTCGCATACGATAATGAAACAAACGGTACTCTCCAGAGTCGCACCTACTACTTGGTTCGTGCCCAGATCCGGCAAATAGTACATCCAAATACTCGGATTCGGTACTCGGCGAAAATTATCTACTCGTTTAGGCCCTAAGCCATACTAGACATTAAAATTTATTAACACAGCCATACTAGACTTTAACATTTATTAACACAGCCATACTAGACTTTAACATTTTTTAACACAGCCATACCAGACTTGGACATTTTTTGACACAGCCATACTAGACTTTAACATTTTTTTTTTACAAAGGCATACTAGACTTGAGCATTTTTTAACACAGCCATACCAGACTTTAACATTTATTAACACAGCCATACCAGACTTTAACATTTATTAACACAGCCATACTAGACTTTAACATTTTTTAACACACTGTCAAAACTACAACAAAGACTGTTACTATTTATGATGACAATTATGTCACCACTAGCAATCTAAGAAATGTGATACATGTGTCTCCCACTTTTATTGCAGATGAGAATTTTTTTTATTTTAACAGTGGCATTAAAAATATTTACATTTAAAGAGAATCTGCAAAATTATTGCATAAAACTCATGGTTTAGTATTGATCAAAGAAAAATGAATGTGGAGTTATGTACCAGTATGCATTTGAAAATAACTATTATATAAGGAGTAAAAAAAACAGAACAGAGAGAATATAGGCAGAGTTACACAGACATTCAAAGACAGACATCGACTCACTATTTCAATTCCTGCTTGTGATCCTTTGCTTTTCTTTTGTCCTTTTCGCCATTCTAAATAGTCTTTCTCTTCCTTCTCCTGCAATTTTTAATTATATTTAAAAGTAATCACACCTGACAAACAGACTTATCATATAAAACTCACAATCAAAATTGTAATTTCTTGGACCTTGACATTTGACCTTCTGGGCTGTGACTCAATAGGGACATGTCTCTGCCATACTGAGACTATCTACAAAGCTTGTTGAATACCATACTGAAGACATTTGATGTGTATAAAACAGAAATAAAACAAATTACAAAGTCAGTTTTCTTGATCTTAACCTTTCACCTTAAAATCTCAAAATCAGTGGCCTTTTTTCAACTGTCGTGTTCTTATTAAGTTTAATAAAAATGACCTAACTTATCATGTAGAAAGGAAATTGCTCTTTTATATCTCCATATGACATTGACCTTGGATTTTGCAGCTCCAAAAGTCAACAGGTTTCTACCACTAAACATGGGTAAGGCACAGTTGAGGTTTGAGAAGAAAGAAAAAAAACCTTAAGCTATGTTTGGAAAACAAACTGTCTCAATGATTGAATAGGTAGACATATGGATGGACAGACTATCACTCTGTCATTGCCCATTTGGTATTGGTACAAAAAAGTCCAATTTACAAAGCCCATTTTTAAAAAATACTTTCATTGTCCAAGTGTAGCAGTAATTCTGTTGTTCAAATACTGTTGGAACTCTGTGTGCAACAACAAGCCTACATATTTTTGCTATCCAGAAATTTCAACATTTAAAATAAAGCAAATTATATTGAAAACCCCACCCATTAAAAATTAAACCTTTCCTTTATTATCTCTCTCATACCCTCTTTCAAAATGGGAATACAGTGTGGGCTAAATTCTGATTTCATATTGTGTTGAAAAGACACTAACCATCTCTCTTGCTATAATGGTGCCACTTTAAATTAAATATTATTTCCATGGCACAAAAACAATAAGGAAATAGTCTAAACAATGTGGAGATGGTTTTCAAGCAGCATTCATTGATGTGAATGGAAGGGAAGTCACTCTTGCTTCTATTCCACTTAATACATGTAGAACACATCGTGATTGCTACTAAACTCAAATACTTTGTGGACCTTTTTTATGATAAGGTTTATGTTTGTAATCAGACACAAAATTATGTACAAAAATATCTGATTGTACAGTTTTAATTTCTGCAACTTTGTTGAAATGTCAGATATATGACAAGGGAAAAAAATTATGCCCCATGAACAAGATGAGACCTGTTTGTGAAGTTGACGGCTGTCATCAGAACAAACTGTGTCATAGATGTTTATCTGTATGATTGCACAATATGTGTGATTACCAAAACAAATTTAAAAAAATGTATTTGGATGGAGTTTAGGATCACCGAAATGAGGTGTATTAAAAAGATGAGTGATGGCAGAATTGGCAGTAACTAAATTAGACAATTCCACTGAAAGGCAATGAAGAGTCAGAATATCATATGTTATAATTTTTAGTCCAATCTTTTTTCTTCATTAAATCGTTCCTGTCTTCAGACAATAAGCGCCCCTTTTAAATGGAAAGGGAAATTTCCCTGGTCCTTAATTTTTATTGTTAGAATAGACTCGGCCAAAACTGCAAAATATTGCTCGATTCCCTGCTGCCTTTATCAATAACATGATAGTGCTAGTTGCGCAATGTTTACATTGTGTTTATTCTGACCTTTTCGTTCATCGTTTTCTTCCTCTCTACCAAAATATCTTCATCATCTGAGGTGTCAGTTTCTAGTGTTGCTTTGAAGCTGAAAAAGATACAATGGGATTACAGTGAAGTCTGCATTATACATTATAGTAAATATCAGAGATAATTACAGAAACAATTTACAACATGTACTTGCAATAATTACTCAATATAACTTGCAATAAAGATCAAGTTCATAGAGATGAATAGTAAGTACTACATTTTGTAATGTCACTAATTTTCATGTGGCACCAATACCTGTCCAACAATCCCCCGTTTCTTACTGTATTTCATCTAACAGATAAACTGAGCTATTCGATAAATCAACATCATTTCTGTCATTTGGTAGCTTTTACATGTTACCTGCTACCTTCCACTCATAACCTACTAAATAGATGAAAATTTGTCTTTTCTGTTAAATCTCTTATAGACAAAGGTGAATAATTACTGCACACTAACCCCCATTATGATGGCACTAATAAGCTTATCATAAAATAAAATTACACAAGTGAACAATAACGAACATGATAAAAAAGACCGAGCTAAAGACAAAACAAAGAAGTATACCTTTCAGAGTGAAGAAAACACCAAACTCAAACTGATCAAGAGACACAACGCAGACACTATTTATTTATGAGTCTCTTCTCAGTGCATGCTGAGAGACATGAATGGAACTAGTTATTAAAAAAAAAAAAAAATTCAAAAAAAAGAAAAAAAAGGACAACAATTATTATTTCCTTGGATGGATTGTGACTGAAAAATTAGAGGTTATTAAAATAGACAGAAATAAAAAAAATTCCTGGGAGTCAATAAATCCAGATATTACTGTTATGTTTAGATGAAGAAGAATACATAGCTCTCTATGTGATATGAGAATAATCAGAGAATCAGTCTACATAGCAAGTGCCAAAAATAACAACAGGGAATGTTTTTTATTTTCCGGTCTTATCAATGATAAACATTCTGGTTGATATTGAAGTTTTATTCGGAATGATTAAGCTTGCTAATCTGCCTCAGTGGGTCCATTCACATCATTCATGACTCTGACCTGCCAACCTCGACAAGTCCGTCTCAGTAAGGCAAATTATTGTTTTCTGTAAGATTAACCAGTTTTCAGTAACGTGTAACAAAATATCAATAACTGCTATTAAAAAGCTGGAAAACATAATTTTAAGTTTGATGCAGCGATGATGACATTGTGTGTTCAACTGAAAAGGTTGTAAAGTAAGTGTAGACCTTATTTACCACTAGTACAGTTGTACAAACTTTAGTTCCAAAACCTATGCAACTCAACTGCTTGTTGCTATCTCTCAAATTCTTGGAAATTCTTTTTCCATTTCATATGATGACATAAATCATATCTGATGCCATGAGGCATACTCAAATTGGCATGTAATGTCCAATAAACGTAAATGTGTCCTTTCCAGCTTTATTCACAAGAATCTGAATATTCCTTTTTATTGTTCTGTGTTCATTATTTACACTTTCTTGAGGCATATTTTCCATTTTGCTTTAAACATGCAACACTTTCAGGATGCCATTTCTCCCCCAAAATTCTATCATCAACAGTTTGATCATGCAGACACTGCATGAACAAATAGGCGCAGTTTAAAGCATCTGGGGTGCTGCTGTAAATAGTCTCGTTCTCTAACTAATTTCACTAATTGTAACATCAAACATGATCCAAAATAAAATACTGATGAACCAATGATTCAGATTTTTTGGCAACAAGCATTTTTCCATAGTTTTTTTCTTGTATGCTTAAGTCTGTATTTTAAATGCAATTTTCAAAAGACTTACGACAAAATCTAAGAGTTGCCATGTCTGATGACTCACAACCTTTGATGTCTATTTTTTTAAAAAGCCTTGTTATATATATATATATATATATATATATATATGCTTCCTTTTTCTGATCTGATCTTTATATTACAATAAATATAGACGTTTACCTTTGTCTAATCTTCTCTTGTTCCTCATAGTAGTTTGGGTTCTTGTCAGCTTCATTTTTCATCTCCCGCTCCTTCTCTTCCTCCTCCTCATCACTGTCATTCAGTATGCTACAAGAAAAAGATGGCATTAAAAAAGAAAATCCTTTACAAAACAAATATTTTTCGTGGATAATGTATCACCATTTGGTGTGTGACAGATAAGTGTTTTGCATAAATTAGATTTTATGGCTCAAAATATTACTGGTTATTTCTGGCAATCAGAACAAAAAAAAAAAAAAAAGGAATTATCTGATATAAATTATAAATAAGACAAGTTCAAACTCAAGTTAACAAAACCCATAATTACACTGAATGAATTTTTTTCAGCAGGCATCAACTTTGTGCAATTTCTGTTGTTGTAACAAACTAACAAATTGAAGATCCAAGGAACAGTGATCAATTTATTATACAAATATATAAATCAAGTCCAAGTGTAGAGAGATCCTGATCTGCCAATGCATAATATACAGGCAGATCAGGGCTGATATTATTCTACTGATTAGTCCTAACAAAAACCAAGTCGAATGAAACATCAGCAGATATGGGTCTATAGTTATTATGTCAGCCAAACTTAAGAGTTAGAAGTATATTATTGTACAAATAAAAATTGATATCTATGAAAAGAAGTGAATTTACCCATGATGCTTTAGAGATATTTCACCCATTCTATACAAGTGATAAACCATGCATTGATGAGATTGGTTGATTAGCATTTGTACTAGTAAAAGTTGGTCTTGTACAGGATAACATCAGATCGTCTGTTGTGAAGTGGACCTTAAAAGTTGCATTTCATTGAATAAAGTGGGTCCACATGTTACCGAAACATAAGCAAGACACAAATGGATTATTGACATAACAGGGATTGAGATAAGTGGGGGAAAACGTAGCATAACAAAGAAGAATGTTTTCAAGGCTAGACTAAAACATTTGACATAACCAGGTTCTTGAGATAACCAAGGTTGAAATAAGTGGGTTTGACTGTAGATTAAAAAATAACAAGTTCAATAATCAAACCAGAACTGATTTATTGACTCACTATGACAAAACACATTTGTTATTATCTGTCTCTTACCAGACCAACCCCATCACCCAACCACAACTGCCCATAAATGCCAGGACACTTTCTGTCACAAATTGTCAAATTCTGTATAAAAAAGTTTTTAAAAAAAAAAATGATAAAGCTTTATGTATTTACAAACATGAAAGGCTTTCAAGCTAGGATGCTTTAAATCAGATTTGGTCAAAATCTGCTGAGTTGCTTTCTAGAAATTGTTTTGCATGCGTGCCTGGGTAAAGCAATCTATTAAATTAGCTATAATTTAACAATAAAAGGACTACTGATCTTATTGTGCCATTAAACAACATAATACACAAAATTTAGAGGTTATTCTAAATATTCTATAGGAACTGGTTTATCCTCAATGAAAATGGATAAACTCAACTTTAGATGTGACTTGAATGGCGTGCAAAAACTGAGATTGAGTCAGCACTTTAATTAATGTGCCGAATACATCAGATTTAAATCTGATGTTGACTAACACAGAAAGGTTTGTCGACTTTGATATGACCCACATTTCATACCATGCTCTCCATTAAGGACTTTATATGCAAAAATGTCTTGAATGTAAGAACCAAACATTGTGACAACTCAGCTGATTTCATATCTCCATAATGAAAGAGTCCACTGATTATTTCAAGGTGTACTAATTAGCATAATGACTTCCATTTCCTGTTTCCAGTGAGTTCTTTTTTTATTGTCTGATAAACGACAAATCTGTAAATAACTCTCATGATAAAACTGATATAACCAGTGAAAAATAAAAAGGAATGTTGTAACAAATTTTCTTTTCTTAAAAAAAATGTAAGCATTTTTTCTGTTCTTACTAAGGTTTAATGAAAAGTAAGCATATTTCCAATTTGTAAGGACTGGTATGAACCATGGCACAAATGACTGTTGAATCAGGATGTAGGTATCACTAATAATCACTTAGTATATAAATAACTATCTGAATACTGATTTTTATATTGGAATATATATGTTGATTCAATATCTAGGTTATTTTAGATCTAATGTATTCTGGTCAAATTCTGAAGTTACAAACAACAACTGTGAACAGAGAATGGATGACTGATGATGGGAGGTGAGCTAAAAAATTAAGTTTCATATATTAAAAGATACTTACCATAAAAAAATTACTAAAATTATTTTTAAAAAATTCATAAAACTCTTTGTATTATATATTGATATTATTATTTTGATGTTCCATTTCATACTGAAAAAGAAATTTACATGCAATAATTGTGATTTCTTACCCTCCCTTTTCTAGGAGCACCTTTCTTTCATAGTCTTTCAGATACAATGGCTTTTCTTTCTTCTGTTTCTTTTTCTTTCTATCAGAATCTGAAGAGTCCTCATCTAACAGAAAAAAGTTAACATTAATAAAGTTCATCTGCATTATTATTTTATCCCCTGAATCAGAAGTAAATGAATACACATTCTCTTTAGCAATGGATGATTTTTAGCTGTTATCAATCACCAATAGAATGGATCAATTTTGGCCTTTACCAGCCAACAACAGAATGGCTACTTTTTTGGCTTTTACCAGCCACCAATAGAATGGATCAATGTTGGCCTTTACCAGCCAACAACAGAATGGCTTATTTTTGGCTTTTACCAGCCACCAATAGAATGCATTGTTTTTTTGGATATACCAGCCACCAATAGAATGGTTCATTTTTGCCCATGAAGAGAGATCTGGTGATGAGGGAGGTAAAAAACAGCAGAAATTCCCAAAACTGAACAGTAACAATTAAAATGTTGGTCACTAAAAAGGTACTCGGTACAGTATGCATAGGTTCAATTATTGCTAAAATGGTCATATTTGAGCATTTTTGTTGAATATGAAAATATTTTACTATGCACACAGAAGGACACCTCACTATCAAGAATACTATTTTGGAACCTATTTTCTTCATTAATGTTATTTAAAATAAGACAGTATGGTCCCTTTAATGTTCTTAGTAGACAGGTTTTGCTTTACTTATGTAACTTATAATTCATTATGTTTAATTATCTGAATGGATTCTGAAATGTTCATACTCATCATGGATTACTTATGTACCTGAAGTCAGGTTAAATATACTTTTCTAATATTAATAGGTCATGTGTAGCATATTTATTGTGAATATATGGCAACACAGTGAAGAATTATTGACTATAAAAAAACAACCAAAAAAACCCATGTTTTGGTCAAAAGTTGAATACTCTATTTGATGCGATCCAACCGGCATGCATCAACAAAATTATTTTTTAAAGTTTTCATGAATTAAGCCTATCATGAATCCTAATGATATTATAGGGCTGTTTCATTTAAACATGCTAGCTACCCTGGGAAAGCAGTTTTCTACATTATGTCAGGATACTTTGTTGTCAAACAGTTCATATTAAATTAGAAGAAAAAAAAAATCAAAATTGCATCTATGGGTGGGTATCCCACATTGAAAGTGCCTTCCCTGGGTCCCAGGTATGTTTCACTGGAACAGCCCTATGTAATGACCCACTCATGTACATTCTATAAAAATTATCTCCTTTAACCTTTATTGGGAACTCTCCACTTTGGAAGTTCACTGTACCTTCCAATATATCCTTACTGAATAAAGTATAAACATTTGTTTTTGATAGGACCTGAACCCATTCATTGAAACTGCAAATGCAGAGTAGAAAATTCTATGGAAATCACAATATTTTCTGTGAGTTTTAGCAGTCACTCCCCCCCCCCCCCAGAGCATGTGTACGTTGTGAAATGTGCACTCCGTTGAACACAGTAATTAAAATACAAAAATGAGTCTACTGGATAAATTTAATGTCATTGATTTAGCAAAATAAATTGGTAACAGTGACTGACATTTGCCAGTTATGAATTTTACTTAAAACGAATGTGTACATCAACATTCACTGCTGCATTTAAAAAGTTTATGCAAAAAGGAGCTAACTGCAAAGATGACATTGATGTCATCAAGAACAATAACTCGGTGGTAAAAGTAACAATTATTTTGACAATTCTTTGAAGGTTAGACTAAATATGCATGGTCCATTTCTAGGGGCAATTTGGGCAAAATATTTACTACAGCTCTTTTCATTTCACCAAAGCATGAAGAACTCATTTCTCATGTGAATATTTTCAAACCTTCAATATCAAGTGTTCTTTTGCATTCAAACGTAAAATGTTTCCAACATGCCATTTTCATGCATCTAATCAGCTGTTTGCAGTTAAGTCTGAATCTACAAAATGCTTGCCATGTATATATAAAGATTAAAGAAATGAAATTTCATTCATCTAAAGCCTAATCAAGAAAAGATTAATTTCATATTTTGTCCTTCAGAAAGAAAAAAAAAACGTATTTTTTTTATATATATGTCACCTATTTTTGATAGTAACCAACTTTGGAGGTTAGAATCTTACCACCAAACATACAACCATCTCTTTTTTCTCCATGTAAACCACATCGTGGAGGGAGAGAAAAGTTAATCTGAATCTAGAGTGATCTATGCAAAATGAATGTGTATTAATTGTCATGAAAAATATTAGACTTCATTATTCAAGACCTATATCTTATTACTCTACATCTTGCAAACGTTTAAGTGTCATGTATGTCTGTCAAATACTGGGGGCCCCGAGTGGTCTAAAGCGCTGTCCGTTACGGACCACTGCCATCTCACCTCTGTCTGCGTGTGTTCAAGTCTAAGATTCGGCAAATGTAGTTATGTGAGAAAGCTTGCCAGTATCTTCTCGTGGGTCGGTGGTTCTTTCCGGGGGTTGTCCGGGTTCTTCCTCCACCATTAATACTGGCCGCCATGTATAGCCTATATTAAGCTGAAAAATGGCGTTAAACCATAAAAAACAAACAAACTGTCAAATACAGTGGAACCCCGCTATAACGTGATGATCGGGGTCCATAAAATCGGATCGCGTTAAAAGCGGGGTCGCGTTAATGCGGGGTTTTACAATATTTAACTTTTTTTCCGAGAACATATACGTGTATACATGTACAATGATCAAAAGTCGGCTTATCATCAGATGAATATTAACTGGAATGCATTAATTAAGATATATTCAAAATAATCGATGGCTAATATATGTATAGGTTATTACTGTGCATTAAAAATATTTACTAATTTTTATTTGTTTGAACGATAATACAGATTGACCGATAATACCAGACTATCGCTATATCATGAAAAGTGTATCAACATCGTATGCTACCGTGCCGTCGTGGCATACATTTCATCCATAATGGATGTAATTTCATTGAAAATCGTACAGATTTAAAATATTCAATAATTTTGTAATAGTCTGAATTCGTCGTGTAAAATATAGGATGAACAAAATATTGAAACCATTAACTTGCCGTCTGATATCGTACGGTCATTGCATGCAGCTATTCCCGGGTCTACATACGGTGTCTGTACAAATTTCATACCGCTAAAATTTTATCATATGCAACAACTGCAAGAATAATTAACAATCAACGCATGATTTCAGCGTGCAAATAACTTTTATTTCAGATTTTGTGAACATCAAAAGAAACATGTGAAAACTGCTAAATTAATCGTTGCGCAAAGTGCAAAGTCAGTGTGGTTCCAAATTTATATTTCATCATTTCTTGAAAAATATATCCAATGACGTTTGCTTCTTTGCTCTAGGGCATAGTTTCTCTTTAGCAGAAAACGACTTGCGTTTTTGAACTTGCTTTTCCATAATAGTAAAATATTTTTTTATATAAGCAAACAACATACACAGATAAAGCTCGATAACTAAGTAATGAAGGCCTGCAATGGTTACGAATCACTTTTTATATAAAACAAAATTAAGCTGAACGGATGTACAATTTCATACCCTTTTAATTTACAGATAATAAAGTGGATATTATTTACTTTCAACTGTTTGTTGTTTGATCACACCGCCAAGCACAGCATACATGTTGGCGGCTTTCGTCCTTTGATGTTTATTAAATTGTGCGACTCTTGTATCAACCACAGCTTTGTCTGCTTCTTGGCTGTGATTGCAGTTAAATAAGAAGCCCACGTCGGCTATTGTTTGAGCAACGACTGTATACAGAATTCATGGAAGACAATCACAAAGACGATTTACTGGCTTTACTCCTGGGTCCGTAATAAGTAACACTTCCGATAATGTTTACTTCGGCTTAACAATTCAAAAACCTAATGAAACCAGTTTCCTCTTCTAGAGTAGAATACGGAGCTTCACCACAACCTGTTCAAATTTGATAAATTTCAGAAGCCAAGCGTTGTACACACTATTTCTCGTACGTTATATACATCGTATTATTTTAGAATTCATACACGATCACTTCTCCAAAATCACTTAAAGAACCTGCATAAATTGTTAAGTTCCGATCGTTTATTATTAAAAGTCATATGCGAATTCTTCCACCAAATTATAATAAACGTTTTACACACTATTTCTCGTACGTTAAACAAATATTTTCACGGTCCGATAAAATACACGTAAATGAATTTCAAATTTCAGGAACCATGCCACGATCATATTATTTTAAAAGTCACAACTAATCTCATGCCCAAAATGAAGTTAATTTCTTGTTTTGTTTTTTTTACTTTTCTCCAAAAATTTTTTCTCCATGTGTGAATGAATGTACGAAATTTCGGGAGCCATGCTACAACCGCGTTATATCCGAATTCGCGTTATGGCGGGGCGCGTTATAGCGGGGTTCCACTGTACTGTTTGTACTCACTTATAAGTTGTCCAAACATACAAAGTGTTCTGCCAAGGCAGAATAGGCCAACAGGTCGAGGTCTATTTTGTTTGTTCTAAAGGTTACTAATAACAAACTAATTTGATGGCACATTATGCTATGACAGACCTAAGTCTGTACACTTTGCAACTGGATTTGACTTACAAGCAAGTACAGATAGTACGTATATGGACACAAATTATACCCTCATTTTCTGAGTCATGGTAGAACTTGAAATCTTTCTGGTAGATTTTCGGGTCCTTTCTTTTCAAAGCCACTAGAGTTGAAAGCCATTCCTTCTCTAACTTGTCTGTTAGTGCCTGCATGTAAAGAACCAAAGTGAATCTAGTGTAATCCATTCAGCCTAATGTTGTATTGGACAAGAAAATATACCATCTACTCACCTATCTTCTACAAATGTTATAAATATGGAATTTACTGGTTATTTACTGTTGGCGTCAGCTATGACAAGAGAATGGAATAATTGTAACAAAAACTGCTTGCCAATGTCAGCTATTTTTACAGCTGCTGGCAATATTTCATGAGAATCTGAGGTGCAACATTTGGACAACAAAACTGTTGAAACATCGATTGGTGCTATCTACTTATGACTTATATGATAAATTAGGCCATACTATGTCCTTACTTTCCTTACACAGTAAAACACATTTGGAAACTAATGACGGTAACATAAAATTTATCTGATTTGTGAATGTAACAACTATGACAAGAATGTTACATCCAACCTTGATAAAACTTGGTTGGAACGTCATTAATTTTTATTCATATTTTTTTAAAAATTTGATTCACTAATAATCAATTAAATATATATCAATGTTTATCTCTCCACCAATGACTGCTAATGACATAAGCACAAGCTTTAACTTTTGTTAACTAATTAAGGAAATACTGACCTATTTATCACAGATGCAGCACATATTCTATGACATTAAATTCTGTACCATAGATGATGTGTACACCCCATTTCAAAATACACAAGCATAAAGAAAGCCTCAAAATCATTTATTCAAAATTTTAAATTAGAGTCCAATATTGTGAATCTTTAATTCTTTACACAAAGAGTGTTTGAAAAATTACTTAAGATAGTTCTGTAACTTCTACTAAAATATGCATGTTTTAAATTTATTCTGTTTTGCTGTTTTTTTAATTGTCAAACAATTTTTTGGAAATACCCGTCTTTATAAACAAGTTATGCACTTCTCAACTGATTTAATTAAACTGATGACAAATTAGTAAATTACCTCAGCATCTTCATCTTCAGTTTCCGATGAGCTAGAGTCAGAATCCGTCTCCAGATCATCACCATATTTGTCTTTTACTGGAAATACAAAAATTACATTACTGCAGTCTTGCACACAGAACCTCATGGGCAAACAAGAGACATTGTCTCCCCTTGTGCTCCAAATCTGGGCAACACAAAGTTTTAATGGCCCAAAGAAAAATACTAGATAGGACTTAATGCATTTGCCATGGTTAAAGAAAAACAAGAGACAAGAGAGTTTTGCCACCTTATGTTTTCATCTGCACTACACTATCATATTTTTCTTGGACACTAATAATATTTTTAGTAAACAGTTTATCAATTGATAGGGTAACACAAACATTTATGTATTTGAATTTCCAGTTATGGAATTTTTGTTCTGGACCTTACTCTAAATTCACTTAATGTTCTGTATTTATTATAATAAATCATATTTTTCTGAAAAGCCAAAATTAACTGCAGGAAACCCATGATTCTGCACTTACAGTTTAACAATGTAACTGGCATGTTGCTTCAACAATGGTGACATCAATCATCAAATTGATTAATTAGTGATAATCAGTCAATCAAGGGAATAGATACAATTGATTGCAATTAATTATAAATACCTGCCTTTCACATATATACATGAATACAATGTATGTATGTATGCATGTATGTATGTATATATATATATATATATATATATATATATATATATATATATATATATATATATATATATATATTCTTATTCTGATCAATAGAAACAAACTTTGATATATTAGTTTTTTTTATGGTTCAGTATAAGCTATTTCAACTACATGTACATGCAGTTGCACAAATGCATATTTCAACACTTCTCGCATGTTCTTATTAGTTGAGTATGTTTTTCGTAGATGGCAAATAGCATACATTTCGGCAATGAAAGATCCACACATTTTCTAATTTGGCAAGTAATATACACATTCCCCCATCTCTCACTGATCTGTGAAGCAAAGAAAAATCAAAATGCTAATTAAACATATATGTCCAGCAGTAACTATATAGTGAAATGCCCTCCAACACAGTGAAATGCCCTCCAACACAGGAAAATAGTAAAAGTTACAGTACGCATGTCTAGCATAAAACCTTTTGAAAAAATATATTAGTGTTAAAAAAGTGACACTGAAATGAATTCCACCTTTTTGAAAATTTTTCAAGAAATGAGTTCTAACAAGGGAGTAAAAAGAGTAAAACCATAATTCAACCTAGTGTGCATCTACACCAATCACACTGAGCCTACGAAGTTTTAATAAAATCATCCTGAAGCAATGATGGTCTTATTCTCAAAATACCCTTTATTGAAAATTTTGACAGAAATTCCCCCCCTCCTCCAAAAGTCTGGTTACAGTCCTGCAAGATGTGTGAGGTGTGGGAGAAGAAACTATGACAAGTGTTGTGCCTGATAGTAATCCAATGGACTAACAGAGGGATGAACAAATGGACAGAGACTGACACATTGGGCAATAAACTAATATATTCACTCTGCTGAAGTGCATGGATAATACAATTATTCCAGCTGTTTATGAGCAGATGCATGATAAGCCTCATTTGTAAAATTTGCCTTTTCTGACAAAATTTTGAAGAACTTTCCACTTTGAAAAAACAGTAAAACTTTATTTCACATCTCCACAAATGATAAATATTTTTAAAAATTGTGCAAGAAGTAGCTAATGGAGAAAAATTGTAAAACCTTACTGCACATTTATACCAAGCACATATATCTAGCATAATCCTTCAAATGATGCAGGAGTAAAAACTGAATTCTTACAATACCATCTTTGTGCCAATTTTTCAAGAAATGTTCACAAAAATAGAGTAGATAAAACATAAAAACCAAATATCTAGCCTAAAATATTTAATTTTAAAATAATCCTCCAGTATCGAAGGTGTATAAGTAATGATATGAAATGAAAAAATTTTTCAACAAATTTCCACAAAATTGGACAAAAGTAAAAATTTGCAGCACATCTGCACTAGTTTATTTACCATTCTCCAAGTAACATGGGAAAAGCATTTACATGCTTTGTCAAGGATTGATGGACAGATGGATACAATGGGCCAATATTCATTTTCTTGTAAAGCTGTACCAATTAATCGTTCATACTCATAATCAGGCAGATTATTAGAACAATCTGTATAATCGGTATTGGCAGAAATAATTGGTGCTGATGTAAACAAATTTCCAAAATATAAATTCAATCATAACATTCATCTTGACATGGCTTGAATTTTAAATCAGAATTAAATACAATCTTACCCGTTTATATCAACATCACTTATATCGACAAGCCGCCTATGTTGACAAAAAAACAAAGTCCCAGTCTCTTGGTCTACTTAGTACCAAATTGTCATGCCTATGTCGACGTCGAGATAAAAGATAAATGTACATGTCGACAGAAGCCCTTGGTCCCAGCTTGAACAAATCCTTTGTTTTATAATCATTTATGTCGACAAGCTGCCAGTTTCAACCCATACTTTGTTCAACAATTAGTTGATCTTACTGCCAGGCTTTAATGTCTTGGTCAGATAAAAAAACAACAACCACCCTAGTCTTTTGTTTGGGCCCATAAAGCTGGCCTCTCACAGCAACTTAAAAGAAGTGAAATCTGATCAATTCTAGCATTTTCCAAAGACTGCACAGAGGTATAGCTAGGATTCAAAACTAGGAGTTCAAGAGTACCAAACAATAATGAGGGTGAAAGTTATTCATTTGGTGTACTCTTCTTACACACAAGTACATCAATGGGTCATTCTACCTCTGAAATCAGTCACTGTAAATATCATCAGATTTCCTCAACACTCTGCAGCTAGTCAAGTCTTTGATCTTGCTGCCTATCTTGTGGGTCATGTTCTTCAGATGTACTCTTATAATGACAACATGTACATCTGTGGGTCTTTCAGCCACTGAATTTTCTGACTGTAAACAGCTAAAATGATCAATTGATCAACACATTTTCCCACTCAACAGGTGGTCAAAGCAGGACTAGCAAGCCCTTAAATTTGTCCAGCAAATTGATGCGTACTGAGGACTCCTGTAAACGTTATTGTCTGAATGTCAGATATAAAAAAATGCGTCCAAATACACATGATTACGATTTTCTGAGACCTATGAAAGTGATCGGTGATTAAAACAAGTTTATTTTGCTGTGAAAGTTTCGTTTTTAACTTTATTTACATTTACGATGGCTACTAACAGCAACGTAAAATGCAAATTAAATTTAGTCTCTGGAAACTAAATATCTGGCTGTTAAGGCAGTTGACGGCTGAACATCTCGCAAAGAGGTCTGTGGAACTTTTTCGCTTAAAAATAACACCCGTTCTGGAAGGATGAAAGCTGCTGAGTCTATAAAGAAAGACTACGTTGAAGGTAACTATGCTCCCCAAAGGAAGAAGCAAAAGACTGCTACATCTGAAGACGTAGAGGAAGCCATAAAGTGGTCCAATGAAGCATTTGTGAAAAAATTTAAGTGTAGAGAACTTCGCTGCAACAGATGGTTGGTTCAGTCGCTTTAATGTTCGTCATAGCATCCGATACAAAAGTATTTGTGGAGAATACATGTACTGTTGACAGCTTTTCATTTCCTTGTAAATAGCACAATCCCCTTGGTAGACTCAATAAGATGGGAAGAGACTGACCAAAATCAAGGCCAATTTAAGTACATGTACATGAAGCATGTAAATAACAACTATCCAACCATGTACTACAGACATCATGGAACTACATTTAAAATTAAATTAACAGGAGTGGAGCTGTTGTTATTGGATCTATATTTTAAATAGAAATATTGGGATTACTGGAAATATATCATGACGGCAAAATGTGCAAGCATTGGCTTAGAGAGCTAAGCTTGTTGTCTAGGATTAAGAAGGTTCCTGGTTTAAGTCTTGAGACTAGACATGCATTTTTCTTTTCTATGAGATACTGAAGCTGCACTATGGCATCGACATTCTACAGCATTTAATATGTGATAGAATATAAACGTATTTTAACAAAAGTCATTGCTATTCATGCTGACGTTGGAACACGTCTCCATATGGCATGTGGAATAATTCATAATATAAGCAAAGGTACGTCAGTTTGAACAACTGAAGTGGACTAGACTGCATTTTATTCACATGATCTTGGTTCAAGCCGCAGTCCAGCCATGTATATTTTTCCATGTGACATGAATGCTAAGAAAATGTGATATTTGCATAAATTTTCACAAGAGATACGTCGAATAGATTTCACACTGGTTGGTGTGTGAATGTGCAGTGACTGCAACCAAAAACCGCAATCCAACTGACAAAAATGAGGAAATACAAGTGATTATCCTGATCAAAAAACAATGCAAATGCTATCATTTGGTTCGATGCATACTTTTACTCCACTCGAAAATACATTACACTACTCAAACAATCCAAACCAAATGAATCCTGTATCTTTCGGGCAACTAGAGTGTGAATATGTGCGATCTAAAGATCCTTACGTTTCTGAAGTTCTTCTTTCTGTCTCCATTTGTCGTATTTTTCTGCATATGCTTTGTTTATTTTCAACGATACATTTTTAGGCATCTCGACAACGTGTTTATCCTCAGGATGAACAAGGCAGTACTCGATTAACTGCGTACATTCAATACATGTCATTTGGTATTCGTTTTTTTTATAATATTAAAACTTAAGCAGAAAATAACCAAACATTTTAATATTAAATTTTTAGTAATAAATATTACAAACTATAACATTTACTGAATTGTACTCCCAGTCTTTTAATAAAAAAAAATGTGCACAGTTTATTGTCTTTCTTTCTTCCTTTGTTACTTAATAAAGTGCTTTGAATCATGATTGACGAAACGCTTCCTTAATTTCGTTTATTTAACAATCGTCTGTCGTGCACTGACGGAGTATGAAGAAAGACAAAAACAAAAATGCTCAATAACTTCATTTTATGCACTATATTTAAGTAATGACTGAGATAAAAGAAAACTTTCACCAAATCAAAAGTTCGGCCATCGAAATTCACTTTGTGATATTAACACAAAATACATGTTTTAATTGACTGAAAGTCTCTTGATATACATTTCCAGATTTTGCTATGGGTTTCACATTATCATGGAGATGTATTTCGATCCTCGACTTAGTCTTGATTTTGATTGGTATTGCAACATTTATGAAAGGATTCTTTCCCTTGAAAAGGCATCTTCCTGGGTATGCTGAAGCTGGAAATGGGGATAATTCTAGCACAATAAAATCGAAATTAATTTCCCAGATGCCACATTATGATAAGGTTGTAATTGTCCTAATTGATGCTTTAAGGGCAGACTTTGTTTTGAATCATTCAACACCGATGAAATATGTGCAGACGATGATGGACAGGGGGAAGACTTTGAGTTACATTGTTAAAGCTAGTCCCCCCACTGTTACACTTCCAAGAATTAAGGTACACTTGTGAATTGGGAAGAAAAATGTACTTGGGGTCATGCATATAAAGCAGATTTTGCATTTGTTTTTAAAAATTCTCTTTTTAATATATTATATTGCATATATTAAAAGTAAAAGGGTTCAGCACAAGTTCTTCCAACTTTGAATAGCATTTACTGTAACAAATGTAACTCTATATGTAACTCCACACCAAACTACTCTATATATGTAACTCTACACCAAACTGAAAACTTTAGATGCAACTCTACACCACACTGAACTCTATATATGTATGTAACTACAACAAAATGAACTCTATACATGTAAATTGTAACTATGCAATAAACTGAACTCTACACATGCAATTATATACCAGACTGAACTCGATACATGTAACCCTGCACCAAACTGAACTTGATCCATGCAATTCTACACCAAACTGTACTCTATACATGTAACTCGACCAAACTGAACTCAATACATGTAACTCTACACCAGACTGAATGCTATACAAGTGACTCTATACATGTACCAAACTGAACTCTGTACATGTATTTCTACTTAAATGAACTCAATACATGTAACTCTACACCAGACAGAACTCTTTTCATGTAAATATATAATCAAACTGAACTATATACATGTAATTCTACACCAAAACTGAACTCCCTACAAGTAATTCAAGCTGAATTCACTGATTCTCAAATGCAGACTCAGTGACTTTATTCTGACTTTTTTTTTTTTTTTTTTTTGATTGAAAGTTTCATATTGATATTCACTTATTCACAGATTATGACTTCCAGATACATGGATAATTAAAACTGACTATTGATCAACTCAGAAAAGAGGAATTTCTATGGTTCAGAACAAATAGCACCACATGTGTACCATGTCATTTGTACCATGTCATTTGTACACTCTACGGCTGCTCACATGGGAACTTGATGTGTCCTACCACTTTTTGTATGTTCTGCCATTTCTTCACTTGAAGTGTTCGACTTTCTGCTTAATTTAGACCAATACAGTTACAACTGGTCAATAAGGTCATGAACTAGTATGGAACAGTCATGACACCTTATCGTCTAGTATAATTGCATATATTTGTACTTATATCGCACATGTGAAATATAATCCCAAGCATTAAGCTTTAGCTAGAAACTAATATTAATAACATTTAACATATTCAGAATTATCTTATTTTTATATTTCCACAAAACTATTTAAAATATTTAATAATGTAACTTATATATTAATAGATAACTATAACTATATTTACAATTCACTCTATGATAGCAGTTTAAGTTGGTTGTTCTAAAGAATGAATTGTCATTTTCATAACCAGTTTCTGATATATGTACAGGCCCTGACAACAGGAAGTATTCCAGGATTTGTTGATGTTGTGATGAATTTTGACTCTGCAGCCCTGATGGAAGATAATATTATCACTCAAATGAAGCGAGCAGGAAAAAGGATCTTGTTTTATGGAGATGATACCTGGATCACACTGTTTCCAAACCACTTTGTAAGAAGCGATGGAACCACTTCGTTCTACGTGTCAGATTACACGGAGGTATGAAAACTTGGAAATAAGTTTTGTTTAGTTCCCCTGGCCTTAAGGCCATTTAGATTATGATATGCACTTATATCCAGCATGTGTCATACCTAGTGTATCAACAATTTTCAATTTCTAAAATATTGTCAGACCATTTTCAGTCAAATTGTAACAGGGAACATATTCATGAAATGCCTTTTAAGACTGTGCAAATGATGTTGATACCAAATATGGTCAGTCACTAATATTGAAAATCCCTTAAAAGAATATTTTTTAAAAATTCACTGTACAGAGTTTGATCAAATTTTGCAGAAAATATCTTGGTGTAAAGGCTTTTTAGATTTGTTCACATGCTAATTTAGCATCAGATATGGCTATCATTAATAAAATAGAGAAACCTGTAAATAATTTCATTTCATCTTAAACACTGTTAAAACGGATGTGATCATATGTGGCTTTGATCATGTGAGCATCCTGCGATGAAGGCCTGTAAATTCTGTACAAATCTGGCTGTGATCATGTGTGCATCCTGCAATGAATGCCTGTAAATTCTGCACAAATCTGGCTGTGATCATGTGAGCATCCTGCAATGAAGGCCTGTAAATTCTGCACAAATCGGGCTGTGATCATGTGAGCATCCTGCAATGAAGGCCTGTAAATTCTGCACAAATCTGGCTGTGATCATGTGAGCATCCTGCAATGAAGGCCTGTAAATTCTGTACAAGTGATACTGATCCATCTTTAAATATGTCCACCACTGCTGAAAAGAAAAGTTTTCAGATTTTTTTTTCAAAATTTTCTGACAAGAGGTTAAAGTTAAGCCATTAACTTCAGCCCAGCCAATCCATCATCTAATATAGATACCATTATAACGATAAATATTTTTCAAACAATTCTTTACAACTGGAGAGCAGAATTTGACCAACTTAAACACAAAGCATTCTGTATTTGACCTTAGGTCTTTAAAGACTGTACAAATGAGGCTGATATGACCTCAAATAAGTACATAAAAAAACAACCTGCAAATTACTCCTCATAAAGCAATCATTATTTACTTTGACATAAAAAATAAAATAAAATTTTGTGTGTGTGTGTGTATATATATATATATATATATATATATATATATATATATATATATATATATATATATATATATATATATATATATATATATATATATATATATATATATATATATATATAATTTTCATGTATTGGTTCATTAATTGTACTTGTTCGTTATAAGCACCAGGACAAAAAGACTTCAGACATCGCCACTTTCCAGTGTTGCACCATGAGTGAACATAAGTAATATTCTCCCACCCCCAGTGTACCCATACATTTAACAAATCCCAATATCTTGATCATTAGAGGGGAACAGAGGTACATCAAATGTTGCCATGATAGTTCAGTTAGGGTGCAGCAATGACTTTGACTTCCTGACTGTTTGCTAATAATTTAAGATAAATTTCTTTTTATTCATTTAATTCAGGTAGACCATAATGTGAGCCGTCACCTCATTTCTGAGTTGCAGAGTCTAGATTGGGATGTGATGATACTGCATTACCTAGGTCTAGATCATATTGGACACCTGGCTGGGCCAAAGAGTCCCCTTGTTAAGCCAAAACTGCAGGAAATGGATGATGTAATACACAAAATATACAATGCCCTGGAGAAGGAGGTGATACGCTCTTAAGGAACAGAATCCTGAACATTTAAATAGTTTTGTTGTTATTGCTGTAGTAGGTTTTAACGCCATTTTTCAGCACAAGTATTAATGGTGGAGTAAGAACTTGGCCCCCCTCCCCAAAAGAACCACCAACCTATGAGAAGCTATTGGCAAGCCTTCTCACATACCCACATTGGCTGAATCCGAGACACGAACCCATGCAGACAGAGGTGAGATGGCAGTGATCCGTAACAGAAAACGCTTTAGACCATTCGGCCATGCGGGGCCCCGTTTAAACAGTTTTAAAATTTAGATGATTGTACCATCTATACTCATTTAAAAGCGAGTCCAACTGCAAAATGTACAGACCTAGATCAGCAGTTGCATGATGTGTCAGCAGATCTGGGTCTATGCAATTTGTTTTGAGTAATCAGTACAAGAAATAACAAACTCAGATCTTTTGGAGCATTATTGACAGGCAGATCAGGGTCTGTGTTTGCAGTTGGACCTGACATATAAGCAATATAAGCTGTAGATTGCATAAATAAGCAAATACATTTATTCTATAATGAATATAAACAGGTACAATGGTTGTTATCATATAAGGCCTCACATGAGGTAGGTCACACAATTCACCCACCTCGCTATAAAAAGCCACCTACCTCATCATGTACAGAAGACAATAATACATATTTATGATTTTGGTGTCTCAAAAGAAGCTAGCCCGCTAATAAGGTAATCATTATATGTAGATGGGATGACATAAGGGGAAACCATTGTGGTGGTTATGCACCATCAACACCTGCTTATAAGTCAAATCAAATTGAAAAAAAAAAATGATCCTGATCTGCCAGAGCATAATGTGCCTGCTGATCTGGGTCCATATTTGTTCAGTTGATTACTACTAACTAGCTACACAGACCTAGATATGCTGGTGCATAATGCGACATCAGATCCTATCTGTGTAGGTTGCAGTTGGACTTGACTTATAAGCAATTATATATGGTAGTAATATATTGAACACAACAGTCCATTTTGAATGCAAAGAGGACACATATTGCATAAGCACTCAGTTGCACCTATTAATGATTTGTGAAACTGTACCTTATGAAATACCCATATTTTCTCATGAATATCATGCAAGAGGGTATTATTTTTCCCTCATTCTGTCTATTCATATCTTCATATCTTGGATAGATGATTATATTATCATAGAGTTGACATGATGATTACACCTGGAACTAAAGTGGTGCTACGTTATTCACTGCCATGATGGCAACATGGAATTGGCTCTGAGCACACCTGGCTTCTTTTTGGAATTATGGGACATTCAAACTTGAACTTTTGCATCTGAATATTGTTACTATTGGTGCAATAAAACTTTGAAAACATAAATCATTTGTATATCATTCATCATTTGATTAAGTTGTTGGGGTCCAGAAATATATCATTCCTGTAATCCACAAAGACTCAAATTGATCATAAACTAAGTAAAATAATATGGCTTTGCAATACTTCTAGTTTTTGTAATTTTCACTCTAATTATTTTGTTAATTGTAATAAATATTTCTTAATATGATGTCAGTTTCTGAAAATTGTTTATTTGAAAGCTGAAATGTTTAAAAATATCTTTGCTTTTAAAATTTTATTTAAATGCTAAAAAAAATAAACAAATATTTTGTTCATTTTATAAATATATTAGTAACATTATTTTGTCTCTCTGTATCTCAGACTAACATGTCCAGCTTGATACTGATATGTGGTGACCATGGAATGAGTGACCAGGGCAGTCATGGAGGAGCATCAGTCAGCGAGGTGACCGTACCTGCAGTCTTCCTTAGTCCAAGCTTCAGTAATGTTCTAGGTACATAAAATTGGTATATTTAAATATACATGGAAAAATTGTTAATAATCAAGTTTATTTAATTTACAATGGTTCATGACTGTGTCTAGTTATGAATTCTAGTTCCTATGCCACATTAATGTGAATGCTGTCTGATTAGTTCAAACTGGTCACGCAAATGATTTTAAATCTGAAATTAAATTTTTCTGTAGAGTATTGTTAGCTCTGAATTGAATGATGGAAAAGGAAAATAGTGTAATTTTATTGTGAATAATGATGTACACATTCTCAACAAATGTTAAATCACTAGCTTTTTTTAATCAAAAGTTTTAAAAGTTTTTTAATAATAATAAAAATAAAAAAAAAGAAACACCCAGAATGTAATACTTGAGTCACAGAACAAGGTCAAGAACATTTTCCCAATTTTATTTTAATGGCATAAAAATTGAAATTATAATATAAGGAAATTATGATAATCATGCCTATTCTCCTACTTTTATTTGCATTTTATAATATACAAATTGCTGCTTTTTTGTTGCAAAGCAGAGGTTCAAACTGTGAATTTTGAGAAAATTGTGAAATATTGGCAAACGTTTATGACTTTAAAGTTGTGATTTTGAATTTCATTGGATACAATACATGTACTCAGTCTGAGGTTTTCTCTTTTGCATTTTCTTATTTTCCAGAGAGTTCTCAGGGTGAGATAATTCAGCAGATTGACCTTGCACCAACACTCAGTGTCCTTTTGGGAATACCGATTCCAAAGAACAACCTAGGAAGTGTTGTTACAAGCACGTTCGTTGGTTACAGTAAAGAGGAAGTCTTATGGTCCCTTCACAGTAATGCAGAGCAGATTGTCAAATTGTTTGAGGCTAACTTTGAAAACTATGACATAGGTATGCCAAGTGAAATATTGGTTGATTTGTGTTAGTTTCTGTGGACACTTTGTTGCAAAGTCAGATTTCATCAGTATGTTGCAGTTTTGGAGTATGTTGCAATTTTGGAGTATGTTGCAATTTTGGAGTATGTTGTATGTTGCAATTTTGGAGTATGTTGCTATTTTGGAGTATTTTTTACAACATGATTGGAAAAAAGCCCATAAAATAGAACAGATGTAATTAAATATGTTCATGAGTCATTCATTTAAAACGTTTTTACAAATTGTTCACTCACGATATGTTGATTTTCTTTACAGAGTTGAGGAGTTTATAGGTGTATTCAGTAGGATCATTTTGCAAAAGGTGTTTATTTAATAAAAATCATCCTAGACTTCATTTCATTTAATTTCTTCCATAACTTGGCCAGTCGTTGAGGTGCCACTAATGACTTTGTGACAATCTCTCTCCATTTGACCCTGTTCTCCAGTGCTCTTTTGGACTTTGCAGAGTCCATCCCTGTCCACTCTTTTGATGTTATCTACCCATCTCTTCTTCTGTTTTCTGTTTCCTCTCACTGTGCCCTGTAGATTTGTCTTTAACAGGCCAGCTGAGTATGACAATACCAAATTAGTTTGCATTTATTTTCAATTACACACCTTGGATTCTAATATTCACCTCTTTTTTAGAGATGTGTTGTAAGCATGAGGTGTTCAGGATCATTCAATAACATCTTGTTTCTAAGGCATATATTCTTCTATCAGGGCCCATGTCATGCATACAGTAATATGGACATGTCCAGTGGGTGCATAAGCTTGATATTGGAAGCATTATGTTGCTGTTTTTCCAGATCAGCGTAAACAAAGCCAGTGCTGTTGTCAGTATAATCCTTGAAAGAACTATAGCTTTTGAACCGTCATGAGAGGCAATAACACCTAGGTACTTGAAGCTTCACATTGTGCCCAGCATCTGTCCATTCACTTTATTTCCTTTTGGATACCTCTTGGATTGTTTGTCATTAGCTTGGCATTTTCAGATAAGGTTTCCGATTCTTATTCGTCTCCTGCAAATCCATCAATATTGTCAACCAATCACAGGGTGGTGCTTGTTCTGCCTCAAACACTGACACTGTCCTCATGTCTTCCAAGGCATTGAACATAATCCTTTTCAGGTAAATGTTGAAGAGAGTGAGTGGGAGAAGGCTGCCCTGTCTAACTCTGACTTTTGTTCAGAACCGATTTCCCTATATCGCCATTTATGAGAACTGTTTTAGTTACCTTGTCATACAGGTTTTCTCTGTGCTGATTTGTTTTGCATTTGTGTTGTATTTTCACATGATGGCCCAAAAAGCTGCATGCCATACCTTGTTGAAAGTCTTCATAAGGTCAATGAAGGCATGATAGAGATCCTACTGATTCTGCAAATACTTTTAAGAGGATTTTAAGGTTGAAGATCTGTTTTATAGTGCTACATCCAGCTCTGAAACCTCCCTGTTCTTCAGAAATAATGTGCTGTGCTTGGGTTTTCATTCTGTTGAGGATGATTTAAAGCATAACCTTTCTCGGATGACTGATAAGGCTGATTGTTCGGAAGTTCTGGCATAGCTACAGATTCCCATTCTTAGGATCAGTGATAATCAGAGACTGGGTCCATGGGGTGGGCCATTCTCCTGCTTGCCAGATGTTGTTGTTGTAGGGTTTAATGCCATTTTCAGCACAAAATAGGCTATACATGGTGGCCAGTATAGCTGGTGGAGGAAGAGCCCTGGAAAACCCCAGGAAGAACCACCGACCCACGAGAATCTATTGGCAGTCTTTCTCATGTACCCATGTTAGCCTGCCAGATTTTGTTACAGATTGTTGTAAGAACATATATCTAGGAGGTTCCTCCAGCTTGAACAAGTTCTGCTGGTATATTTTCTACCCCAGCTGATTTCCATTTATTTAGTGCCTTTACTGCAGCCATTACTTCTTCTCTGAGGATCAGGCGCTCAACCTCTGTTGTGGTCAGTGGCAAGTTTTGTAAAGCTTGGTCTCCAGAAGTCTTTCTGGTTTTAAAACTCTGATTAGTATTCCATCCACCTGTTTAGAATCTCTTAGTCTTTTGTGAGACTCTTACCGGCCTTGTCCTGGATTGTGGTAGCTCTTCCCAATTTCTCCGTTGTCAGATCTTTCATAAACAGGTATGCTTTTTACTGTTATTTTTGTTCAGGCTTTTCTTGATTTCCTTACATTGGTCCACTGACCAGCTTTTCTTCGTTCTCTTTTAGCTTTCCTTCATCTTTTTGTTATCCTCCCTGTATGATTTTGTTTCTAAATTGTCTCCCCCACTTCCTCCTCAGTTTTCTCTTCATATCGCAGAGGTTGAAGATATTTGCTGTGACACAGGGCCACTTTTGATGCTTGCCAAGGATCTCACTTGCTGTGAGCCAGGGCTACTTTATGATGCTTGCCATGGATCTGACTTGCTGTGACCCAGGGCTACTTTATGATGCTTGCCATGGATCTGACTTGATGTGACCCAGGGCTACTTTATGATGCTTACCAAGGATCTCACTTGATGTGCTTGTTACTGCTGATATGAAGGTGGTGACGAAGGAGTCTAGGTTTATTTCTTCAGCACCTTGACTTATGAGTCATGCTAATTTGCCACCTATCGATGCCTCAGATGCATGTAACATGTATGGATCTTTAAGATTTTAAGGTTCAAACAATATCTTAACCAGTCTTGGCTTCCTGGTCATCCTCAGGTGAAGTTTGGTAGTCATTAAGATATGGTCGCTTCATGTTTCAGCTCCTGTGAATTGTTAAAGCTACGTTAAAAAATCCTAATCAAACAAACAAACAAACCTGTGAAGCTACGTGTTCTGACAATTATTATACTAGATGGAAAGCACTTCCTCACCAAGATTTAGTCAATCTGGTTGAGATGTTTTCCATCTAGGCTGTGCCAGGTCTATCTTCTAGATAGTTTGTGGGAACCAAGGGTGTTTGTTAACACTAGGTTATTGTAATTGCATAATCCAGGAGGATGAGTAAACTCTCATTGGTTTATTGATTACAGTATGATTACAGTATGGACCACAGACATTATACCAGTCTACCTGTGCATCTTCTCCCACCTTGGCATTCTACTCTCCAAGAATAACTAGAATATCCTTCTTGGATGTCCGGTTAATTAGAGTTTGACACTGGTATTAATAGAATCCATCATTGCTGGATGTTTGGGCATAATTCTCCATGATGGTGATGTAGAAGGGAGATGCTCTCACACAGACAGTAATTAATATATTCGACACCTGTCAGCAGCCTTTTATTGCAATCACAATGTCCTTATGTATCATAAAGCTGACTCCGTGCTTATGCATTTAAAGTGAATCCTGTGTCCTTCATCTGTTGATCTCTCTCCGAAATTCTTTGATTGCATTAGCATAGTCCAGAGATGTGCCATTGATACGTTCCCATTTCATGGGTTAGCTCTTCACATTTAGTTTCTGATATTAATGTCCTGCTGTCACATATTTCTAAACGGAAGATCCCATTTACTGACTTCAGATATTCTATTTATCAGCTAGGTCCTCATAATAGTGTTTAACATCGATGGCTTAAACATTCTCTTTCAAAACAATGACATATAATAAATTGTTTTCTTCAATACCATATCTATAGCTGTTCCTAAATCAGATAAATTGGGTTCTTCCACTTACTATACCTTACCTATGCAAATTAGCTTAAATGGGTTCTCCCACAGCAGTGTTCAAAGGACTTGACATAGCATCATCCTAGCTATTCTCATCCAGTTAAGTACTCTGGGAAATGGTGATTGGTTATCTCTATGACCATTGTACCTTTTAACTGACTCCTTGATAAACTGTCTTTTGGATAGTTTTACATGGGGTTATAAGCAGGACTGTTTACAATTTATACAGACTACATGTTTCAGATATGAATAGTGGTAGTCCAAAGACCTTTTTTCTTAAGATTTTTGAAAGACATGTTTATCAAAATATGACTGTGTTGGGGTGGGGTGGGTGTTTGGGAGTCAAGCATTGTGTTTTTTATGTGATGAATCATGTTATGGCAGGTATTCTTCTGGCTCAGGCTTCATTGACACCTTTGCGAGTCAGCAAATGTTATTAATGGGAACCCCAAAAACATTTATGATCCCTTTTACCAATCATTTGTTTGCAGATAGAAGCTTTGAGCTGTACAGATTGGCTGTTCAAGAGCACACTGATTGGTTGGATGAGATGAAGTCACATGGTGACAGCCCGGTTGTTGATGAGAAAGGTAGATCCATTATACACAGGTACAAACTAGCAATACAAACCATGACAGCCCGCATCTCCAGCAGCCTTACCATGTATGATATGTACAGCATGATTACAGCAATAGTTTTGCTATGGTTGGTGAGTTCTCAGATGCATAAATGTATTGTTCTAAGATGCTGAATTGTATTTGCTGTAATCCTACTGTCCAACCATTTTGACACCATGGGCCATTGAATTTTTTCTTCTTGAAGCTGCGGGCAGCCGCAAAAAACTTAAAAACAATGACAATAAAAAATTATTCACATTTTCTTTTACCAGGTTAAGAAGATATACTATGACAATAGGTCATGGTCTTTTGTTACATAAATACAAAAAAAAATTGCTCAAGCTCTGGCAGGCCATTTAAATCAGCCTGTGGGTCGCAGGTTGGACTGCACTGTCCTAAATAATGAACTACCACGTATACTTACTTATAAGTCAAGTCCAAATGCAAACAGTACAGATCCTAATCTGCCGTGCATATTTTTCTGAAGATCTGGGTCTATGCAGATTGTGCTACTGATTGTTCCTTACAAACATACTCCCAGATCTTACTTGTGCATTATGTAATGGCAAATCTGGATCTGTGTAGTTTGCATGTAAGCTTGACATATAAGTGAGTATATATGATAACCAAGAAAGGAATTTATTGTTTTCCCAGGTTTTGAATTAGAAGAATGCAGAATACTGTGAATTCAGTTTTTTTCTGGCTTTTGATTTTTGTTGTTGTACAAGAAATGACATTTTTGGTCATAGTTCATTTGGTCTTTGAATTGCGGTAACAGCTGTTGTTATAGGGTTTAACGCCATTTTTCAGCACAAAATAGGCTATACATGGTGGCCAGTATAAAAGGTGGAGGAAGAACTCTGGTGAAAACCCAGAAAGAATCACTGACCCACGAGAAGCTTTCTCACATACCCACATTGGCCCAAGTTTTGAACCCACGCACAGGTGAGATGGCAGTGAAATGTAATGATGAGCACTTTAGACCAGTCGACTTTCTGCATTGACATTGCTAAACAAATCCAGTAACACAGTTCCCTGGCCCCCTCTAATTATAGAATCGATCCCTCCTATTATCTTAGTAAAGTGCCCACCAGGCGTGTCCTAATTTTTAAAAATTAATTTAATCACAAGCCTTTGGAATTCTGTTACTGTTGTGGTAAGAAAATGTTAGAATATCTAAGAGAACAAGTTCTCTCTCTCTCTCATATATATATATATATATATATATATATATATATATATATATATATATATATATATATATATATATATATATATATATATATATATATATAACAACATATGTACTTGGTGGGTGGTGTGCAGAATACAAATTAATAACTTTATGTGATGCCAATCAAAATATAAAGGATACAAATCAGTGCAACTCTGTTTCCAAAGTCATAGTTATGTTTACGCTGCAATATATATGTAGTAAGAAATTTTAGAGTTGTTGGCCTTTTTAACTTGCAGCTGAATGTAATGTAGGGATAAAATCATGGGAACGCAACTAGTGTTATGGTTTTTTAATGGACCACCATGAAAGTTGGACAAACCACTTTGCTCAAACAAATTATGTTAGTGGCATTGTTTTTTTTTTTTGTCTCATAATTTAATTCAAATTATACCACAATCTAGTGATTACCGTTTGCTTTAAAACTTGATAAATATCATGTTCATCACCCGAAGAATGGTGTACATGTGGACAGATCAGTGCTCCTGCAGTGTATATTAGATTATGACCCTTTTTCACAGATCTCAGTTTATTACCATGAAATCTGGAAAAGTCACAAGTCACCACTATTATAGTCATTAAGGTCATCATCTTAAGGTGCACATGTTGACAAATCTTTGTGCTTCTGTCATTTTTGTAAGAGTTATTGCCCTTTTTAAACCACCTAGTCATTGTCCTATTTTCAGAATAGTTGTGCCCTTTTCAGTAGATAGACTCAACATGATGAGGTCTGAGTTGGATGTGATACACGTGTGGGGATTATATTTACAACTAATTGCTTACCATAGCTAATTCACAGAAACATCTTTGATATTTTATAGATATATTATTGAGCAGTAATCAAAAGAATAAAAAGATTATGCTCTAAGGTGTACATTTATTAATTTCTTCTGCACAGAAGTGAGCAGTTGCAGTTATATAAAAAATTTGCAAATTAAAGGAGTTGTAGTTTAATTGATTACATTTAAATAAAATTGGTGCATTTTTCCTGTTTTTTTGTGATGTCCACTCTAGTTGTTAGTTTTTGTAATGCCTGTCACAGTCTGCACCAACGAATCAAATTTGTTCTTGATGCCTTAGTGAACTTAATAAACTTATCTTTTTGTAATTGACTACAAAATCACTATTACCATACTTTGTTGAACTCATGCCTAGGTACTATATTATAGCTATGTTGAACTCATGCCTAGGTACTATATTATAGCTATGTTGAACTAGGTACTATATTATAGCTATGTTCTGGCATATGTTGAACACTTTAAATTTGTGCACTTTTCAGGTTTTGATTAAATCTTCAGTGGGAAAATTAAAGAGACTCACAAGAAATGAAGGATTGCAACTTTCAAGACATTCTGTGTCACTGATCATGGTGTCCATTCCATTGGTTGGCTTTTGTCATGTGACAATCTGCACCAGCCATTCCCAGGCAGAATCCTTTTTGTGTGGGGCCAATAAAACCAGTATTTTATTACAGCTGACAATATTTTCTGGTCTTATTTTCCAAGTGGTAGTATTACTTTCCATTGTTCTTAGCTCAGTTCAAAAGGTAAGTTTTGTTTTTTTTTTCATGAAAACTCGGAAAATGTTATAATGCGATGTTATTATATGCTCATTTTTTTCATTGTCAGAATCGTGCAATATTTTATGGTTTTGCACACCTTAAAATTGCACTCACGCATAGGACACATGTGCCCAATAGTGTATTAGGAATTACTTAGTAAACAAGTCATATACACTCGTGTATTAGATGCCTTATGTTTTGGTTTCTTCAATTTGTTTTTGAATGAACTAAAGTAGATGTTTCACGGACCGCCACATACCAGCTGCTTTGACACATTCCATGTTGACTTTTTTGATACAATGTTTCGTGTTTAGGCTGGCTATAGATTCCAGACAGGGTCCTTACGAATAACATGCAAATGACAAAGCATAAACTGTCTTCTTTAGCTGGTAATAAGAATGGCAAAAAATATACTTAACAGTTTTACATCCTGAATTTCCTCAAAATGTACTTTCTTTGTTCTGCAAATCCAAATTACATGAGTCATGTCATGGGTTTGCAAGCGTGATTACACATTTCGAAATTTAACTGTAATGTTGACTATACATGTATTCCAAGTGCAATTACATCCTCCTTACTGCACTCAAAATGTAATAAACATTATATTCCATGGCATCTTTTTGATAATTGTGATTGAAAGACTTTATATTTTTCCCACATTATGATTTCAAACATTCGATGACAGAACAGAAACACACTTGCAGATGTCAACACACTGCTGAAATCCTATGTACTTCATGTAGAAATGGCACAAATAAATTCAGTCCATAATCACGAAATTTCATAGAATCAACAAAAATACCAAAATCTATTCATTCCAGATCAAATGGAAAAGTTGTTGCAATGCATTTGTTCATAATATGACTCCAAATTTAAATTTTAAGTAGACCAAAATGTCATTTTATTTTGAAAGTTATGTCTAGTGCGTGTCTAAGTTTAAATTTATCTGGATGGAGTTGTGTGTGCATTAATAATGTTGCTGTTGTGTAATGATGAATCTGTGCTTTGGATTTAGTTTGGAATACGGCATACATTCAGTTACTTTGTTTCTTGTAGCATAATTTTGTTTATATAATTAATCCTAAGGTAGAATAAGAAAATGAGCATATAATTAAAAGGTTATTGCATTTGTATTGGAAAATATGAACTCGTTTTGTTGGTTGGATATAATGCACTCCCAAGGTCATGCAGTATTTCCATCCAAAAACTTGTTCCTATTTTCCAATACAAATGCAGTAACTTATAATTACAGTTATTATTCTCATTTTGGTACGTGTAAGAAATTCCAAAGTAAAAGTCATTTTCAGATTTTCTTGTGATAGTATGGAAAATGGTGATTTGAGTTTTTAATAAAGGTCAGAGGTCTCAACAACTACTTTTGACAGTACAGAAAATTATGTGCTGATTAGAACAACATAGACTCTGAACTGCTGAAGTATAATGCACTAGCAGAGCAGTGAGTAATGGATATTTCGATTTAGATAGGTATTTGACAGTTGTTTTGGGAATTTAGATTTTTTACCCATGTATTTTGTCTTATTTCAAGGAGTATTTTTTTTAGAAAAAAAAGTTGTATTCTCAAGGAATCAAAGATAAATTGTAAAGAGGAATTAATTTAATTTCATCGGAATCAATTTTTGTGGTTTAGGTAAATATAGGCTTGTGATTCAACTAGGACTGAAATCACTGCAATATTGTCTAATAAGATGAACATTTTTTAAATTTATATTTTTATTATTATTTGATAAAAAATGATTAATTTATCACATATTTTCTTTGTGTAGTATAGAACAAAGAAGAACAGGTTTTGTTGGTTTCTATTTATTGGAACAGCGTGCCACACGTTCAGTCTTCTCTCCAGTTCTTTTGTGGAGGAGGAACACCAAACCTGGTATTTCATCACTATGACATTCCACATTCTTCTGCTGGTGAAAATATTCACCACAAAAATGGTACTGAAATCTGAAAGAAGTGACAATGGGACATCAGCTAAAGAAAATACAGAAGGATATTCTATGTTATCACAACCGAAAATTTATGATAATTATTTCAGTTATTTTCATCAGAAAAATTCAGAAGTTAATGTTTATGAAAGAAAGTTTCCAACCTGTCACAAGCCCTCTCCAGACATTAGAGATTTTGTCAATAGTCCTGATGAAAAATATAATGAAAAAGGATGGAAGAAAGATGATTATCTCCCAACCAGATATGCTGATCCATTGTGCTCTACTTGGAATGCAGTTTTAGGGGTCCTGGCAGTCCAAATTCTGTCTCGTACTCTAAGAAGTTTAAACCAGACCGGAAACAAATGGCTTGATAGACCTGATATTGGGGACTGGCTTACAAGGTAACCATCACTGGTTGGTCCTTTGTTGCTTTTAATTTATTTGTTATTATTTTAATTTCAATTAAATCTCCATAGGTTTAATTTCATTTGAAGTAGGAAGGAACTTATACATTTTATAAGCGGATTTATTTACTACATGCATTTCTTTGGAAGACTGTCATTTTTATCAGAATCATCATGTACAACAGACATTTTTAACTAACCATGATATGTCATGTGACTACCTGTATCTGTGAAAGTTTCCATGCATCAATAAATAGTCTTCATATCTGTAATCTACTGATGTGGCAGGTTTGCTTGAAATGTAACTTGTAAAACTTTGGCTAAGTTGTTTCTATAAACTTTAGCCACTTTAATGTGGAGCATCATATCTTATGATCATGTCTGTCTATTTGTCCATCCATGTTTTCATGCAAGAACTTGAAATCTGATTCTGCTGCAGGTACTTTCACTAAATTTGAGTTGCCAGTAGGATACAAATAAGAAACCCAATTCATGTGTCCAAAAGTTGAAGGTCTTTATCAACAACCAAGTCATTCTCATGTCATCATTTTAAAAAAAACAACCTTGCTGATGATTTGCTCTTAAAGATGCAATAAAACCTATTGTTTTAAAAGTTTAAAGGTGAATGTTCAAGGTCACATTGACCCTAGGAAGTAAAGTGGTTCCATGCACTAACTTTAGTTCTACTGTTTGAAGCTTGATCAACCTTATGGGTACAAAATGTTGATTGATCTTGGCATCTCACATGGTTTGAGGAAGGGAATTTAATTTGTCTAGAACAATAAAATAAGTTTTGAGCATCCTCTGCTATGAATGACCATCTGTCATTTATGATCCCAATTGTAATGCAAGGATCAGTCAAATTATTATGTAAATGCACTGTCTTAAGTGGCCAACTGAATCCAGCAACCAATATATTTAGGCAAAATATGTGTTTTGCTATCAATGACTACATTACAAAAATAGATATAAACATCAATGACCTTTATTGAATAACTCTGTAAATATGATAAGATCCATAAGTAAAGTGCAGACTGTTCTTAACAACACTACTATGACCGTATCACAAAAACAGTCAAACACTATGAACCTGTATTTAATCCTTTGTAACTGCTTAAACAGTAAATATTGTTCTATAAAATAAAAAAAAGAGAAATGGGGCTGGTTACCAGTTTCTTAAATATGACAGGTCATGCAGGTAGTGAAATTTATTATATTATAGACTGTAAACCAGACTGAAGTACTAACTGTTCTTATAGTGCCACAATTATGTGACCACTTGAGATTAACCATTCTTTCTTGAAGGGAATAGTCATATACACAAATAGTTTGACAGTTTGTATTATTTTTGTGTGCATGTGTGTGTAAACCTGCAATATGCCAATAATATCATAATGAGAAATCTTTTTAAAGGCTTCAGTATAAAAGTTGATTACATCATTTGTATTTGCAGTTAATCTGTAATGCCAAGGGTCTTCATCCTTATTATTGGTAAATAATAATCATTTCCTTAATTGATTATCAATGTTAATGAGTTATGTTGTTTTGTTGCTTATTTTTGTTATATTAAAGTGATTACAGCCCACACACCAGGCCCATCTGTTCACCTTAGGCCATCCAGTTACACCATTTGCTAATAAAATTCAAGTTTGAGTCCTGATGACATATGCTGTAGTATGTAATAATGTTGTATCCTCACTTTCTTGTTGAAACACAAGAAATCATACTCCAGTGTTGGAAATCTGAATATAAATTTAAAGAAATGTATTTGTCCAAGAATTCTGTTTGTGCACTCAAAAATTTCCAGAGAAACGAATTAATCTTTTAAATTCCAAATAATCTGTAGAAAAAATTAACATATAACTCGAAAACTGGTACAATAGAAGAAACAACTTGATATTGTGTTTTTAAGCCCAATTGAGATTATTTCTCCAAGACAAAGGTTATACAGTAATTTGAAATGCAAAATAGGTACTCGTATGAGGGTCACATAATCATGTTTACATCACTTACTAACATGACCCTGACAAAAACCATTTTACTCCAAGATTAAAAAAGAAAAAAGTTTTTTTAACCAAAACTATTTACGAGTCTAGCGTCACATATCCAATACAGCCTCGATCTTACTCTCATTACTCTCACAATAAAAATAAATTTAAATTTAAAAAAAAAGAACTTGTTTATGAGGCTGTTACTAAGTTTGAATTAAGGTCAGGAATTAGGTCAGCCTTAAGTGTTTACAATTAGAGACAGATTATTATATTATATTATAATAGCTTGTAATAGAATACAAAAATGTAAAACAAAGAATTAAATTAAAATAAATATAAATTAAATCAGATATATGTAGCAATGAATTCCTATAATATTTTCTAAATGTACTGCCAGTTTCACAGTAATCTGGAAACGATCCAAAAATATTCCAAATGAAAGTTCTAATGTGCTTCTGTGCTAGCACCACTTAAGAAACACTGCTAATATCCAAAAGTTTTACTTAAAGATAAATTCAATGAAAGTTGAATAGCATAAATGTCATCGATTGTTTCACAATATTCCAACGAAATTATTAAATATCCGTTAATGTTTTTACAATAAACCAGAACTGCTCCAGAGCATCTGCTGTGGAAGGTTGTGGGTTCGATCCCTGGCCAAGTCATACCAAAGACTTACAAAAATGGTACTAACAGCTGCCTCACTTGGCACTCAGCATTAAGAGGTTAGTGTTAGGACTGGTCAGCCTGGTGTCAGGATAATGTGACTGGGTGGGACTTCATGTTACATATCTGCGGCATGATGCCCCAGTGCTATAAACTGCCACACTGCAGACATCATAGTGATATGAATGAAAAATTGTTAAAGCTACATTAAAAATCTAAATCACACACACACACACACATCACTATAAACAGAACTTTTTTAAAGCTACGTTAAAAATCCTAATCAAACAATAATCCAGCAAAGTACTGTCTGATTACTAATAAATGGTTTTCCATGTTTAATAAATAAACATGAATTTTATAATAAGTCATAAAAAAAAACTGAATTGTAACTGAAAAACTCAACGCATTGTATTTAATTCCTTTATATAGCCACTATATACTCATCAGATCATTCATTCTGAATAACGAGAGAAGATTCCAGGTATTTCAATTTTTCTGTATTGTGAAATATCTGTAACAGTCAGCATCTGATTTCTTTATAATTGGGCCAAACATCAGCTAAGGCAGTCATGATATCTTAGAGTACATATGTTCTCCTAGGATCATGTGATGTTGACATGACTTCATTTAACTAATTCATGGCGTACTTGGACCGAATTAGTTGTTTACATGAACTTGACAAAAACCTTGATTTATGAATGGAGAAAGTACATACAATGTACTCTTCTTACAGTAAATGCCAGCCATAGAATCAATTAATTTTTAAAAAATGGCATTAACCAAGCAATTCAACTAAAACTATATTATAAAAATAATATAAGTAAGACATGTATATCTAACAGAATTATGAATAATGAATACATGTAAAGGTCACCATAGCCGACAAGACAGGTGGTAGACATATGATGTACCATTTGCAGAACTAAGACATCAGTTCATACTCTTATATTTCTTCTTCTAGATATTTTTTCAAGCAAATTTGTGTGTACCAGATATTGGTTATTCATTTACTGACATCACTTTGATGTTTCAAAGCCAAACAGTTCAGCAATGGACTCGCACTCATTTTCCAACTATTTTGTGTTCAAACATGTTTTATAACACAAGTATTTTTTTTAATGTCCTTATTGTTTCAGACCAGAGAACAAAGTCTGGCTTTCTGTAGTTGTCATTGTTTCATTGGCAACAGTTCTAGCCAGTAAATGGGGAGTATCATCCTGGCTGGATAGAACACTGCTTTTGGTTGGTTGTTTTGGTGTCTATAGATACAGAGCTAATACAGGGGATCTCATCTTCTTTGAAACTCCTTCTTCAAAGTAAGTAGATAATTGTGTGTACTCTAAAGTGCTTTATATCAGCAGTGCTAAATTTTATTGCTGCTCTAAATGGATTTATTGGTAAAGATTATATTTGAACATATTTTATTGGATACAATAATACCATTTGGTCATTGATTTTAATATATTTTGCATTGACCGTTACTTTGCCTAACCTGCACTGAAGGCAAGATATAACATTCACAATATCTGTTCATCTGTTTTCCCCACTGTACATCGGTTAGCCCTTTTGTACATCTGTTTGCCACAGTGTACATATTTTTGCTCCTCAGTACATCTGTTTGCCCATCAGGTATTACTTTCAGCTGAAATATTTAAATATCCCTGTTGTGCTTTTCACATCAGTTGATTATCATTAAACTTTAACTACATTTGCATTGGGGTCAAGGGTGTGGGGAGGGGAGAGAACAGCTATCTGAAGGTCAAGGTCAGTGGGAGCATTGTTAATTTTTTTGCAAAAGGTCAGTGGTGTTCTGAGACCTATTTTGAATTCATGCTAAATTTAATAGACATCATGTGCATGAAATCACTATGGGGTATATGATGCCTGTATGGATTTAGAGAATAAAACCATATGATAATGTAACAGAGGACAGTTGTTTATTTTTTCGGTTTTTTTTCTTCTTCAGGTTAGAGTTGGGTAAATCTGTTTCTTTGGTTTGATGTTGTATGGTATAGCAAGACTAATAGGTTATTTAGTGCCAAAGTAATTGGTGTAACATACCTTGTCCAAAGATAAACATTAGCTGACCCAGGCTGATCAAGTGGTGAGATTTGAACATGCATGCTTGTGGTCACAATTCTACCAGACCCCTCTGGTCAAACTGTGCTGTGCAGACTACTGGTGGTTTTCAAACTCCATTCAGGTGGTATCTAGAAAGGTTTACCATAGTTAGGTATCAGTTTTAGGAAAGATCGATAAGTGATCCACCAAGACCCTCAGCAATCATTAAATAGTCTGCCAAGATCCTCAGCAATGTTCAAGTAGTCCATGAAAGAAAAATAGTTTGAAAACTACTGCACTCAACCATTATGACTCGTGCCAACTTTAGTCTCCTTTTAAGTAAAAAAAAAAGCGTTTCTTTGTATAGACCTCAGACTGGAACCAGATTCACCAATGCTGGTAAAGTACATTTGTTGATGAAGTATCAGAGGGTCATAGGTATGGGCCTTGGATGAATTTACTTTTTTATCTTTGAGATAAATTCTTTCATTTATATGAGGTTTTAATATGTTGTCAGATTTGGAACACAAGTTTAAGACAGAAGATAAAAAATACACTATCTGTATGGGTGAGTGTGAAATAGTCAGAAGTCAGTGGTACTGGGTTTGTTTGGTCTAGTGTTTTTAAGGCAATGTTGTATTGTCATCAGCAAGACAACAAATTTACTTATTTTTTCCACCAATAAAGCGCATATTACACCAGCATCTGTTATATGGCCCATAGAGTAACAGACCCTTCCTACTATACTGCTGTTTATTATCCCATCTCCGACAAGGTTGGGAGGGGATGTAGTGTTTTGTCCATTTGTTCATGTGTTCTCATTCTTTCATTGGTATTATTATTCTTTTTGTTATGCTCTTAATGTATTGGACCTATTTCACTTCACTTGTGTTAAGTGGTACTGTAGACTCATTAAACATTATTTTGACCATGCACTGATGAAACTTGGCATGTTGATACATCCTAATTAATAGTGTATTTTCATAACATTTCCTCCACTTGGATGACTTAATCATTAGCTTAGACTCACAACCAGTGGGTAATGAGTTCAAATTCTGGCTACACCAGCTGAGTTCTGTAGTCATGGTATATAGGGCTGTCAATGGGTACTCGGGTACCCGACCGTAGTGAAAAATCTGGGTATTGAAAAGTAATGATGAGTACCCGTTCACAAAAATAAGTTGTCGACAACACTATCAAAATATCATATATCAGCAGCAGCACACTGGTCTGAGTAGTCAGAGTTTCCTCTGACCCTTGCCACCCCATTTTTGATATTTGGACATTTGTGCTGGGGTGTAGGGTCAGAGCGCATTTCCTATAAAAAAAAGTTGGAATTCGTCGACACCATTTGATGTCGGCATGGGTAGCAGCTTACATGCCAGCCCAGCAAACTTTAACGAACTTTCATCAAGATATACCAGCATGAAATCGATAGGAATATGATTTATTTTCTCAAAAATCGCAAGCATAGCATTTGTTATGCCTATAATCTGCAAAGAGACAAAAGTACATCATAGCTGAAATTTGTCCCGGATCTGGCTATTTGCATTCCTAGTCATGTGACTACACAAATCTCGCAACCTAGGTCATACAGTCACATGATATCGACAATAGCAAATTTCCAAAAGTTGTTGTACATTTAATTTGGACATATTATATGGTAGCCACATAATAAATATAGTCTGTTCTCTCCTCACTAAGCCATACAGATGTTTATAATAGAATACGAGGGAAAGTAGAAAAAAGGTTTGCTATAAATAGAACATGTTACTATAGGAAAGTACAAGTCCACAGACAAGCATACTCATTAGGGCATAACCGATTAGCATTTTTCTACCGATTTCCGATTCCGGATTTTGGGCATGAAATTTTTCCGATTCCGGATACGATTCGATTAATCGGAAATGCTAAATCCGTATTTTTTTTTCTAAGAAATTTCATCTTCCGTTTCCGGGTTTCTGGTATCTGGTTTTGCCGTGTCTAGCATGTTACTTAGTACTTTACCAAATCCGGCTTCATTTCCGGGTTTCACCCGTCGGTTCAAATAGATTGTCTCACAGCGTGGTTGTGTTGACCATATTGGACATTTCTGACTTCTTATTTAACTTTATTAACGCACTATCGAATGACACGCAGTGTTAGACACGGTGCTATAGAAATTCGACTTTATTATTTTTATTATCCGAATCGGTCGTTCCTGCCTTGTCCGACTCCGATTAATCGGAAGTTCATACTATCCGGTGGAATCCGATTTCCGGATCAAAAGTCGGTTATGCCCTAATACTCATATATTGTAGTTACATAAAGCGGTCTTTTCTAAAATAGGGTCTGTCAGATTAATGGAATGTTAATATAAACGAGATTTTGGAAGGTGGATATACCGAAAAAGGGTAATCCATATATGTTTACACGTAACGTATGATTTAGTGGAAAAAAATTTTGTTGCTCAAGGGTTGTACATGTCTTTCATGTTCTAATGAGTACCCGGGTACCCGTTAAATGGCGCAGTTGGTACTCGGGTAAGTTTTCCGTGGTTTTTGACAGGCCTAATGGTATATCTTTTTACAAGGTTGCTCAGCATGATTTCTCCAAACCAGTCTGTTTATTGTCATATAATTTAAATGCACCATAGTTGGTGAGTGGATTTGTGTTTAAGAGAAAGCATATTATTTATATCATCCAGATAGTGCTACAAGAAATATATGACAACTTTAGAAGAAATTAGATATGGTTGTATTTTTTTTTATTTTTTATGATTTTGAATAGATCAGTTATGTCAGTGTCACCAACGTACATCAAAAGACAACTTTTGTAACAATAACAACTACACAGCTGAAACATCCTAACTGGGTAATCTCTACCCACTGACATATAGCTGAATCCAGGATTTAAATAAATGGTGTGTAATCTCCAGTTACATATAAGACTTAAGTGCTATACATGTATATGACTCCAGTGATATATGACTCCATTGGATATATATGACTCCAGTGAATATATAGGACTTCAGTGGATATATAGGACTCCAATGATATATAAGACTCCAATGATATATATGACTCCATTTATATATATATATATATATATATATATATATATATATATATATATATATATATATATATATATATATATATATATATATATATATATATATATGTCTTTGAGCAGTACCCTAGGAAACATTCCTTTATGAAAATTAAGGACTAAAATCTAGCATGCACATTTTTATTAACCTCAATTATTTTTTTTCTTTAAACGTTAGAGAAGTTAGCTGTTAATTAGTTTATCATCTTCACAAAGTCTCATTCAAAGAATATACATATATATATATATAGACTTATTCTTGAGGTGGGTTATAAACAATATCTGTAATTGAGTAATAGGAAGATCATTCAAGGTTTACCAAATTTAAATGTTTATTAGAAGATAATGAAAAATTGTGTGTTATGTTTAAATTCGTCCTTTACTGTTCTCGCAAATGATGGAACACCACAGACTCTTTTCCATAAGTAATTTGAGCTTCACAAATAATGAATAATCCGTGTAGTTGGATGACAGTATGGGTATGAAATCCATGGTAAGTGTCCATCAATTAAATCCAGATTATAAAGTCCCATACACCTTAACTGTAATTAAATGGATTTTATTTTTCCCCTCTTTTCAGAGCCACAACGGATGCCTGGCATGTGTATGCAGTCATATTTTTATATTTCTTCAAAAGTTTAAAATTGCCATTTAAACTTCTGTCCATATCTTCAGATACCTCAGTAGGTTCAAAAACACCATCACAGAATAGTCTACAATCACCTGAAACACTACACTGTCTACATAGCCACTGCAAATCAGACAGTATGCAAAGTGTACAGGATCAAGGTGGACAACAACCTCTTTTAGATGCATCCTTGAGTTTACAAAATTCTGGCATACCAGCCACTCTACAGAACCATGGAAGGCTACAGAGTCAGGCTGCACCAAGTAGTCAGCAGACTACAGGTAGAATATACAGTCTCCCAGTGATTCACAATTGTTGGATACTGCTGATGACTCTCTTGATGAGACCTCACAATATTGCTTTTGTTGCCATGGTAACAGTACAGGAGACTTTGGTTGAAAAATACCTTTTGGGTCACATGACTTTATCAACATCTTGTCTGACATTGTACTGCCTGTGGATGGGAGAAGCAAGCTTTTTTTATCAGGTAATTGGAGACATGAAATATAATTATTTATATTCATAAAGATGCATGCTACTGTATACAAGATGGACACAGATCTGTTGCATAATGACTAGTTGGTCAGTCTACACTATTCAATTTGCTTAGGGATTTCATGTAAAGTGCTATTGCAATAGGAGCTAGTAGTCTTGACCAGTCTACACTATTGACTTGACTTACAAATTTCATGCAAACTGGAAAGATCCTGGCATATATTGTTTGGTCTGGGTGAAACCAACAGAGGGTTAGGATTTTCCCAGCATGTGCCTTGCCTTGTAAATTTTTAAAATCCAATTTTACTTAATTTTTCAATTTGTGTGTGTGTGTGTGTGTGATTTGGATTTTTAATGTAGCTTTAACAATTTTTCATTCATATTGCTATGATGTCTGCAGTGTGGCAATTTATAGCACTGGGGCATCATGTCGCAGACATGTACCATGATGTCCCACCCAGACACATTATTCTGACACCATGCCAACCAGTCCTAATACTAACTTCTTAATGCTGAGTGCCAAGCAAAGCAGATACATATACCATTTTTGTAATTCTTTGGTATGACTCAGCTGGGATCGAACCTATGACCTCTTGCATCCAAGGCAGATGCTCTTACCACTAGGCCACCGGGGTGGTCTTTTGCAATTTGTGAGAAAATGCTTGAGATTATTGAGATTATTTTGATTGAAAGTTGGAATATTTATTTTCTAGCAAGAGGTTAAAATTTGTGTTTAAAGTTATGCTTAATGCTTGCTGGATTGAAGTACACATTTGAATTTCACTTTTTTGTGTTAAATATCATGTGCCAGACATACTGAGTACATTTTACCCAACTTTACTGTGTATTTTGCAAATTATGAGTGCAAGCTTGAGGTTAAGGTTTGCATTTATGGTTTGCAATACATAGACATTAGTTTAAAGTTTGCATTTATGGTTTGCAATACATAGACATTAGTTTAAAGTTTGCATTTATGGTTTGCAATACATAGACATTAGTTTAAAGTTTGCATTTATGGTTTGCTATATATACATATTGGTTTAAAGTTTGCATTTATGGTTTGCTATATGTAGACATTAGTTTAAAGTTTGCATTTATGGTTTGCTATATGTAGACATTAGTTTAAAGTTTGCATTTATGGTTTGCAATACATAGACAGTTTAAAGTTTGCATTTATGGTTTGCAATACATAGACATTAGTTTAAAGTTTGCATTTATGGTTTGCTATATGTAGACATTAGTTTAAAGTTTGCATTTATGGTTTGCTATATGTAGACATTAGTTTAAAGTTTGCAATTATGGTTTGCTATATATATAGACATTAGTTTAAAGTTTGCATTTATAGTTTGGTTAAAGTTAATTCTACAGGTTCTGTGCATATAAATGAGCTTTGCATTGAGTCAATTTCAGTTAATGTCATTTGCACTAGAGTCTTGTGGTTTGTGAACTATCAATTACAAGTTACATTGACCTACATTTCATGCATCAGTGACATTTTAGATTGAGTAATTGATCATTATCATGAAGCTTTTAGTGTTAGTTCTTGTGCCTTTGTCAATAGATCATCATATCAAGTAGGTCAACATGACCTGCATTTAATGTTAGTGGTCTTGAGATATTTATTTTTATATCATTTTCTAAGCATCTTAATCTTTATGTTATTTATGTTTGTGTGGATGCTCTAAGAGGTACATAACTGCTCTGATGACTTAGTGGTTAGAGCATCTGCTGTGGAAGCAGGAGGTTGTGGGTTTGATCCCTGGCCGTGTCATACAAAAGACTTACAAAACTGGTACTAACAGCTGCCTCACTTGATGCTCAGCATTAAGAGATTAGTGTTAGGACTGGTTGGTCTGGTGTCAGGATAATGTGACTGGGTGGGACATCATGCTACATCTCTGTGGCATGATGCCTCAGTACTAGACATCACTATAAACTGCCTCACTGCAGACATTGTAGTGATATGAAAAATTGTTAAAGCTGTGTTAAAAATCCTAATCAAACAATCAAACTAAGAGGTACATTATTCCAAAAGTAGATCAGTGTGACCTTATTTTTACTTCAGTCTTCCTCAAAATTGCTTGTTTTGGCCATACACTATTTGATCACCAAATAGGGCATGTTTGTTTATATTACCTGTGCACCTACTTCATATTTGCTGAAATTCAGCTATACAAAATGTTTAGATAGTAGCTGTTTCTGAACGTCTATTCCACATTACACCACATCAGGGTCAATTCTAGGATGCACAGGTGTGAGAGTTGCATACATGTATGTATGTAAGTATATTTAACTATACATCAGCAGAATTCATACTATATAGTGCAATGTGAATAATCATAAACTAAAATGTTTATTTGAAAATGTTGATCTTCATCACATGTTACTGGTTTGTATTAGTATTCAGGCAAGATATGTACTTTTCTGACAGCTGATTTTTAAAATTCACCTTAGGGTAATTCCAACAGCATCTCAACTGTGGATGTGTCAGCAGGTTATGTGGGTTTGATGGAGTACCAGCCTGTCCTAGTTGGAATGCTTCTCTCCCTTGCCACCTATGCTGGGCCAATTTTCTGGTTGCTGGCACTTGTTAAATACATCTATGCTAAAGTCAGTTGTCCAACAGCATCACTTCAGAAGAATAAAGCCAGGTACATATTTAGCACTTTTTTAAAATTATCACTGGTATGCGAGACTTGTGTGAAGATAAAAACAGTATTATGTGGGACCAATCTTTAAAATAGCAAACAGATACTAAGTATATATAAACATTGTAATGTTGAGGGACCAGTGTTGTGTGTACACACATAATTATATGTTCTAAGATATCCAGTTAATATTGGAGTTTTCTTTAGTCCTAATAACACAATTATGCTTTTATAGCCAAGAGGCCTAAGTGGGTAAGATGTTTAGCATACTCTGGGATATCAAATTCTCAGAGTGTCCTTACGAATGTTTCAGCTTATGAGATTATAAGTCTTTGCATGTCTCATGCTCAGATGCAACATTTTGATCTGAGACAATTTGCTGTTGGGTGGCATGCCAAGTCTTCAACCCTCTGTAGTTTTTATCTCCATCATAGACCAAAATTAAATCTGGGTTCCAGTGACTGCAGCCCAGATGATAACCAGGTCCAGTTGATATCAGCACAACTGCGTCATGGGTGTGGGTTTAGCATTTGTTGGTTCAACCTAGATTTTTCTTGGTTAGGAAAAGCCATTCTTTTCTCATCTGTGCATTGTCATCAATGGTTACATGACTGTTAGCAGCAGAGAGGGTGAACCCTACAACGTTTTTAGACAAAATTTGATTGAAATCCTAAAACGAGCCGTCCTATAATCTCATTTCAACCAAAAAAAGGGCGAATCCTACAACGTTTTCAGACAAAAAAAATTGATTGAATCCTTAAAACGATCCGTAGGATTTCGTTGAAATCTACGAAATCTCATTTTAACTAAAAAAATGAAAACGAAGATTTTTACGATTTTTTAATTAATTTTGGTCGCAACTTGTTGTCATCCACCCTCTCTGCTGCTTAGTGATTTCATCACTGGGTTAACAAAAAATAATAAAATGATTTGATCCAGTCTTTATGATGAAAGTCCTTAGGACGAAAATCATTTAGGATCTCACAAACAAACTAATCACTAACACCTCTTCTTGTAAATCAATCAGATTATTTGACTGGTCGGTGAGTTTGAAATTAATTCTGGTTAATGAATTATTATGGCATCGCATGTAGACAGGATTAATTGGGTTTTCAATAATTAGGTATCCTGGAGGAGCTGTTGGTGCAAATGAATAGAGAATATATCCTTGCTGAGCTTGATTTGATTGCTCTAGATTAATTTGATAGCTTCCTTCGATAACATCACATACTAAATTGAGCGCAATCACCGATGAAATATTCACGTTGAACGGAGCGATATGCCTGCCGCCACCATCTGGGTCATTATTGTGTTTGAGGATTTTTATTTCCCCTGATGCTGTTTTTTTCCATGCATCATGAATTATTTTAAAACCAACATCGATGGTGTCACTGAGAAGTTTTTTTAGTTCTGGTACGTTATATCCTGGTAGTTTGAATGTGGGGATATCTTCAACGCGGATTTTATAGTCTAATGCAAATTCTGTTCTCGATTTTGGGTTATCTTCATCTAATATATCCTGAATAATTTTTAGGTTAAATGTTTCCATATCGTCGATAATTTTATTGCATGTTTCTACGACGCTGATAAATTCATCTCGGGTGAGAGAACCGGATTTAAGAGATATTAACAACAGTGAAAAATCATTATTCATTGCTGTGAAATTTTTAACGATTTCAGGTTTTTTAGCAAAAGGATACTCTGACAATGATCTACCATCCGCCTTTTTTTCGAATATGAAACCAAAAAAATCTATAGTGAATTGGTGATCTTTATAACTCCTTATTGGATTATCAGGTTTTATTCTGTCGGTGATATAATCAGTTTTTTGTGGTTCTGGTAAATCAACGGTTTTTCCCCCTGGTGGTAATTCAGGCCATCCTAATACGGTTCTAATAGAACTCTGATAGATATCTACGACGTATCCTTCTGTACTTATCTCAATTGCGGATGATAGCGTCGGTTCATGAACTGTTATAGCGATTTTTGATTCTTTTCCAGTAATCGATTTTATTCTACGCGCGAATTCATCATTGATTTGTTCGATTTGGTATGACCCTGTTGGTATCGAAACAACTTTCCAGTCTGGGGTTCCGTCGGGTTTATTCTCATTTGCAAACACTAAAGAATTATTGGGTTGTTGACCACCAAATGATTTTGATCTGATATTAGGCCAACTGTGATACACTCGTAGTTTTGCTAGCGCTATCTCCTTCACTGGGACCGGAGAGGGGAAATTCACACTGAATTCTGGATTCGTTGATGTTATTGATATCATGCTTGTTTGTACTGGGTTCGTGTTCTCCACTATTCGTTGAAGTAATTCCTGCGGTGTCGTCATTGTTATTATACTCATGTTGTATTTCTAATTTTGGTATCGAGGAATCATAAATACTGACCATCACTGAGAACTCACAATCTGGTAATGTTGATATTATTGAGATCATTTTGTTTTTTGGGTTCGTGTTTTCTGATTCCATCGGTGTTGTCATTGTTATTATACTCATGTTGTCGCTCTAATTTCGATATCGCGGAATCAAAAATACTGACCATCTCTGAGAATTCACTATCTGATATAATTGTATTATCGAGTGACGACGATATCATCAGGGATAACTGCGAATATGCGGTTGATGCAATATGAAATTGAAGTAAGTAATTCTGCAGTTTACTCTGGCTGCATGATGATATCTTTTTTGCTATCCCGGTTGATATACCCCCGATTGTAGCCACCGCAGAAATGCAAATTGGAACTACGACCGGGGCAATCATTGTAACCGATGCAAGTATTATTCCGGCGCCAGTGAGAACGCTTGACACCGAGTATATAATAATATCAATTGCAGTGATTTTTCGTCGGTATTTTTTTATTTTTATTTGATACTCCTCGGCGAGGGTTTTGAGTCTAGTCTGAAATTCTCTGACCTGATCATAGCGACATTGCGTTGATGAAATCATTGTTATTTTAAAAAAGCTAGCGTTTTCAATTGTGAAATCCTTTCAATTTAGTTATTTACTTAAATCCGCTACGAATTCAACATACCAGGTTACTGAAACCCCAATCAAATTTTTATCAGTAGCTGTGATTGTGAACTTTTCAGTTGTATTCTTGTCGATGATCGTTGAAATCGTATTATTGACCCCGGATGAACTGGACGATGAAATATTAAATTGACTCAATGGTGTCACTAGTGTTAATCGATAAATACCCTTAACGGTTGCAGTGATATCTAATTTGTTGTTTGCAGGTGTCCACTCAAATGATCCGTGTTGGATTGTATATACTACGTTGTTGGTTTTCTCATGAGGAATTTTTGTTTTTTCAATGATTGTTATCATCCTCGAAAAATCACCTTTAATGGCTTCGATGAAGTTTTTTGTCTCATCGATGGATTTTTTAATATCAGGGAGTTTTATTTCAATTTTATCCAACGGGGTTCCAATAAATTTATCAATGATATTTCTACGAAATGATATAAACTGTTTTCCGTTTTCTTCAATTTTAGATTCAAGTGTTGTTAGTACAAACAGAGAATTGTTTAACTCATCGTTGAGAGTTTTTAATCGATCTGTAATCGTCGAAACGATTACACCCGGTTTGAGTTTACCCTGATCGGAAAATAACGCGATAGTATTTTCGATTGCGTTTCGCTGTTTAACTAAAATATCATCCAACGACACATCACTAGTTTTCAATTTACCCTGATCGGAAAAAAGCGCGATAGTATTTTCGATTGCGTTTCGTTGTTTAACTAAAATATCATCCAACGACACATCACTGCTTTTCAATTTACCCTGCTTGTCTTGAAATACAACTATTTCGTTCGGGTCAACACTTGCTAAATTTAACGTTTCAGCTATTTCATCTTTGATTGTTTTTTTTATATCCTTGAGAGAATCAGGGGGTGCAGTGCCATCGGGTTTGGGTTTCAATGATCTCCCCCAAATATCAATCATGTTATTGTAAAACTCTTTCTCTCTCTAAAATCGTTTTTGACGACTTCGTTGAAAAATCTTCGATTTTCTCCAGCGATTACTAGTGTATTCATTCACGACAATATGTGGTGGTTTTCCGCTTGGGTTACTCAAGGAGTTAGAAATAGCGTCAAGGACATTTAATACTTCGCTGCCACATATCGGTGGGTCAATCATTGTTTGTGTTGGTAGCGTAGAATACCAAGTCTTCATTGGAAGGGTTTTTATATAACGCAAAAACTCTTTTGGTGGGGCTAATCCATATGAATCAAAATAGACAATCCCACGTGGATCAATAGCGTATGCAACCCAGTGAGTTCCAGGTCCGGTGCTGTTATCTAAATTAATGATTCCGGTTTCAACGCTGTTTGGTTGATGTGGTAATTGATCTTTCATAAAGACACCTCTAAAATTTTTAATCGCGAGTTTTTTAGCAGCATCCATTAAATCAAAATTGGACATAGGAACCATCGAAGATTTGGGAACCATAGGTTCGGAAATCGAAGATTTCTGAATTAATAAATCGTTCCTGGTAGTCTTAGACCCTTTCCGCTGTACCACGAATACGGGGTTCCTGGTAGTCTTAGACCCAATCCGTGAACGGATCGTCCCTTTTTTTTATATCCTTTCCCAGTTGCTTTCTGTAGTGCCATTCGTGCTGCAGTACCAACGGCTCCTAACGCTGCCGCTTTAGCCACCGCTGGGGCTGCTGCTGCAATCAATGCTGGAATCGCAGCTAACAACGGAAATATACCGCCTGTTTTAATCATATTTTTGATAGCAGCCGCAGAGAGAGTAATCTGAACACCTTTTTTGGCTGCAAGTGCATCATTGAAATGTTTCACCTGACGAGTTGTCAGCGATAATTTATTTGCACCACCAGTCATTTGGTTGGGTTTCAACGTGATTGTGGTTCCACATTTTTTAGCTGATTCCGATTGCAATTTTTTTAATTGACCGGGAGTTAACGCAACACTAATAACACTATATGACATTATACATAATAGATTGATTCTAAATCGAGAAAATCGTTTACGATTTCAATTACATGTTTTTGAAAATCAAAGATTTTCTACTGGGGCATCTACCACTCTCATTCTTCCACCAACACCTTCAAGTAGCATTGATTTGTCGCTGAGAATGACAGCAACCGCTCTATAATCAGCAATAGCACCACGAGTCACATTAGCTCTAAAATGTATATCAACAACAGATTGTCTCATCAAATCGAGATGTTCCAGTGAGAAGTAATAGATCGGATACAGATTTTTAAAATCATATTGTGATATTTGCAAACCAGTATCCACATTTTGATCGCGTGCCATAAATGACAACAGACGATGATAAACTCGTGCGATATGATTTTCTGTGTAATTAAGTTGTATATCCTCGGATGGTTCCTGTTGGCCGTTTATTCTCAGTGAGACGTCTTTCACACCTAATTGATCAAATATCATATGACTGAAACGTTGATCGCCAACTCGTGCGTTATCCTGTAACGCAATAAATATATGACGTGGCGCAGAAACACCTTGTTTTGATGCTAGATTCCACGTGAATAACCCGTTGATATTTGATTGTTTAACATCTGTACTCACGGTTAGCCAACTCAACAACGACTTTCCTCCCTGGTCCATAAATGATAGTAATCGTTCTTCTGCAGTGATTGCTGGAGTCAACACTGGCATCCACAATGATATTTTTGTTAAATTGACTTTACCGGCATCATCATTTATATGTGCTGCAGCTGGGTTTGCTGGAATCCTCCAGATTGCGTCATTATCATCACTCTTTCGTACAAGCGATACTGTATGCTTCGCTCCATAGATAACTTTTCTGACGTTTCTACAGAATCCAAATATATGATGCAGTGGAATCGCGCATGAAAATGATTTACGCCCTACTCCCAACATTGAGTTTCGTGTTGCAGCTCCTAGATTGAAATTAGCATCGTTGTTTATAATCATATCCTCGGCATCAATATTAGCGGTGCCAGCATTATTCTTTGGTCGTCTTACAACAAATGGATTTCCTCCAGCGGTATTCTTACCATCTTTTGCAAACATCATAGAGGGTCCTGCTGATCTTGTATAATCATCAGAATATCTCGCTAACCCGATTATTGTTGTAGCCACATCAACATCGCGATCTATCGACTCGATTTCTTTTCCATCAATGAGATATCTAGCACTCTCAAATAACGCCATAATACCATTATTGACAAAACCGACTTGAGTACCAACTGGATACGGTGCTGGTACAGCAGGAGTATCAGCAGCTGTTACAAGTTCTCCTTCTACTTCAATAAACGCTTCACAGGGTAGAAAGTATTTACTGGTATCATGGACTTGAAGATCAATTCTTGCTCGACTATTTGAGTCTATGGCATGATAGGCGTAATATTGATAATCGCGTACAGAATCATCCTTGCCAACTGGGGCGTCTATATCAAATGCTGGATCACGTGACTGTTTGAACATTTTATTCTATTTATCAGAGTCTAAATCGCGATTTCCCATTTCATCGTCGTAGTTTTTTAAAGCCACTTCCTGCTATCATGTTTGCAATATTGCTTTGGTCGGGGGTTAAAACCATCGACGCTAATTTTTCATCTACTGCGTTATTTATAATTCTACTAACACTTGCAGGCATTTCCGCTGTAGACGGTAACGGTTTTGAAAATCCTTTGGATTTCATCCGTGATTTCACTAATGATGTTAATTTATTCTTCGCAGTTGAAAACGCTTTTCCAGCAAGATCTCCAACAGCACCAATACCCTTATCACGAATAACATCAATTGCTTTCATTCCTAATTGTTTAGCCAACGGCATCACTTTTGGAGCCATTCTCGCAAATAACCCTAAAATGGTATTACCTAAACCATCTCCGTAGTATGCTCTATAAACCGGAAACCGTGAATTAACTACGTAGACGGGGGTTGGTTTATCATGATTGTAGTGTATGATCATTATTTGAAATCAGAAACAATTTTTCAATTGTAAAACAATTTATCAATTAATCACTGTGATACCCATTTGCTAACTCGCCAATGAAATCTCGATATGTGCTGATATCCATGATACCACCCTGAAATAATCGTCTACAGATATCAGCTGCTTCATTAATTATTTCCGGTGAGTTATTTCCGGCTCGGAACCCTCCTACAAGAACCTCTAATCGTGATATATCACTGAGAACACTACCAGGACATGAAACGCTAGCGTTTCCAACTAGACCACTCCCCAGAATTTTTTTCTCATCGTATGGCTGTCTTATTTGGAGTTGAAATTTTCTTTTGAAGTCTCTGTAGTCCTTCATCCTTCTATCTAAACTCCCAGTATTTATTTCATACACTATATCAGCCCATTCATTATGTGACATTCTATAATCCGAATAATTGTCCGTGAAAAACTTCTCTTGTGAATCATAGCTGTTAGCAGCGAATTCACCTAAATTATCTATATCCTCGTTGAGAATTTGTTGTTTAGCGCTCTCGGTAAATATAATTGATTTAGGTAGTCCGCTAACTAGTTCTTCCTGAAATCCTTTAAATGTTCGTTTCGAAGCGGTTGATATATCCTGAGGAAGTGATTGCAAGGATTTTTTTGTTTGTTTAGTTCTTTTTGCTATTTTTTCTAACACAGGAATAAGACCCTCTTCTTTTCTTTTACCGTCAGGATCATCTCCCAGTATAGCACGCTCTATCCCTTTCGTTGCTGTGGTTACTGGTTTAAACAACTCTTCAGATCCCGCAGCAAAATCAGTCTGAAAACTCTGTCGTTGTTGTAGTTTATTCCGTACAGAGTCACGAATTGGTACAAATCTCTTAATTGCATCTAATCGTTCACGAGCCAATCGGGTTGTTAATGCTTCATTGACCATTATTTGAAATCAGAAACAATTTTTCAATTGTAAAACAATTTTTTTAATCCCGACCTAACACCATCGGATGGTCATGGAAGTGTTATTTCATCCTATAACGGCTTCTATCATTGATGAGGGAAGTATCAAAATTGTATATAAAATAAATAATACTGATAGTTCCCTCACTTTTTTGACATGTCGGATGATTTTTAATACGGTCATGGAAGTGTTTTAACAGCTCTATCATTGATGAGGGAACTATCAAAATTGTATATAAAAATAATTAATACTGATAGTTCCCTCACTTTTCCATTGATCATCCATCGATTTTTGACATCCATTGAGGGTCGGCTAAAAAAAATGATAATGGTCGGGCAATCAAATAATGATAAATGGTCGGGCAATCAAATAATGATAAATGGTCAATCAAAATTGTTCATTTTCTTGAATTAACGCCCGTAGGTTTCTAACTTTAGAATTAACCTCCTTTTTCAATTCGTATTCGTACCCCAATTCTTTTCGTATTCGTTCTACGATGGTATACAACGGAGCGAACACACTTACGTCACTGGAAAATGCGAGAGAGTCCTTAATAGAATTCTGAATTCTTTTGATGAGCGCATACTTCTTTGGTAGCATATATTTATTGTTGTTAACTCCGTATTCTATATCCTGAAAATCAGACATGATTTGATCAGGATTTAACCCATCTGATAGTTCAATATCCCAACCTTTCAATTTTGAAATCTCGGATATGATGCTATTCATGTTTTCAGAATTCATTATTCTATAATAATGATATATTTCTAAATGAAAAATATGACGTATTAGACATAACTAAATCGAATTTTTTGTCCCGTCCCCTTTGAAATAGCCGATCGACAAACCCCCTCTGCAACATATCGTACAGAGGGTCTACAAATATTGAAATACTTGCCGGCTTCATATATTGATTTAAATACTTTTTCTTCGTTAGTTATTGTATTCAAAGATTTCACAGGTCTCGCTTTTTTCGAGTATTTCCCAGTCCCCCCTCGTTTGGTATTTTCACTATGTGTAACAGCCTGCAGATTTGATAAAGAATTGTTCTTCGGATTAGAATCAATATGATCAATAACAAAACCATCTTTGATCAATCCATGGAAACACTCGTACACGAAACGATGATTGTAATATTTCTTCTTTCCAACAGTAAAGAACAAATACCCCATACCATTATCCCACCCAACTGGGTTCTTCAGTCTACGGTTTCTTACAACACCATCACTGGATGCTTCATAATTTGTACTCACAGGGTGCTGTCTGAATTCTTGGGTCATTCTTATACTATACTATTTGTCTAATTCAATGACTGATCCATTGCAGGGGGATTCATTATACATAAATCTTTCATTTAGACACTTGTTTTTAGTATAGCATGAAAGAGTTCAAGAGATTGACTTCGAAAAATGCTGAATTCAATGCTGATAAGGAGTTTAAGAGATTATTGAAAATCAGTCCTAGATTTAATCTCGATAGACCCAAAAAACGTATCAAACGTCCAAGAGACGGAAACATGAAAGAGTTTAAGAGATTATTGAAAATCAGTCCTAGATTTAATCTCGATAGACCCAAAAAACGTATCAAACGTCCAAGAGACGGAAACATGAAAGAGTTTAAGAGATTATTGAAAATCAGTCCTAGATTTAATCTCGATAGACCCAAAAAACGTAACAAATTTAATCTCGATAAACCCAAAATCCTTCGGATTTCAAAAGCGTCCAAGAAATTATCCTGGAAAGATGCTCAATTCAATCTCGATATAGTTTCTAATACACCCAAGAATACAATTCTTGATAAAGCCATGATTAGTAAAATCAGAGATTGTTTCAATGAATTTAAGCGTGATGGAGCATCCTATTGTTGGTCAACATTTCGAATTGATGGTGTTGTTGACGCTACCATGAATGATGAAAAAGCAGCAGTGATAATTTCACGTGTTGGGGAAAAACGGTATTTTTTCCGAATCAAATTCATTATTGAAGTCGATGGCAAATGGATTATTAGGGATAAATTTGAACCAATCCTCAAGAATAAAAAAGCTGTCATTGTGAGTAGAGATTCCAAACCAGGGATTCTAACCGGCATTGACAAACCATACTACGAAAGATCTTATCCCGTAACAGCAATGGTTTATGGGCTATATCCGTTAAATGATAAACCCGATATCGCAAAACTAGCTCCTATGAAATATTCGTCAGGGCTTAATTGTGTAGCAACACGGGTAATGGAGCACTTCACAAATGCATCCCGAGGAAATAAACTAACTGATCTGCGACGTAGGAAAATAACCGAATGGGAACTGACAGTGAAACAGAACGGTGCAAAGATTTCTGATATAGCTAAGTTAGAAACATCATTAAGATTTCCAATAACAGTTATGACGATAACCGGAGAGGTTTTATACGAACCGAAATATAACAAAAATGGAGCACCAATACAGATTATTGATCATAACAAACACGCGTGGACACCTGCGGTAACAGTATTTCCACGAGAACGAACCGTGAAATATATCCCCCCGGAATTTTCCGGGAAATTCGTCGGGGATGTTTTCTATGAAGAGAGATTATTTGATGCTATTCATGCGTTGTGTAAGGATGATCCTGTGTCAGTGTGGTTACTTAGAAGTGATGAAGATCCCGAAATAGGATTCGATCAATTTGTAAAACCAAATGGTGAATTATATCGCGTTGAAGAATTAGATAACAGAATGAGAAAAATCGCTAGTGATTTTTCACCGGAGAGTTTCCATGAAAAACTACTCACGGATAGTTTTACTATTCCATCAGTGGTAGCTCACTTCGCAAGAGAAAAAAACTCATGGCGTCCAACACGAAGTGATTTTCTCGAAGATGTTAAATTGAGTTGCGTCGAATATTCCCATGGAGGACTGTGGAATACGAAATACTCACGTGATGGTATGATTTCAATTGATATATCCGCGTGTTATCCCGGAAGTTTTCTCGGATATGGGGAATGCGCTGAGTACTTCAAACGATTTGGACACCCAACACATGAAATGACTCGTGTTGCGATTAATGGACCATTACCTGATTTTGATTTAACCGGATTCGCTCGTGTGATATCATTCGAATTAGCTACAGGGTTACATCCGTGTAGTTATGTTTGGCTCGGTAGACATCTATCTGAAAAGGCCTGGATGCCAATAGTGTTACTACGATATATGATTGATTGTGGTATGCTAATATCGTTGATTGTTTCCGAGGCTATTATATGCTATCGAGCTCAGAAAGAAGTTTGGCTACCACAACCCGATCTAGATCGTATAATCAACGAACTACGAAAACAATTCCCTGATTTCAATGAAGAAGAAATCATAAATTGGTCTAAGAAGTTATTTGAAATTAAAAAAGAACAAGCAAAAGATCTCGGACGAAGAATAATCGGTAAATTCACTCAAGGTGGACGGTACGACAACGCAAAATACTCTTCGCGGTTGATCATAGATGTCGCTGAATACGATTTTATTGTAGCGGATTTAATGAAGCAGGGAAAACTTGTATCCCGTAAGGATGCTTTTCTATCCAATGGTGAGAAATTAGGTACGGTTGTTACCTACTGTGATGGATATAATTCCCAGTATACACATTTGAGAAGTTCAATGCTAGCCTATGCTTCTATTAATCTATTTTCGATGATAAATAGATTTCCTAATACCGCGGTTAGAGTGGCCACTGATTCGATGTATATACACAATAAGTACAAATCAGCTGTAGCTAAATTCACAGATCCCGAAGAAAATTGGGGGCGTTGGCGATTTAAAAAGGAGATGCTACATGAGTATTGTGAATCCGCAGACGTTGCCATGGATGATAAATATCTTTGTTGTAACCGTATTGAAAATCAATCAGAATTTTCTAATGCACCACCGGTATCTGATCCAATCTGTAGATATAAAACAGTTTATTTAAACGGTTGTGGTGGGTCAGGAAAGACAACTCGTGCAATTGAATTATTTCGTCGTGGTGGAAATACTTGTATTTCTACTAACATGATTGTGCTAACACCGACTCACAGACTCGCCAGAGAGATGATACAGCGAGGGGTAAATGCCTGTACTTACCATAGTTTCTTTCGATGGAAGGGTGACAAATGGACTCCTGAGCGTATGGGTGATAAATTCATTCCTGAAATCATAATTTGGGATGAAATATGCACAGTGTCATTAGATGTATTACAAATATTTCTCGAGTGGTTGTTAAACAAAAACACAAAAGTCGTCATGTGCGGTGATCACGGCCAACCACCACCATTTGTCGGTGCATCTCCACATGAATGGCTAAGGGGTTTTGTAGACTACTATGAAGAAATCACCACTGATTATAGATCACTTGATGAACGATTACGCGAGTTCAAAGCGCTAATTAGATTACAACCGGATAGAATCCAGTGCGAAATAGCGCGTGAAGTGATTTCAGAAACTCAAATAAACGATTTCTGGGAAACATGGAAACCAAATGATTTGATAATTGCAAGTAGAAAAATAGTCAGGGATACACTTCAGATGAAGTTATTTGAATTGCATAAACAAAAATTTGCAACTCTTCCAGTGCCGTTGTGTTATAGGCCATCGGATACACGAAAACAGAATATTGAAGTTGATATTCCAGGACAGAGTGAAAAGCAGATTCTCGTGTTAAATGATATTGTGCTGGTTGATATCAATGTCGTTGAAGATGCATTGCGTGCTAATAAATCCCCGTGGACTCTAGGATACGCAGCAACAATACACTCTTCACAGGGATTGACTATATCGGATACAATTGTTTGGATGGTGGATAATCACATCGAATGGTCGAATTTAGTCTATCTCGCAGTATCCAGAGTACGAAAAATAAATCAACTTCGAAGAGTTGTTTTCGATGATAATGACACCACAATAAATGATATTGATGTTAGCATCATTAATAAAAAACTCTCCGGTTACAAACAACAGGACAAAAAAAAAACAACGAGAATTTGATATTGATGCTAAATTAATAATTACGCTGAAACAACAACAGAATAATCACTGCGCGAATTGCAATTGTATAATGCGTTGGCAGTATTCGGATAAGGATCCTCGCCAATTCACCGTAGACAGAAAAAATAACAGTCTCGGTCATGTCAGAAATAATGTGATGTTGACTTGTCTTGAGTGCAATAGACGCAACGGTGCTAGTTAAGACCATGCGGTGGCAATTGAGTATCCTCGGGAATTACCTGTAGTTGTTGTCGAGTAAAACCCCGCTGAGGGGCAGTTGAATCCAGTTTATAGACTGGAGGTCTACCAGTTGATCGTGTTATAGTAGATATCTTATGCGTAGTGACGCTCCAAATAGGATCGGTAGCCCTTTTTCTACCCCCTTCAAGCTCTCCTGGTTCGTATAAGTACCTCACAATGACATTACTACCAAGAATTGGTTCTTTGAAATCTTTTTGTGGTTGTACGGGTATTGACTTCTTTTTAATCGCGTTGATAGGTTTCATGTTGATTGTTCTAGTAATCTCGTTATTCAGTGCAGTAATCACAGATGGTAATCTTTTAACCCATTCACGGGATCGCTTTTCTTGAATGAATTCTTTTGCGTATTGATATCCAAATAACCGCTCAGCAATCGTCCGATTAAATCGTTCTACAATGGCCTGATCGCGATGTAGCGCAGTATGCCCTCGTCGTATGGTGACATTATGATGTTTCATTGTAGATAATACTGCACCCTGAAATTCCTTACCAGGATCAACCTGCAATAGATTTGGCCAGTGCAGAGGACCTCGTCGATAAATCCTCTCAAATGCAGAAGCGACTTCAGTGGCTGATTTTGTTTTTAACGGTTCTGCTTCTTTGTATCGACTTGCAATATCAACTACGGTTAGCGCGTATTTGTAACCACGATCATGAGGTAAAAATAATATATCAGCCTGATGAACTTCATTAGGAGCGGTCACATCAAAATGCGAGAATTGAATTTGTTTAGGCGGTGGTAGATAAATTTGCCATAGTGCCTGTTTGGATAACCAATTAGCCGCAGTGGTTTTTTTCACTTTTGCAGCGCTAGCGAGTTTATGGACTGCTGATTTACCCCTCCAGTATCCTCTTGGGGAATAATAAATTGATTCCATATTATTAATTACCGGCACCTAACATCAATTTGCTTTTCATAGCCGATTTTATCAAAAATGAAGCCAATTTTTCTTTGAAGGATTTATCAGGAATAGCATTTAACGCATGAATTAATTTCACATCTGCTAGATGCCTGTGTTGCAAATTGCTGCTTTTATAAGCAACATCATGAAGGTGACAGGCCTTATCAATGGCGTTTATTGGTTCTTCACCGGGGTTGGGTTGATTTTGATTATTGAGTCTGATATCAAGTCTGGTTCCCGGTCCACAGTAGCTATATCCGGGAAGGTGCTTTTCTCCGGGGTACTTTGCCCATGGGGTTCCAGGGAGCTTTGCCAATTTGGCTGCGATATCACCTCCTCGTTTTTTTTTAAATCAGATTTCATAGACACAAATCTAAATTTCTTTGTACCACATTGCATGCATTTACCAGAAAGCGCTGATCGGTTATTTTTAGTTGTAACTGTCGTCACATCATCTGTGCCAGTACGCGTTTTGCACTTCACACAATATAGATCCATAATTTATGTATAGAGATATGGATATAATTGATTTTTCAGCGACTAAAAGAAGAGAACCGGTTAAGCATCATGCAGCGCTACCAAACTCTATCCGGATGATTATAATCGGGCCATCTGGATCCGGTAAAACGCAATTGTTGCTCAATTTAATAATGAGATGGATGAAATGGGATAAGTTGTATTTAATTGCCCCTAGCGTAGATGATCAACGATGTTATGAAGTGCTAAAAGATTTTAACGACAGCGCGGTAGAAAAATCCGGAGAGGGTATTATTGAGTTTATAACCGATATCGATGAAGCACCGAGCATTGATGATATTGATGGAGATATTAACAATTTAGTCGTATACGACGATATAATGTTGGATAAACAAAAAAATCCTGCTAGAATATTTTCCCGTGGGCGTCACAAAAACACTGACGTGATATATGTCACTCAACGCTACACTCAGGTTCCAAAAGTCATCAGAGATAACTGCAATATTCTTTCTGTATTCAACGGCGTTGATACACATACGCTACGAAATATTTGGCAGACATGGTGTTCTGATATGGACTTCAATCAATTTCGAGATTTCTTTAGTCATGCTCAGTCAAAACCACACGGATTCGCAACAATAAATTTGCATGATCCTCGGACACGATATCGTATCGGACTGGATCAAATATTCGGTTAAAATCATTTTATTATTTTTTGTTAACCCAGTGATGAAATCACTAAGCAGCAGAGAGGGTGGATGACAACAAGTTGCGACCAAAATTAATTAAAAAATCGTAAAAATCTTCGTTTTCATTTTTTTAGTTAAAATGAGATTTCGTAGATTTCAACGAAATCCTACGGATCGTTTTAAGGATTCAATCAATTTTTTTTGTCTGAAAACGTTGTAGGATTCGCCCTTTTTTTGGTTGAAATGAGATTATAGGACGGCTCGTTTTAGGATTTCAATCAAATTTTGTCTAAAAACGTTGTAGGGTTCACCCTCTCTGCTGCTCTGTTGGCTGTGCTGTCCTCGTGTAAGGGGGTGGAAGGAGGTAATTAATCGTTTGTATAAGAAATCCAGCCATTCTTTGCTCAAAGGGTTCCCATGCTAGAGGTTTGATGATACTATATTTTCTATTCATACTAACTATTCTTCTAATTTTAATGTTATTGGGGTTTGTGTTATACAGAAAAAGTAAATCTTAAAATTGTGTTTCTCCTAGTATACTTACGCAGCATTATTAATAAATCCTCTCACACCGCCCTACAAATGCAAGTGTCCTTGATCTATCACTCAGTCTAAGCTAGTAATCATCTAGTGGTAGTAAGGGGAGAAAATGGATAAGAGTTTATTTTCTTTATCGATAAGGTACAGCAGAATTTTTATCTTTCTGGGATTGTTGGATTCAAGAGGTTGCAGAGTTTATTTTCTGTCATTATTCTGATGAGGTAAATATTGTCCAAGAAACAGAATTTACTGAAAATGTACACTATCTATAATATTTTCTTTCAGGTTTGGAAAGGAATTTACTAAGGTGGTGCACACCCTCATCTTGACCCGAGCCCTGCCCCTGGCGGCATACACAGTTCTAGTCACGGCCCAGAGATATCACCTGTTTGTTTGGACTGTCTTCTCACCTAAACTCCTCTATGAGGGAATGTTTACTGTTGTTATTGCCATCTTTTCCTTGGTAGTTTTGCTTATTTGTCAGTAACAATAACTTACACATTTAGAAATTCTGTATCTAATTATCAATCCTAATTAACTATTTCAACAGTCGGTCTTTTATTATTACTATTATTGAAGAAAAGGTAATTCATACCATCTGTACATGCATGCATAAACAATGTTGTACAACTCATCCTATACTGTTAAGATTGATATTTTAGGATATAATTGAAAATCTGTATGCCCAATCGTATTATTAAGACATGGAGTGTATTACTTTGTACATATCTGTCCATGTGTCAATGGGTTTCCCTTCACACTTTGGTCATGTTTTGCATTTAGGTTATTTCCGGCAATGGTGGGACATCTGAGAACACATTTCTAGTTTTTAATCTAAGCAAACTTAGCATCTTTTACTTAAATCATCACCCAAGAAGTTGAACTCCATAATTTTTATTAATGTTCAACCATTTTAAATAAGCTTGCTATTTGAAAAATGTGTGGTGTTTCCTTGGAAACCAGTTGACCATATTTGATTATCTTTAAATTGAAGCATAACTTAAAACATCGTTTGACTTTTCATTACAGAACTTTGTGTACATATCAAGGTAGTAGCCTAAGGTTACCTTTTGCTAGCTGTTATTTTTTCACTTCAATCATACACCAAGGCATATTATACAAAACAAGTTGCAGTTTGGCCCTGACATAAATCTCAGTCAGGTTATGCACAGAAGCCTCAGTAATGTGGACAGTAACAACAGTTTTCACATTGCCAAAGAAACACGTAGAAGGAATGTTAAATGAGTTTACAATTCAATTGAAATTTTTGAAACAAGTTTCAGTCTTTTAATAGTTCTATTCTATTTCACTAAAATGCAGAATGGTGCATTCAAATGACTCTGAAATATGTCTGGATGTCTCAGTCGCATACATGCCAACCATTATGCTTTTGGCGTAATCAATACGCTTTTTTCCCCCACTAAATTACACCTGATGCATAAACATATACAGATTATGGTTTTTCAGTATATCCACCTTCCCCCAAAAATCAATTATTTGTTTTCTTGTTTTTATTAACATTCAATTAATCCCAGAGACCATAAATTCTTCTATCTCTTAATATAAAAAGGAGAAATATTATTGACGACTTCCAAATGTTATATTTCTTTCAAAGATATATCAAAACAAACGTAACAAGCAAAAATATCAGCAATAAATCAGCTGATTATTGAATGATTGTACAAAATAGTAATTCTTGAAAATTTAAAGATATACAAAAATGAACTTTTCAGTCATTAAATAGCATATGCCATTTGTAATTCATTAATTACCAACTTAAATCATCAATACACAAGGCTACAAAAGCCAATGGGGACTTTGAACATTGGCACCGTATAACAAAATAATAATGATAAGTATCGGCACCGTATAACGAAATAATAATGACAAGTATGATTAATCAAAAAAAAAATTAAATATGAACATTAATCAGTTTGATTAAATCAAACAGTTGGCCTTAATGATAAGCAACATAACTGAATCTGCTTTTTTAGTACCAAATTCTACACGGTGGTACTTCCTTATTAACGATGGCTAATATCACAACTGTTTATAGTTTGAGGCATAAAATCTAGAATCTTTGTGATATGTGACAAATATGTAGGAAAATTTATCTCATCTGGCTTAGAATTATCTGTTACCAATTAAAGACATTTTTCTTTACATTTTCTCTCGTGATTTTCATAACTGGCAACATAATCCACACTGAAAAAAGTGAAGAAACTCCCACCCACACACTGAAGCTGCTACCGTATTTTCCGCCCTATACGTCGCTCCTTGGTATAAGTCGCGGGAGGGGGAAATCCAGATAATTTTGGAAAATTTAACAGATAAGTCGCTCCTGCGTATAAGTCGCTCCTGCGCACTAACCGTAATCACGTTTTTGATACCGCCGGCCATTGCATACGACTTGGTAATTTCCAACAACGTGTACGTATATTCTTGTTTGAAATTTTAAAAATAGAAATATAAGCAAATAAGATTTATAAATAATGTTTATTAAGTATATAATAGCGCCACTCGTCTTCTTTTTTACGCCAGTCACGCACAATCTTCTCGCTTACGTTGAATTTTCTTTCTGCTGCACGATTTCCGTTTTCTTTCGCAAATGCTACGACGTTTAACTTAAATTCTGCATCATAACTTTTTCGCGTGGTAGTTGTAGGTGCCATGATTAAACTGTATTGACTTATGCTAATATAACAATTTTAAATCATACAACGTTATTGTGAAACTATCTTTTTTTTAATGCTCCATGGTATGAACGGTCCTTATTTATATACCGGTCAATTCCACAACCCGAGCGAACTTCAAAGGCACTTTATAAAACAATTGAAGTTGTTCGCCAGCCTTCCAGTTTTCTTTATTAATTACTTTGAAGTTCTCTCAATGAAGCCAGTCTCGGTATTCCGGTCAATTTCCACAACCCGAGCGAACTTCAAAGGCACTTAATAAAACAATTGAAGTTGTCCGCCAGCCTTCCAGTTTTTTTTATTAATAACTTTGAAGTTCTCTCAATGAAGCCAGTCTCGGTATTCTGGTCAATACACTCAGAGCGAACTTCAAAGGCATTTTATACGACAACTGAAATTGTTCGCCAGCCTTCCAGTTATTTTTATTAATTACTTTGGAGTTCTCTCCATGAAGCCAGTCTCGGGTTAATCCAGAGTTTTTATAAACTATTGAAGTAAATTATGAAGCGCTACCGGTACATTTAAATACATATATTGTGACGACATCTGACCAACACTTTGCTTGAAGCACGTGGTGACTAATAAAAGAAAAACAATGGCAATCGTAATTTCAATATTTTTTTATATTAATAACAACAAATTTTAACACATATATATTATAACTAAATATTATTTGATTATTTAATTTGATATTCTTGTAGTCTAATACTTGCGTGTATGTAAGTTTCGAGCAATTGGCTTGCCGGTATACCGTAGATATATTTCGCTATAACACAGCAACACTGCGCATCAGTCATATCAGTCGTTAAAAAAATTATTTATCGTATAAGTCGCTCCTGCGTATAAGTCGCACACGTCATTTGAAAGAAAAAAAAACGAAAAAAAGTAGCGACTTATATCCCGGAAAATACGGTACTGAATGAATGTGTAAAACCTATGCTGTACAAACCCTTTATGCTCAGTTAGAGGTTTCCTATTTATGTATAAATAGATTTCATGATAAATTCACTTTTCAGCAACATCTAATGTTTTGGGGAATGTAATATGGTCAAGATTAGACACTTCTGTTCAAAAAAGGTATATTGAATATCCCATGGTTTATCTGGGCACATGGATTTTAGAAAACAAGTTATGAAGTCCACTTATCTTGGACTTGTTTACCTGTCTGAATTTTACCATATCTGTACAAAGAAAACCCATCTGTATGGTCATATGGGCATTGATCTGAAAATACGATTTGAGGTTGCATTTATTTACTTTTTTAAATTAATTTTTAAGTTGTTTTTATTCCATTTCATTTCATTGTATCATCTCTTCAGTCTGCAGTCTGTGCCACATCAATGATTTTAACATTCTCAACATCCGGCTGTTTAAACAATGAAAATGCATCTGACAATAAAGTTTTAGCACAAAACATATTTTGAAAATGGAAAGTCTAAACATAGAAAGCAGCACTTGCTAACAGTTTATGATACTCTGTGTCCATGCCTTAAACCATCGTCTAAAGTAGAACATTTTGTGCTCTGCACTATTTGCAACTTAGACATTTTGTGTGCACATGTTGGAAGGAATGACTGTTCACGGCATGTGGAATTGGAAATCACTTAAAATGCTAGACGAGTACCAAATCTTGTGGTTTCTGTGGGCAAGCTAGACCACAAATATAAAGTCACAATGAAGTATGACTTAAGCTGATATTCAAATAAGCAGAACTTCTTTGTCTTAATACCAACAGTATTTAAAGTAGAGAATTATATTCAAACCCCGCAATATCAATCTAATTTTCACCTTTGAGAGGTTTTTGCTTTACTGAGGAGTTCACAGATGTGGAAAAAAAAGTAGCCAACATGCATGGATCATGAATGCAATTTATATCAAACAAAATGCAGGGATCATGAATTCATATCCAACATAATGGATGAATCATGAATACATATCCAGCATATGGCATGGATCAAGAATTCATATCCAACATAATGGATGGATCATGAATGCATATCCAGCATATGGCATGGATCAAGAATGCATATCCAACATAATGCATGGATCATGAACACATATCCAGCATACTGCATGGATCATGAATGCAACTCAACATAATGCATGGATCATGAATGCATATCCAACATAATGCATGGATCATGAATGCATATCCAACATATTACATGGATCAAGAATGCATATCCAACATAATGCATGGATCATGAATGCATATCCAACATATTACATGTCCAACATAATGCATGGATCATGAATGCATATCCAACATATTACATGGATCAAGAATGCATATCCAACATATTACATGGATCAAGAATGCATATCCAACATATTACATGGATCAAGAATGCATATCCAACATAATGCATGGATCATGAATTCATATCCAACATAATGCATGGATCATGAATTCATATCCAACATATCACATGGATCATGAATGCATATCCAACATATTGCATGGATCAAGAATGCATATCCAACATATTACATGGATCAAGAATGCATATCCAACATAATGCATGGATCATGAATTCATATCCAACATAATGCATGGATCATGAATTCATATCCAACAAAGGATCATGAATGCATATCCAACATATTACATGAATCATGAATGCATATCCAACATAATGCATATCCAACATAATGCATGGATCATGAATTTATATCCAACATAATGCATGGATCATGAATTCATATTCAACATATCACATGGATCATGAATGCATATCCAACATATTACATGAATCATGAATGCATATCCAACATATTACATGGATCATGAATGCATATCCAACATATTACATGGATCAAGAATGCATATCCAACATAATGCATGGATCATGAATTCATATCCAACATATCACATGGATGATGAATGCATATCCAACATAATACATGGATCATGAATGCATATCCAACATATTACATGGATCATGAATTCATATCCAACATAATGCATGGATCATGAATTCATATCCAACATAATGCATGGATCGAGAATGCATATCCAACATAATGCATGGATCATGAATGCATATCCAACATATTACATGGATCATGAATTCATATCCAACATAATGCATGGATCATGAATGCATATCCAACATATTACATGTATCATGAATGCATATCCAGCATAATGCATCAATCATTAAGGCACTATCTTGTCTACTGTTTGACACAATTTCATACTAGAATAATGTGCAAGCAACTAACATTCTGATACAAATACAAGTCATTTTACAAAAAATAAATAAAATGCACTACATTATTAGCATTCTACTGATCAGAAGAAGTAAAGTAATATTATTTCAGTGAGTGAGTGGAACACAAGAACAGTGTTATTACTAATTAAATTTCATACATTTAAGTATGGAATAACCATACATGAACAAGCCTGCTTTCAAGATACCCTATTCAATCGCTTCTACCCTAAATAACTACTTGTTATGAGTGGAGATTATCAACTCTGCATTATCCGGCTTAAGGGTCAATGTTGTTCAGACCGAGACGTTTTTCCCCCCCGACTACATCCCACTGTCCTTCAATTCATTTAACTGAGCAATCACCTGAGCTGAATACCATTCAAGTATGATTCAAGGTCCTCAGTTAATTGTTGACAGAAAAATCTGGGGGGCTCATGTATGCTGGTTTCCTTTAAATACGAAAGAAACCTTTCGTTATGAGACATCAATGAGCACTACCACCGTTTTTGGTATTAAGCTTGTTTGAGTGTTGGCACTGATTCAGATCAATGCATTTATACTACTTAGTACAGATGAATAATGTACCTACTCAGTAAAATCACTACATTAGGGATTACTCTGATATAGGTGGAAGGAAATGGTGGCATAATTTTTGGATAGATATATTTACATTGTTACCCAATATTTTATCATGTTATTTGGTGTTTGATTTTTAATGACATGTCCATTTTAAATTGTTTCATTATACAAGATGATAAACAATTTCAAAAGAACTTAAATATGAGATTTTTAAAACCAAAATATACACATCTATATATATAGTAAAAATATAGCAAAAACTGTATAAAAGATATATTCCAAATATAACTTCTCCAATCCAGTCTGTGAGACTGTTTTCCTAATCTACCAGATTGTATCCCAAGTTCAGCATGAAGCAAATAATCACATGGGACCATATGCAATTAAAATTACCATATATACTCAAATATAAGTCAAGTGCAAGTGCAAACTGCACAGACCCAGAATTGCTGGTGTATAATACACTGGCAAATCTGGGTCTATACAGTGGAATAGGAGTAATCAGTGGAAGAAACAACATATAACCTTAAGTGTTGGTACATTAAGCATTATAATCAGGGAATATGTTGCTTGCAGCTGATCTCAACTGTATGCAAGCCTGCACTGTATTTATTTCTAACATGTTTCTGTATTTAGTTGGTACTCATTATAAAGCTGGCAACTGAAGGTTTACGTAGTGGAATCCCTCTCTTGGGTATGTAGGGAGTTGTCCTTGGTATCATTTTGATGCAATCAATGATGGGACACACTGACACGCACAGAGTACAGCCTGAAAAAATAAGGACCAAAAACCCAAATCATTGTAAGCCTTTTGTGTATACCACAGTTGCAACAGTACATAAAATGCTGATAGATGGGTTTGAACCCCAAGCAGGTCATAATAATAATAATAATAATAATAATAATAATAATAATAATAAATGAGGATTTTGTATGGCGCCTAACTTTTTGAAGCTCTAAGCGCTTTACAACATATATAATGATATGACTACAAAAAAAACAACAACAAAAACACCATGAAATTAGAAAACATAACAAAAAATGCTGAAAATATTTAATGTAGGAAACATTATTAGGTCTTTAAGTTTGTTCTTGCAGTCGAAAAAGGTGAGTTTTAAGAGTACTCTGTGTCTTTGTGTGTAATTTCAATGGGTTATTCATTCCACATTGCTGGGCCCTGGTATGCAAAAGAATGTCCATATGACTTCGTTTTCCTAGTTGGAATAATGAGTATACCATTGTCAAATGATGAGCGTAAGTATCTTGCTGGTGTATACACATGAGTGAGGCTAGATAGGTATGTTGGACTGGAATCCGTCAGTGAAGCGTAGCACAGAGAACAAATTTTGTTTGATTCTGGATCAAATGGATAGCCAGTGTAGTGTACAGAGCTGCAGGGAGGTCTGCTCTGATTGTAGTACTCTAAGGATAATCTGAACAGCTGTGTTTTGAACTTTTTTGAAGTTTATGGAGTAGATATTGAGACGAACCAGACATAATTGAGTTACAATAGTCCAGTCTTGAAGGTACTGATGAACACACAATTGTTTTAGTGCCATCAATTGAAAGATATTTGCGATTGGAGCTGATTTGTCTCAGCTCAAGATATGCAGCCTTGTATATGTTCATGACATTTTGATGCCATGTGAGAGTACTGTCTAGAGTAACACCTAGATTTCGCACTGATTGTGAATTTAATGTTGGTGTTGCTGATATTTATTGTTTGAGGTAAAGGATGTGAATGATTAAAGTCTTTGTGTTGTGATCAGAATGGCTGCAGTTCTATCATCATTCATTTGCAGCTTTTTACATGTCATCCATGATTTCACATCAGAAATGCACCTCTCTACTCCTTGGATGGTAGCATCAACTTCAGTTGGGTGGCTAGACTTGTATATTTGGGTGTCATCAGCATACAATTGTGAGACACTGGATAATGATCTATGACACTTGAGAGCGGCTGACTGTATAGAATGAAGAGAACAGGTCTAAGAACAGACTCTGTTGGAATACCACAACATAGATCAACTGGGCTGGAGTGTATTCCATTTGCAGATATAATTTGTGTCATGGTGACTAAGTAGGACTTGAACCACAGTAAGGCTGTATTGTGAATGCCAAATACATGCTGGAGACAGTGAAGTAATATATCATGGTCTATTGTGTCAAATGTTGCAGACAAATCAAGGAGGGTGAGGACTTTAATCTTTCCACTATCAAAATCAGAGAGAATAATAATAATAATAAAAATAATAATAATAATAATAATAATAATAATAATGAGGAATTTGTATAGTGCCTAATCTTTAGAAGCTCTGAGCGCTTTACAACATCTATAATGATAAGACTACACTACAGAAAAACCAAAACCAAAAACCATGAAATTGGGAAACATAAAAATGTGCTGAAAATATATGATACAAGACATTAATAGGTTTCTAAGTTTGTTCCTGCAGTCGATAAAGGTAAGTTTTAAAAGCACTCTTAAAAGGGACCACTGTGTCTTTGTGTCTAATTTCAATAGGCAATTCTTTCAAATGTCATTAACTACATGTACTTTCAGAAGAGTAGTTTCAGTACTGTGACAAGGGCAATATGCAGACTGTACATTGCTAAAAAGATTTTGAATTCAGATGAGATACAAGTTTTATTATTATTATATGAACGTGAGAGTAGAAAATGGGCGGTAGTTCTTTAAATCATTATGGTCAAATGTTGGTTTCTTCAGCAGAGGATTTACAATGACAGTTTTAAAAAATGATGGGAATTGCCCGGATTAAAGAGAGATATTATTAACATCAGTTAGTGTAGGCAATATTGGATCACATGACTTTGGTGCAATCTTCATCGCAACTGTCCATACTAAATTCACAGAGACAGGTTCAAATGCTGCTAACAATTGTCACTGAAATTCTGTATCGTAATTGTATGGTGATGATGAGTCAATTAAAATTGTGTTGTCAATCTTATCTCTAATGGTTTGTACCTTGTAACGGAAGAAATTTGCAAACAGGTCCAGAAGGTCTACTGGAGAGAAGGTAGTTGAACATGGTGTACATTTGTTCCTTGACATTAGTTTGTTATAATCTCAAAGAGATTTTTGCAGCTTGAACTCTTCCTGATCTTAGTAATGCAGTGGGATAATTTGGCTAAATGGACTATGTTTGTGATGTTCTTCTTAGTGGCTTAATAGATTTGTTTATGAATAGTGAGTCTGGTGAAAAGCCAAAGCCTCTCCGCTTTATGGCAGTCTCTTTTAGCAGTGTGAAGGTGGTCCCTAACAATGCTATACCACGAAAAACACTATTTTACTGATACTCTGCACTTGGTGGCTGGGGCATATTTTTCAAGCAATGAATGCAGGCAGTTATCGAGTTGTATTGATGTAGGAGGTAAGCAAGTTGTTAGGTTTGCTTGGATGTCCTGCATTAGTTTGGTTCTATTTCTCATACAGAGAATTCTCTTACTAGCAAATAAAGGTGGAGGGTTTGGGACTGATAAGTCCAGATAGCATATAATGCAGAGCTGATCTGATGCAAGTTCGTGGGATACAAGGTGGACCATAGAATATTATCATCAGGTCTATGAAGAATCCAGTCAAAAATGTGACCATGTTTATGGGTGGATTGGTTAACTGACTGTTGTAGGTTGAAAACATGAATGGAATCTAGGAGTTTTGACATGTATGGGTTTCCAGGGCAGTCAAGTGAAAGCTGAAATTTCCAAGAATAATTAGGTTTCCACATATTGAATTTCCATACTCCAGAAGATTCAGAAATTGGTCCAAAAAGTGACATTCAGCCAGCTTGTTTTTTCTACAAGAATGAGGACGGTAGAGGCAGAAAAAAAAATAACTGACTTTTGTTCCAGTGTGAGTGTTGTTTGGACTAATTCAAACGATGTGTGGCAGAAGTTGAAGGATGTGTGGTGTTTAAGACATTTTATCATGGAATTCTTTGTGATGACTGCAATTCCACCTCCAGGATAATGGCAGGGGAATGACTTGATGGAGTAAGCAGTGGGTGTTAGATTCGCATGCTTGGGCTCATCACTTGATGTTTATAGCCCTACCAAAGACTTATAAAAATGGCGCTAACAGCTGTCTCACTAGGTGCTCAGCATTAAGAGGTTAGTGTTGAATCACAAGAGAGAATTCTTACCTGTACAGTCTTCTGTAACATGAGGAAGATGAGTTTCAGGATCAAACTTGATCGCCTGGTAGCCTGAGTCATTACATGTCATGTAGCACTTACCACAGTTAATACACATCTCCTGAAGAAAGGAAAAAAAACGTGACATGTAAAAGATGAATCTAAAGATCAAACATAATGGCCTGGTAACAAGTCATGATATCAGGCCATGATATATACAAAGGATCATTTAAATCCACGTTATTCAAAACTAACAGGAATCAAGAGAATGCACCAGCAATTACCTAGATCAGAAGGGACCTGAGTGACTGATGGTCTAAAGTGCACAACGTTACAGATCGCTGCCATCTCACCTCTGCATAGGATCGACTCTTGGAATCGGCCAATGTGAGTATATGGAAAAGCGTGCCAGTAGCTTCTTGTGTTTTAATGGTTCTTTATAGGGTTTTCCAGGTTCTTCCTCCACAATTAATACTTAATACTGGTCGCATTGGTTAGCCTTATGCTGAAAAATTGCGTTTAACTCTACAACAACAACAACCTAAATCAGTAAATATCTAGATCAGTCACTGTTTGAAACAAAATTTCCACGTATTTGTCATTTTTTTATCTGAATGAAATTTATTATTTTAAAGTTAACCTCTCACTCTCAATAGAATCGGAAAACATTTTGGATTGTAAAACAATCATTTTTATAATGAAAAGTAGTTTCTATCTTGAAACTCTCCTAAAGCATCATAATTTGACACATGACCATGTACTAAACCAAAGGATGTATCACTAGAAGCAAGAATAAATATTGAAATATGGATATAATTTGCATGTAACTGCTTTTAATGACCAACATAAAATGTTAACTTTGCTTAACTGCAGATGCTGCATGAAGAAATTTTTTAAACACAGGACTCTGTTAAATTTAAACATGAAGTCCATAAAATTTAGAAGGACTTTATATGTTTTTAAAAAATCCACTTATGTAGGTCTCTGGGAAACTTTTTCCATGCACTTGTCCCTTGGACGAGTGAGTTGCAAAATACACGTATATTTTAGTTTCGAGTTTGTTGCTGGCATCTGTGTATACAGTTAGGTCAGTTTTCATTTTGACATGTTTTGGTAGGAATATCATTTTTGGAACTACTTTTTTCCCCCAATTTGAAAATGTATCTGCCCTTAAATATGCAATTTAAATAAGGCTTTCCATATTTAGGCCTATTTAATTTTTCTTCACCTTCTGCTCTCCTAGTTATCGTATCCCCCTCTCCATCAGGAGAAACAGATCTTAAATGTGTCAAGACTGGAAATCCTTTAGTATAATTCTATTAAATTAATTAGGAGGCACCATGTAAAAAAACAAATGCTTAAAACCTCCTTAGAACAAATAGCTGTCTTCAGGATGTAAAATTAGTTTTCCACATGAACCCTACAAATTATTTGTGACTGAATTTACATGAAATGTTGCCCTTATGTATTATGTCACCCACACAGTATGCCTTTGACACTTTATGACAAATGGACACTTTTTCAGGAAAAACTCTTTGTTAAAATTAGTACATGATTTGTTTAAGTAGCAATTTTAAATCTCAACGTAATCATAATCACATCTGAAAATGATTGAGAATTGGGTGTTAACTGTGAATCAAAATTAAGTGACAATCCAACTTTTGAGTGCAGGGTCTGCTGCCAAACTAAACTGCAAGGCTGAACAAAATAAATAACCAAAATCAATGCAAATAAACTCCAGTCATTAAAATCTTTTGTTAAAAGACATTAGGCACTGATCTGTTGGATGTGATGACTCCATGATATTTCTAAGGTACCCCTATCCCGACAATATTTACTGTATTGATCTGCACAAGCAATAATGTGTTAGCGAAATTTAAAATATCTTAATTTTTATTTGAAAACTGTCATTAATCTGATGAAATACACAATTTGAAGAATTATGTGTACAAGATTACTTTGTGAAATGTCACTGTCCTGAAAATATTTCAGTTAATGTAGTAATAATGTACCCATTATTTGCACTGGCACAGAATGGAGGAAAAAAAATAAATACAAGTTTACATTATTTGTCTTTATATATGTGAAGTGTGTGTGTGTGTGTGTGTGTGTGTGTGCATGTCTTTTGGTAGATTTTAAGATAACATTTCACTTGTTAAGTGAAAACATTTTGTACTGTCACATGTGACTTCACCACTCTGGTCAATACAATGTTTCCCCACTTCACTCCTAAAATATTCCATATAATATTCCATATAGTCATTCACTTACTGACAATCAACCAATCAATCAATCAATCAATTAATCGTCTTTCGCAGAAAAGTTTAGCACTACAAAAAACATTAATTTTATTTCTCTCATTTACACATTTTCTAAAACTAAACATACTTTGGCAACACACTGTCACTAAATAAAAAAAGGGATGTATTGAAATCATGTTATATTTATTTTACAAATAAAGATCTTTCATTTTCTTTTAACCTTCTTTACACAAGATTTTAATTTCATGGATCATGAAGATGTACCCTATACCAAATGTCATGATTCCAAGTGTACAGGATTCCAGAAACCTATGTGTTCATGAATTCAGCCAAAAAACACACAACATGCCCTAAGCCTGTAAAATATGATAATGTAGGTCAATGTATCTATCTTGCTATATGTGTCTGGTTCTAAATTAGATGAATAATATGTAAAATATGATAATGTAGGTCACTGAATCTATCTTGCTATATGTGTGTGGTTCTAAATTAGATGATAATGTAGGTCACTGTATCTATCTTGCTATATGTGTGTGGTTCTAAATTAGATGATAATGTAGGTCACTGTATCTATCTTGCTATATGTGTGTGGTTCTAAATTAGATGATAATGTAGGTCACTGAATCTATCTTGCTATATGTGTGTGGTTCTAAATTAGATGATAATGTAGGTCACTGTATCTATCTTGCTATATGTGTGTGGTTCTAAATTAGATGAATAATATTACCTAATATGATGATTCTTGTGTGAAAAGATCTTGCAAAATAAAATACAAAAATAACAAAAGTCAGTGAACCACAAAATTCAGGTCAAAGCGATCCATATTTGGGATCAGGGTGTAATATCTATCCATTAACATACAGACCCTCACCAAGTTTCATGATTACAAGTATAAAAATATGCATACAGGGTGCAAAATATTTGGCAAAAAACAGGTTCCACTGTGTATTTCTTAATGTTAAAGGCTGTAAAATCTATTATACAATATGAACATGATCTCAGATCTCTTACCTCATCTATCAGTGCTACTGCCTGCTGCTTGTTGTCCAGATCTCCGTATGCTCCTATCATTGACAGGGCCCTACCAATCACAGCCTGAAAATTTAAATTACTGCAGTGGTGGAAACAGAAGAAGCATGGTTTTTAATGCAAGATTATTACTTTACCAAAGACCAACTATCAATTTTACCCTATCAAATTATATTTTTTAGTGTTATTACTTTACCAAAGACCAACCATCAATTTTACCCTATCAAATTATATTTTTTTAGTGTTATTACTTTACCAAAGCCAACTATCAATTTTACCCTATCAAATTACATTTTTTTAGTGTTATTACTTTACCCAAGACCAACCATCAATTTTACCCTATCAAATTATATTTTTTTAGTGTTATTACTTTACCAAAGACCAACTATCAATTTTACCCTATCAAATTACATTTTTTAGTGTTATTACTTTACCAAAGACCAACTATCAATTTTACCCTATCAAATTACATTTTTTTAGTGTTGGTTTAATGTTTTGAAACATTTGTATTGTTATTATTATTATTATTATTATTATTAGTATTATTAAAAATTCAGTGCATGCTCATAATATTTTTATCTTATTTGGTGGCCTCTAACTAACTAGGAAAAAACATTGGCTTGAAGTAATACATTAGTAAAAGCTGTACAAAATGTTTATCAAGAACAAAGTTTGAAGTGTGTAATCCTAGACAATCCTTTCCTCGAAATAAAAAAAAAAAGAGTGAAACTTAAGAATTGGAAGTGTCAAAAATAACATCTGCCTAGTCTTGTCTTTTTGGAAGACTATGCTGGATATTTACCCAGAAGTCAGAATGAATAGCAAGCTACATAGATCTGTAATTCTTAAATGAGTAATATATTTGGATGCATGTAGATTGTTAGGACTAAGCAGTATAAAAAACAACATTGATCCTGATCTACAGGTGCATTATGGAATGGCAGATCTGAGTCCATGTTGTTTTTAGTTGGACCCTATTTATAAGCATGTTTATATTGTAATTTTCCAAAAAACAACATGAATTGAAAAACGTGATAGAAAAACAAATTCTTTCTTCAGGTGACATTTCAAAAGTTGATCAGATTACCTCACAAATATGTACACACTGCTTGTGACCATAAAAATGAACTATGCATTTAAGACCCCTCTTTTCTTCAAACTTTAATCAGTTTGAAGAATTGCTTATTTAAATTAGTACAGTATTTAAATTAGTACAGTATTTAAATTAGTACAGTATTTCAATAAGTACAGTATTTCAATTAGTACAGTATTTCAAACTATTACACTGAAACTATCTGAAAGAAGATTACTGAATTACTATTGACATAAAAAAAAATAGATGTGTTATGTTTAAAGCCATCAAAAAGAACAAGTCTGATAATAGTGTAGGGATTGTTGAAGCCTCGTAGTATATTGTATTAATGTGCTATATCACACAAATTCATTCCCCTGACCTCAACAAACCACAAATGCAGTATTAATGTTTTATATATACATATTATTTCTTTTTCTCTTCTCAAATATTTTAGCTATACTGCATGAATGGAATGGAAACAAACTGCGATCTTGAAAAAATTCAGTTCAGTGCATCACTAAATATTTACACAAGTGAAAAAGAAATTTTTTCCAGTCTGGGAGTAGTACAATACAGATACATGTTTAAAGATTGGGTAGATCTAGGTCTTTGATCCTTCTGCAAGCATGTAACTGAGGTCACCTGTGCTCTACAAGTCCCTGTTCCAACTATTTCAAACTAGTTAAAATGAGTCATGATCAAGCCAGATTAATTTCATAGAATTTTCTAGATCTCTGATCCTTTTGCAAGCATGTAACTGAGGTCACCTTTGATCTACAAATCCCTGTCCCAAATATTTCAAACTAGTTCAAATGAGTAATACCGTATTTTCTGGCCTACAAGTCGATACTTTTTGACTTGAAAGTCGTGGCTTTGTCTTATACTCCGAATCGACTTATATATTGATTGTGTCATTGAAAGTTTATATAAGTTACTTTCGTAACTACAGGTAATAAAATGAATCACAACATGGAAGTGCTTTCAATTATAATAAAACAAGCAGGGAATTTTTTATTTTTATTTTATCTCGTTCCAATATATATGGAGTTTTCTTATTTGGAATTGCATCCAGGAAAAGGTAGAGAGCAAGGCAGTATGGACAGGTATTGTAAATAAATCAGGGGTGGGGGTTAACTCCAAGCTTTAATTTTGTGCTCACAAAGTTTAAAGAATCTGGGCTCGGATAAAAAATGAATTATTTAAGCACAAAAACTAAACTTGCTAAAATATTTAGACATTATCAGTTTAACCTAGGTCAAATGCAACAGAAAGTTATACCAGTGATTGGGAAAAAATTATATAAAAGAATACAGTGCCCCAAATTTTGAGGCGCTACACAGCACTATAAGTGTTGACTAAGGTAAAATACAGTCAACTCCACTTAACTGCACATCGGTTAACTGCACACTCCGGATAACTGCACGTAGTCACGTCGGTCCCGTTTTTTCCCAATGGTTTTCAATGGGAACAAACTTTGGATAACTGCACTTCGCTTAAATGCACACTCCGGATAATAGCATGATAAATTTCTGCCATTGGCACATTATTCATTACAATTTTACTCCGGTTAACTGCACAATGTATAGTCATCCTCAGTTATTGCCAGTCCACTGCTGTAGCGCTTCAAATAAGCAGATAAATAAGCCGGTAAATTTGACTTTGTAAATGATTGACATGTAAAGGACGCATTATGTGGTATATACATGTATATCCGCGCCCACTAGAGAGCAATAGCGTGGGAAAAAAATCAGTACATGTACAGCATGGGAAACATTGCTCTCAACCGTTCGGGTTTGAATGATTTCAAAGCAACAAATGGATGGTTGGAAAGATGGAAAATGCGCAACGGAATTCAATTTAAACGACAACACGGCAAAAAAAAAACAGTATGCAGACGACTTTGGAGGTGAACACTTTTTTTGCAAGAGATGACCCATCAATGTCTGACATCAGTTTTCGAATAACTAGCGATCTATAGAATTTCTTGAAATTCGCTATAATTTCTTGATCCATTGATTGAATCAGTGAAGTTGTGTTCGGAGGAAGGAAAACAAGCTTAATATTTAAGTAAAAGTTGAAAGAGTGGATTCTAATCATTGTTTATATTTATTCTTCACATATTTTCGTGCCGTGCTGATTTAAAGCTGTACTGTACTGTACTTCGGTTAACTGCACAGTCTGGTTAACTGCACAGTCTCGTGATGGGCCCAAGGGTGTGCAGTTAACCGGAGTTGACTGTAATAAAAACAAAATACGGCAATTCACAACTTGATGACAAAGAAAAGTAAAATTTATGTCAAGAACCATGTTGAATTTTTTTGTTTTAACTGTACACAAACAGCTCTTTTAATGTCATGTACGTTATGACATTATAATGTCAGCACTTTTTAAAGAAAAGAGATCAAAACATATCATCTTTATGTAACCTAACTGAAAGGGGCCATAGTCTTTTTCCCTGGACCATTATCTGCATGCTCTCAATGCAGATGAAGTCAGAGGTAGCTAAGACCAACACCATCTCAGCATAATCTGATTACGAATAAAACTGCTACTCTTCCAATATTTGTTCTGCTATATTGTCATGTTTTACTTTTTAGCCCTACTTTAGGTAAGCCTGTGTCAAAGGGAGATTTAGCACACTTGAGTTGTATGAGGTAAATAGTTTATATTTCATATTCTTTGTTCAACTATAACTGTGTTCCTGTATTAACATTTGTACTATCCAAAGTACCGAACTGAAAGCTGTAAAACTCCACAATTATCCTAATTGCATATTAATGAAACCATTTTTATGTCCTGCCATAAATTAAAATCATCAAGGTCATGTTGTACTTACTTTCACAGGTGGAATTTGTTTCTTTGGCTCACTAGCAGGACGGATTGGTGCAGGTTTATTCTCATCTGCCAAGAGGTCAGCAGTCTTGCAGTGGTTTGCAATTATCTCCTCCTTCTTTTCCTGGTAGGGGCCAAAGGAGGGCAAGTGCTGCAGAGGTATGACATAAAGTTGAAGAGTTATATATTGAAAATTTTAAAAAATCATAGGAACATAATCTACAGAATCCTGGTGATGGTTTTGAAAAGTTTGGTCCCTCATCACAAAGTCCCTTAGTATAATAAGGCCCCGCCTTGTCAAGGAATAAATCAAACTGACTAACTTTAGCACTTTCACTGCATTCTTATTTCCCTTGCATAATTTTAAATTCCTGCCAAACATGAAGGCCATTGGGCTTAAGACTGACATATGCCTAAAAGCAAGAACAGTTGGATAAGAAATTTGAGGCAAGAGGATTCATTCTGCTTATATTTTTCCAGTGCTGTTGACTACATATTGTTCAAAAAAATTGTTTCAAGGACTCTATAGTTTCAGTTAGATCTTCATCTACTCCAGGATGCTTTCTGTCAAAGTTAGGCAAATTCTGTTCAATGTTTTTGTTTTTTCCTTGTTGATAAAACTGTGATAATATTTCTACACTTTTTCATAATGTCAGCCATTTTTGATGTCAGAATGACACCTTTTATATATAAATCTGAAAGGTGTGTAAGCTAGGACACTGACACATTTTAAATTCTCTTACACATTTTTTTAAAAAAAAAAATAAAAATTAAAAGCATCATACATGTATTTGGAAAGAAGTTGAACCAAAAATTGTTGACAGATGCTGGGTGAATGATGCACAAAGAATTATTAGGTTTAAAAAAGTAAGACTGTCAGTTAATAATAACAATAGTACCTCAAGCGTCTGAAGCTCTAATGACCAGAAATAGTTTACTGGTATCCAAGATCTTCTTTCTAACTAGTGAGTTTTAAATCAATCTGGCAACCATATGAATGTAAAATCTGCATGTACCAACCATGGCATTATAATAAATCTTCAGGTGAAAACATAATGCTGATATGGCTTTTGATCAATGAAGAGTAGCAAAAATATTTTCAAGATGGCCACTGTGTGAGCCATATTGGATATTAGATTGGCACAGTTTTAATTTAGAACCAACTAGAAATCGCTATTAGTCTATAAGTGAAACCATCTTATTAATATGACATCCTTTCTGGAAGAAATAATGAGAGCAAGATGTTCTGGATGGCCAATGTGGTGGCCATTTTGGATGTAATTGTGGAATAATTTTCATTTTGGGCAAACTAAACATAAAGCAGTGTTCTGGTTAAAACCCCATGTCGATGTCTTTCTGTTCTCAAGCAGCAACAATAACATCAGGTAACAGACAACAGGCTATCTCGTAATCTTTTCTAGTCGATCACCAGTTGAGCTAAAGCTTTTGGTTTGATTTCACTTATTCATAACAAACTGACAGATTAATTTCACATTGTAACCCAAAATTGCTCTAAACAATGGCAACACTATTGAACTTTGATAACAGTCACATGACTGTATTTTTATCACAGGTCACATGACCATCCCATAGATGTTATGAGTTGCATGACCAAAACAATTTCAAGTGAGCAGTTCCTTGATACTAATGGAACAGCCAGTTATCTGTTAATGGACCCCAGTAATTCAAAATGGTGATAGGGTGTAGGGATGAGTTATTATACATGGATTTTCAAGTTGTCAAAATATCGGATTTGATATGGAAATATGCTGTACAGACTGAAGCAAGACCCAATCAAGTAATCCTAAAACAAGATTCACGAGAAACACAGTGTCTTAAATGACTGATATTTACACTGATGTGTTATGGACAAAACTGTCTAACAGAAATTGTAGTCATCTGTGAATCAATATCAAACCTCAAACCACCCTTCAAAAACAATATGGGTTTAAGTTCTGATTTGTCAGCAGATCAACAGGACATCATAAGAAATTAATTTCTGAAAACCCAATATCAACATGACCATCAAGTGACACATAGCAATGGCAAGATTTCTAACACTGCCACCATGACAATCATACTGGTTGAAATACTGTCACTATTTTCATTTAGAATCAACTAGATATCATAACAATTCTAGACAATGTAGGTATGTGAGAAAGTTTGCTAGTAGCTTCCTACGGGTTGCTTCTTCCAATTTTTTTCCCTAATATGTTCTTCCTCCACCAAATATACTAGCCACCATTTCAAGCCTATTTTGTGCTGAAAATTGGCATTATAAATATAACAACAAATCTTTTAGTGAAAACCCTATTTTGATACAACTATCTGTTCAGCTGACGTGGCAAAAACGTGATTTTCAAGATGGCCTACATGGTAACAATTTTATCCAAAACTTTTATTTAAGAAAACCAGGTATAATAAGTCTTCTGGTAAAAGCCCCATGTTGTATGACCATCTATTAGAATTATTAGCCCCCTAGCTTGATTGTCTTGAAAGGTCTGCAGTGTGAAAAAAGTATTCAACACCATCAGGTGCTTTCCTGCTGGATTCATGTATGTGTTCTTGTGATAACAATTTACTACAACATCTAAATTTCATCTGATAATGAGTACAGGAGTTTTCATGTATACAAAGAAATTTAGTTGCAGTTTTTGGGTATGTAATTTATATACTTAGCCACTGATACAAAGAATCAACTTTTTCTGGGGTAACTATATTTGTGGATTTTATAATTGTTAGAAATAAATTTTAAGATCCATGTAAAATCATTCCTTCTGGAAAAGAACAAGACCCACTTCTCAAGTCCAAGAATATAAGTACTGACAAATGTTTTTTTTAAAAAATTATTTATATAAAGTCTGAAAACAGATTTGTACAAAATATTTGACTTCAATGTAATGTATTAAAATTTCTGTGAGTAAATATTTGCCAATGCATTATGAACACCCTAGTTCCCTCTATTCTATAATCAGTTGCAAAAGGCAAATGTGTATATTATGCTTGTATTCAGAGATAATGAAAAATTACCAATAAAGTGCAAAAAGGGTTTAACTCAAAGAAACAACTAAAACACCCATCAAGCAAAAATGCGTAAGGAAAAAAATGTCACTATCACATTCTTGTTAAAGAAATTTTCTGATTACAAAAAAAAAACCTGTCAAGTGTTTTACAATCTGATCTAATTAATAAAAGCTAGTTTCTATTAAAACTGTTAGACATGCCTAACTTATGGACAACACTGATTAATATTAAATCACCTTAACAAGTTATATCCATTATGACATATAAATTATACAGCAAATCAAATGCAAGATAAATTAACTTAAGACTTGAGTTTGCATGCATCTTGCCTATTTCCTGACTTGAGGACCAACTTTAACTATTTCATGTCAAACTTTCACCAAAGGAGACATGGAAATATGGCTGTAGCTCTCTGATTAAATCATACTGAAATTTATGAATGCTACACTATGACATTAATGTCTGCCACTCTGCAAACTCACTTACATATCAGGTGTCCGATGGCTGAGGAACTCACCTTGCCAATGATGTCATTCAGTTTGGGGACTGGTTTGCCTTTCTGGTGTTTGATGGTCGGGGGACTCTGCCCATCCCAGTCCCTGCACTCCTCCAAGGATTGTAGGTAAAGCAGGGTTTTAAGTCCTGTTTTGTAGTCTTCAATCAGTGTGAAGTCCTGATTCTGGACTGCACTACAAACCTGGTACATAGAACATGAAATGTATATCAATTACACTTACAGCTGAAGCTACACTTCAAACTAGGATCAAACAAGAACAAATTGTTGAATTCCTAGAAACAGCAACTAAATTTGAGTTGAGGGAAAAAAACCATTAGAAGAATGACTAACCACAGCTATTACAAACTCAAACTATCTGGGTCTCTGAACCTTGCACATAAAGCAAATACAAACTATAGGGGTCCCTGAACCTATTCATCTGGAGGTGTGTAATTGTGCATATGAGTGTAAAACAAAAATTGCTATTTTAATTCCAACAACCCTGACATCAGATGTATCACAGTGACTCCACAAAAAATTGACTAGGAGCTGTTACAGTCAAAGCATAGTTCAGTGAAACCCTGCAAAACGATGATGGTCAGGATCCATGAAGTCCCACTGTGTTATGTAATGTGTCATGCAACAGCGAGACACGTATAGTGAAGAGTCTACCATAATAGGTATCCTCTCAGCTATAATGGGGGGGGGGGCAAAACTATAGACTTTAGTAATGCAGTAACCATCTTAAGCAAAACAAATTTAAGATGGTGGTTAATATTTGGTATTTTACATTTTGCACAGAAAATGAAGTGTAAATAAATGAAGTATATCTGCACCCACCAAATGATCTTCACTGTAACAGTAACTCCATCAAAAATGCACAAAGACACTTATTCCATTCAAATCGGAATATTTACTTTCTTGCTAAACAATCACACTAACTTGTGCAATGCAATACATTTTGAAAATATTCATATATGCTGGACATTAAACATGTCCAACAAAAGTGATTTTTGACCAACAAACAAATGCCAAAAATCAACACTGAGTACCTTCTTATAGGTTTAAAAATTACTTTAACTCTGCTCATGTAAAACTGAATTCATGTATGAGTATTGACCTTGTAAAACTGAATTCATGTATGAGTATTGACCTTGTAAAACTGAATTCATGCATGAGTATTGACCTTGTAAAACTCAACTCGTGTATGGGTATTGACCTTGTAAAACTGAACTATGAGATAAATATAGCAACAGGTGTGAAACTGCTTCTGGAAATTCACAGCAGCATTTGCTTTATAATGACAAGTTGTCTGACCGATGTCCACATCTTTTACTAAATTTTCGGGGAAAAAACAAGGAATGAGGCAGATTTTAAGCATATGGGTATAGCCATATGATTTCAAAACCTACATGAAATACATATAATGGGATAAATTTATAATTACTAAATAATATGAGCCGAAATTGGTGTAAGTGAAGGTATGGGTGAATAACAAAAACAAATGTCTGTCAACCAATAAACACATTTTTCTTACCCCTGCAGAAGAAACTAAGGGATAAACACAGAATAAATAATTACCAAACATTAACATGTCATCAAGTAAATGGAAATGTATTTTTTCAGAAGAAAGTTGTTCTACTCGACAACATTGAGTGATGTGGGGGGGGAGGGAGGACTTGTTGAACAATTTTATGTAGAAAAGATTTAAATAAAACAATTTTATGTTGAATGTACTAAAATAAAACAACAGTGCAACTGATAAGGAGCTTATTCGGCAGTGGTGAAAAAATGGAGCAAATGGAAAAATAATCATGTATGTACCAAAATTTAAATGATGTTTTTGAATGGTTTTGCAATATGCATGACAACAATACCCGCTCGCATATCCCGCTTACACCAACAATAAGAACTATTAATGTATATTCAAGTGAAATATTTATATTATTACAACAAGAAGAACCTTTAAATAATTAATGTTACTTTTAAACAAAGATATTAAAAGCAATGAAGTTTGTAGCTTTCTTACTATGTACATTACATATACTTATGACAAAAATTTAGTCCCCCTCTGGAAAGGCCACCCATCTTACAAGACCACTTTTCCAGTGCTGAAGGGTTGGCCATATAGAGGGGGAACACTGTACTTGTTTAATAATGTATAATAATCATTTTGGGAATAACTGTCAAAGAATAGCCTTTTCTGATGAAGTTTTTGTCTTTTTTGTATAAATTACCTTTTATTTTCAATATAACCAATCTCTGAAAAACCATTATAAATATTACTTGAAGAGGTTTTATCACACATCAGCAAATGATATCCATGCCATACCCTGCATTATAAGCAGGTTTGCAAACTATCTGGGCAAGAGTTATCGAGGGAGAGGGTCATATGTTTTGATTTTAAAACCATCACACCAATCTATAAAGCTTTGCTGTAGAACCAATTCATCAATGGCTGGATGAATATACAGACAGACATTTCTACTGTTATATTGCCCCTTGGCTACCCATGGCACATTTAGTTTTGAGTGGGAGATAATGAGACCAGTGAAAGCTAATCAAAAGGTACTAATATTATATTTTTGAGGGGTTAGTACATGTCACAGGTTGGGCGTTGAAGATATTCTGAGAAACTCATGATGCAATTTCCTTCTAATCAGTGAGACTAGTAAATGTGAATTCAACCAGTATATGCAGATGCAGTTGGTTTAACAACAAAAGATGCATAACAGTCTAGTTTTCACCATTATAAACATTCCTAAAAATATCAGGAAATCCATCAGGAATAAACAAACAAGTATCCGATGGCTAACTAATCTTGTTATGTGCTTGAGACTTGTGGTAAGCACTAGCTAAAGATATAGCAGAACTAGTAAATTTTCCAATCTATCAGTTCTTCTGGTTACAAATGTTGATAGCATGCCTGTATCATCATAAGTGGTGATATCTTCAAAAGAATAGCTCGTAGACAAAACACAAGTCACGTGTTTAATCAACACTCGGAGGTAATCCCGCAAGACCACTACAGAATAGAGAGTAACAGTTGTCTTTCTTAGATCATATCAACATCCCTTTTTCTCTAACAAAACTAATTGAGATCTAAACAAAACATCAATTTATGAACAAGTTAACAGGTTATAAAATTTACAGTTACAAAAAGTACTGGCTTTGGATTCTTTGACTTAGATAAAAATTATTGACTAGACTTTAACTGAAAATGATTTAAAGAAGACAGGATTTTATACTATGCAGTCATCAAAATGCAATGCAAATAAATTCAACTAATTTAGCTAACAATAACTGTAACACTTGAAAACATTTCTAGATCACTACAGGGGATTATTATGTCCCTCACAACTGCATAAAGCTGACTCAAAACCTCACATAGTCTTTGAGATAGGTTGGCGTCTTCACTTCGCGCCTGGGTCTTATAACTGGTGTAGTCGCTGATTCCAGGCATGTCGACTCTGGTACGGAACGCCTCTGATCAGGTTCCTTTACATGCGTGTCAGCCGTTTGCTCCTGTACAGTTGTTCTTTCCGGTGATTTATCGCGGATTTGTACTGGGATTGATGTCGGTCTTATGTGTTCACTATTTCTCTTGTATTGAACACCATCCGTTGAAGTTACAATACAGTTTCGGTCGTTTGATTCTGTAACAACACCTTTTCTCCAGGGTTTATCTGGTTTGTGTCGGAAATATACAGGCTGACTGTTTTCAAGTTTTAGTTTAATTCTAGCACTGCGGTCATAACTTTTCTTGATACAGTCCTTCCTAGCATCTCGCTTCTTGTTTCTGGGTGACTTCTTTTGAACCAAAGGTAGCATTGATCTTGTTTCTCTCCCAAACATCATTTGGGCCGGACTTAGACCAGTGTCCTGTCTTGGAGTATTCCTTAGTTCTAGCAATGCTTCGTACTGATCAGTCCTGGAGTTCAGGCATTTAACCATCATGCCTTTTATAATCTTCACACCGGCTTCGGCTTTGCCATTTGACTTTGGGTGATGAGGAGAAGTCACGTGATGTTGAATGCCCCACTGTTTCGTGAACTGACTGAATTCGTCAGACGTAAATTGTGGTCCACCATCGCTGATGATTATTCTAGGTATTCCAAATTGTGCAAACTGCTTCTTGAGCTTGATAATGACTTGACTTGATGATGTTGTGGTGAGTAAATCAACGTCTATAAAATTTGAGTAATAATCAATCGTCAGCAAATAGTTTCTACCCTGTATTTCAAACAAGTCTAATCCAATTTTCTCCCATGGGTAGTTGCCGTCATCATGTTGCCACAGGGGCTCTTTCTGGAGTTTTGGCTTTCTCTCCATGCAGTGTTCACAATTGTCTGCTAATTGTCTTATTTCTTGATTCATTCCCAGCCAGAAAATGGTTCCTCGTGCTCTCCTAACCATACTGTCAAAGCCAAGGTGGGCACTATGTAAACGTTCCTTAATTTGTCCTCTCCAAGCTTTTGGAATTAAAACAGCTTCCCCTTTCAGTATTATACCGTCATAAAAGCTCAGTGTGTCTCTGATAGAGAAATAAGGCCTCACTTCAGGCTTTAGGTCATTTTTGTTTTTGGGCCATCCTTCTATAATACGGTCAATCAACAACTGACAAGTTGTGTCTTTGGCAGTTTCTCTCCTGATTTCTGTAATTCGCGCATCCGGAATTTTATAAAACATTTCGACCTCACATACTTTCAGCCTAGTCAGTTCAGTGTCATCTGACAAACTATAAGCACGACTTAGTGTGTCCGCAATGATTAATTCAGATCCTTTGACGTACCGAAACGTAACATTGTATCTAAACATCTTCATTAGAATGTCTTGTAGCTGCTTTGGTGCTTGACTGAGTGGTTTCTTCAGGATGGTTTCCAGAGGTTTATGGTCGTTTTCAACAATCACTGGGCGACCATATGTGTACTGATCGAACCTCTCTAGCCCATACAATACTGCAAGCGCTTCTTTTTCTATTTGTGCCCAGTTCCTTTCAGCTGGTTTCAAAGATCTTGATGCAAATTCAAGTGGGTGTCCATCTTGCAGCAGAGCAGCTCCTAGGCCATCTTTACTACTATCAACTTGTAGTACCAAGTCCTTATTTGGATCGTAGATTGCTAACACATCTGTTTGCTTTAACAGTTGTTTCACTCTTTCAAAAGCTTCAGTGCATTGTTTTGTCCATTTCCACGGTGTGTTCTTTCTAGTCAGGTTTCTCAATGGTTCAAGAGTCTCAGACAGATTTGGCACAAATTTAGCCATATACTGTACCAATCCACAAAATCGTTTGATTTCAGTAACGTCCGTCGGAGCATTCATTTCAAGAACAGCTTTGATTTTATCGTTATCTGGCTTGATACCTTGTGGCGTGATTCTGTGTCCATGGAAAGTGATTTCAGGGCCCATATCCTTCTTTCCTTCATTCAAAACAATGTGCCTCTCTTCACAGCGTTTGTAAAGCTTTGCCAGCTTTTCATCATTGTCTTTCTGGGCTGCTACTTCATTATCACCACAACCAACGATGATAATATCATCCGCAATTGTAAATATGCCTTCAAGGTCGCTAAGAGCTTCATTCAGTTTCCGCTGAAATATTTCACTGGATACATTCAGTCCGAACGGTAGTCGAGCCCATCTGTATCTTCCAAACGGTGTTATCATAGTAGTAAGTAGACTGGATTTTTCATCAAGTCTAATATGCCAATATGCTTCTTGCACATCGAGTTTCGTGAATACTTTGGCATTATGTAATCCTGGAACTATGTCATCAAAAGTTGCAAGTCTATATCGTTCCCTCACTAACACTTTGTTCAGCGGTTGAGGATCTAAACATATCCTCCACGATCCATTGCTCTTCTTTGTAATTGCCATCTGGCTAACCCATTCAGTTGTTCTGTAACTGGTATTAAAATGCCGCGTTCTGTCAGTAGGTCAATTTGTTCTTTCACCTCAGTTCTCACTGCTAGCGGTATGTTGCGAGCTGGCAATGCCCTGGGTTTTGCATCATCTGTGAGTCTGAGGTTCACTTCACCAAGATCTCCGAGGTGGCATTTGACGCTTCCGATAAAATTATCGGTGTTGATTGTGACCAATTTCAGTTCTTGAACTGCTTTCAAACCTAGCAAGCAATCTAGCTCATTTGGCACAATTACAAAAGTTACGTCATAAGTTTCATTGTTCACTGGGTTTGTCACTGTCAGAGTTGCCTCCCCTAAGGATTTCGCTGTTGACTTGTTCCACATTCTGAGATGTGACACTTTCTGTATTCTCTGAGATTTTCGGACAAATCTCTGTTGGATTGTATTTACCTGGGCCCCAGTGTCAATGTGAAATGTTACATCACAGTCATTTACAATCATTTTGGCTTTTGCCTTTGAATTGATTGAACTGTCAATGTAGTTAAGCCAGAATTCTTCTTCTATAGCTTCTTCGGGCTTGTCATTTTGGTCAACTGTTTGCAATTTCTTGCAGCATGATTTGAAATGGTTCTTTACACCACAGTTGTTACATCTCTTTCCCCAGGCTGGACATTTTTCTTTGCTTTGTTCATGTAACAGTCCACAGAAACCGCACTTAAGTTTCGGTCTTACCAATCCAGTACCAGATGCACCTGCTTGTGATCGTGGTTTCGCGTTATCAACTTTGTTCACCGAATCATGTACTTTGCCTTGTCTGATTTCTTGCACATGTCTATTTGACTGTTCAAATGCTCGGCAAGTTTGAAGACACATGTCAAATTCAAGTTTTTCTTTTCTCAACAACAATTCTTGGAGCTTACCACTTGTGCTGAGTACAATTTTATCTCTTATCATTCTGTCTTTTTCTTTGAAATTGCACGACTCTGCTCTTCTTCTAACTTCGGTAAGGAAATGTTCGAACGATGTAAAGTCATCATATTTCACACACCAGAACATGTGGGTTTCAAGAACTTCATTCCTCCGTGGATTACAGTAGGCTTCAATCTGTTGCAGAACTTTGTCTGGATCGTTTTTGTCATCTTGATTTGCCCATACAAACTGGTCATAAATGTCAATTACCTTCGGCCCTGCACAGTGTAAAATGATGCTGGTTCGAACTGTCTTGTCTTTGTTTTGGGAACCACTAGCGGTCAAATATATTTCTATCTGTCGCTTCCATCTTTTGAAGTTTTCACTTATGTTTCCTTCAGTAATATCTAAAGTCCCAGGTGGTTTTAACGAGTCCGCCATGTCGAACGAATCAAATCGGGACGAATGTTCAATTAAATGTGATCTATTTTCGCGACCTGGCTTGGTCAAATTTTCGGAGTTTCTTCAACTCTGTGCGTTTATCCAGCGAAAATCAACGTTGCAGACGTTATCAGGATATGCGTTCACCGCTGCCACCATGTTGATAGCATGCCTGTATCATCATAAGTGGTGATATCTTCAAAAGAATAGCTCGTAGACAAAACACAAGTCACGTGTTTAATCAACACTCGGAGGTAATCCCGCAAGACCACTACAGAATAGAGAGTAACAGTTGTCTTTCTTAGATCATATCAACAACAAATAAATTTATTATATCCATGGCCTGTCATTGATTGAAAATCATTTTTCTGCTTTCAGTTATAGTAGCCCTGACCTTTCACCTTTTGGCCTTGAAATTTCAAGGCTTCTTCCTTAATCCAATTGCAAGACATTCACAAAATTTGTGTTTTAACTATTTTTCTTCTTTCAGTTACAGTCCCCAAAACTGACATGGTTCTTCCTTACTTCAAGTACAAGTCATCCACAAAGTCTAGTCTGTGATATAAAACTAATGTTATCATGCAGAAATCATTTTTTCTTCTTCAGTCACACTGAAATAAATAGGCTTATTCTTAAACAAAGTCATGTACAAAGTCTGATAACTGAAGATTGTAGTTTTTTTTATGTGGAAATAAAATTGGTAATAGCCTTACATGCAAACAGATAGATAGATGTCATCACATAATATGCTCTGCCTTATGGTGGGTGTAAAAAAAAAGATTAATCTCATTCAAATGCAGCCTATCATAGAGAACAGGGGTTTGTTTACCTGCAATACAGTGGCTCCTGCATGAAGGAACTGGAGTCCAGCTTCAGCCGAGTCAATCCCTCCAGTGGCTAGGATTGGGAAACCTGGCAGCTCTCTTGCAATGGCAGACACAGCTCGCAAGGCTATGGGGCGTATGGCATTTCCAGACACACCACCATATGTAGTTTTCTTCTCCTTACCTACACTAGGCCAGGCATCTCCCTTACCCTTCAGACCCATTAGTCCTGACACTGTGTTAGTTGCTGTCACTCCATCAGCATTACCTATTGACAATAATGACAAGCTTTATGGTGTAAATAGAAAATTCAGAAACCAAATTCATTTTAACAATGAACATACAGAGGCTGTCCTCTTATCCTTTTATAATACTACCCTTTCTATGGCAGGAAGGTGGCCTTATAAGAGGGGTGGACTTACAAGAGGGAGATAATGTATGTGAGCAATAATTACATATGAAGTAAGAATGACACAATTAATTCTGAAATATTTTAAATTATTTTCATTAAAAACTCATATGCATGTTCTGGAATCAATGTGATAAAAGCTGAATAATTAATGTCATTTTAAATGAAAATAATAAAGAATCATCATTAAGTTCTAATAACCATCTCAATAACAATTCTCAGATCAATTTATTGGTCACCGATTAACACTGAAAATAGTGTGTAGTTCTTAAGAATCTGTAGGCATAAAGTATTTATCCAATTTTGTTTCACAACTTTTCTTCTACCATTTTAAGAATAGCTTGTGTTTTTATAATTACATGTATTTCCACAAGTTCAACTTTTTTTGTAGTAATATCATTCATAATCCATCATTTTCTGTGCATTGCCGACATGCAGTTTGTAACGTAATATGGTGTTTGTCTACATGTTGTGTCACACTGTCACTTTCCTCATCCAAACATGTTTCACAAGAATTCCTCACACTATCTAACAATACTGTCACCCAAACATCACTTAGTGTGTGATTTGCTGTTATGTGATCACACTGCAAATAATAGTCATCTGTTGTTCTAGGTGGAATAAGGAGATATAATCCATGAGATTTGTCTCATGCCTGTGTTTAAAAAGGACACGATTCACTTGTTACAACATGATACCTTGTCTAGTCTGTTTCTTTCCTTTCTCTATGTGCGTTTGATTAAGATTTTTAACGTAGCTTTAAAAAATTTTCAGTCATATCGCTACAATGTCTGCAGTGAGGCAGTTTACAGTGATGTCAAGCACTGGGGCATCATGCTGCATACATGTAGCATGATGTCCCACCAAGTCACATTATCCTGACACCAGGCTGACCAGTCCTAACACTAACCTCTTAATGCTGAGTGTCAAGTGAGGCAGCTGCTTATACCATTTGTGTAAGTCTTTGGTACGACTCAACCGGGGATTGAACCCACGACCTCCTGCTTTTGCGGCAGGCGTTCTAAACACTAGGCCACTGGAGCTGTGTCTCTTTCTCTATGTGAGATGACTATCATAATATTATTTGTGTTAAAAAATATGGTGCTTCTTGGCTATTAGCATTGCAATCTTGATAATTATCATAGATAATAATAACCACCGATTATCAAAGCAAAAACCCAACATCTAAAGATCATTTTGGGAACCTAAAAAGGCAATCAAATCATTTTCACACACTAACAATGCACTTTGCAACTATTAACTTGATGAAACCTGATATCTAAGGACCACACAGCAGTTATCTTTCTTACCTCTTTGTATGGCTTAAAGTTTGGTGTTTTATATTATGTTGCTGAATCAAATCTGGCAGCTCATGAGGCGCAAATCAGACATATTTACACCAACATGCTGGCTATCACCTGTGTCAGTGGGGTGGCAATCCAAGACTTTTCCACAAAAACGCATCAGTGCCAAGGGATTTTGGCTGCAAAAAGTCAGGTGGCCACTGGTCCTGGGGAAGTTTGTTTGTTTGATTAGTATTTTTAATGTCGCTATAACAATTTTACAGTCATATCGCTATGATGTCTGCAGTGAGGCAGGAAGAAGACCATTATATCCAAAAATATGAAGCATTTTGTTAAAAATAAAAAATAAATGGGAGTTGCAAGTGTCCAGGAACTTAAGATACCCCAGGCCTGCTTCGTGACATGAGTCGGTATCTATGAGGTGTTCAGTAACAATATAAAGTAGGTCACAGCGACCCTACTTAGATGTGTGACACAGCTCAATTTCAAGATTAACCTACTGAGCTTATTTGGTAACAGCATGTCAAAAGGATGGAGAATTTGGAGTATGCCCATTTTTATGCAATGTTTAGTAAATCCTTGAATGAAAAGATACTTGAGAGGCTCCATTTTAGTGTGCATCACAACTCCATGCAAAGATACACCATAAGTCAAAAAGATGCTGAAAATTGAGGCTAGACATATTTTTAAGCCATTTTATTGAATTCTGGAAAGTAATTCCAAGTGATCCAAATTGTGGTAAACACCATGTTCATGTCAAGAATACACACATACACCATGTTTGAAATCTGATAGTGTAGCTATACAAGTGTTGCAATCTTAACTGGGAGTAAGAATCCAATTCTTCTTCAGTTCTGAAGAATTCCTCAATTAGTAGTCCTCAGCCATATGAAAATTTGGTGGCAACAGGTGAAAAGGTATTGCAACTAGTGCTAATGCCACTTCTGAGCCACTTTTTTTATTATATAAATTCTAGAAATTTGGTCACACTGACCCAGTTTTGGTGCAAGACATACCTTCATCCCAAGATTCATCCAAGGTACAAGTTTCAAAGTCAATACACTAAGTAGTAGATGTATACAAGTTATAACTTGTACAAGAAGGACAGAGTGATGGGTACATGAAAAAAAGAGAACCCTACATACAGTACCTCCCACTTTAATATGTGGCAGTATACAAATCTTGGTAGTGTAATTTTTACTTACCTTCATAAGCTGCCTTGGCAATTGATACAATGTTCGTCACATTGGGGGTTAATTTGGCAAAGAAGGGAATTGTCACAGCTTCCCACACCCAACGGCAAATATTACGCACCAGTTCTGAATCCTAACAATAGAATGACCAACAACTTATCAGTTATTAAGCTAAAATAATTTTGGAATTACATCAACAAGATGCCTAAGTATTGCCTGAGATCACTCACCTGGTTATAGCATGTTATTATGTAGAACTTTCTTACAAGTTGTCCATTCACTGCATTTCACATGAACCGCTTCAGTGGCCTAGTGGTTAGAGCATTCGCCGCAGAAGTGGGAGGTCATGGGTTCGATCCCCGGCCGAGTCATACCAAAGACTTACAAAAATGGTACTAACAGCTGCCTCGCTTGACGCTCAGCATTAAGAGGTTAGCGTTAGGACTGGTCGGCCTGGTGTCAGGATAATGTGACTGGGTGGGACATCATGCTACATGTCTGCGGCATGATGCCTCAGTGCTAGACATCACTATAAACTGCCTCACAGCAGACATCGTAGCGATATGACTGAAAAATTGTTAAAGCTACGTTAAAAATCCTAATCAAACAAACAAACAAAAGCATTTCACATGAAGATGACTGTTCAATTCTTTAAGAAACAATTATGTGATCTAAATTTTTTAACATTTTCAGCATACATACATTGTTGTATAGTAGGTCTATTGTCTGCCTATATAACAATTTTTTTTAACCTAAATTATTTTTATTGTTATTTTCAGTTTCTGTAATATTGAGAAAACCTCATTTTAAAAAACTATTTTTCTTAACAATATATCACTTGGCAACTTGCATTTTTCCCATGCTTCTCTTGGTAAAGACTTTTGATATAATTTTTTTTCAGCTAAGAAAAAAAAGAGATTAATTTTATGAACATGAATATAAATATATTGCAATGGTTTATTATCAATATTAAAGAATCTGATGATTCTGAATCATAAATTATCTCCTTACTAATAGTGTGTGTCATTTGGATTTTTAATGTAGCTTTAGCAATATTTCAGTCATATTGCTACAATGTATACAGTGTGACAATTTATAGTGATGTCTATCACTCGGGCATTATGCTGCAGACATGTAGCATCATGTCACTTCCCTATACCAGGTTTACACAGCCTAACACTAACCTCTTAAAGTGGGCAAACATGCAAAAATGAAATTCACGCAAACTTTATATGTAATATGCTATATGTATTTGGTTCATTTTCTAAAAATTTTTACCTTTCATTCTTACTCATTACAAAGAAATTTATGGGGGCCCCGAGTGGCCGAGTGGTCTAAAGCGCTGTCCGTTACGGACCACTGCCATCTCACCTCTGTCTGCGTGTGTTCGAGTCTAAGATTCGGCAAATGTAGTTATGTGAGAAAGCTTGCCAGTAGCTTCTCGTGGATCGGTGGTTCTTTCCGGGGTTTGTCCAGTTTCTTCCTCCACCATTAATACTGGCCGCCATGTATAGCCTATATTGTGCTGAAAAAATGGCGTTAAACCATAAAAAACAAAAACAAAAACAAAGAAATTTATGAAAAATTGATCATCTCTCCCAATCTGTCTTGAATAGAAAAAGCTGCCCTCCTCCTGAACAAATAGCAGATGTGACATTATTTGAGACACTGTGTACACACCGGTATTGTTGATAATGAATTATGGAAAACTCACCCCATACAGAACTCTCCTTAGAAGAATATACTAATTGTGAGATGTTGCCACATGGTTGTTAAGGCTTTATTTATTGTTGTTTCTCTTCAACTTAATAACTTTTTAAATCTATAAAATTTGCAACTTTTCAATTTGATCAACTCCGCTTCTGAACTTAACAAAAAAGAAGTGGCATCTGTCCCTTTTGCTCTGCTCTTCAAATCATTTGATGCATTTTAATTGGAAAATAAAGCAGGTGCTTTATATATGAAAGGGCTCGAACCTAATAACCAAAGTCATCCTAAGACAACTATGACATGAACTTCTATAACCCGAAATTGACTGAATTGTGCTGACCATCAATTAGCCAAAGGGTCATAGTATCATCTCTCTAACTTTAAATTCATTTTTCATGGAGATTTACTAACCATTGTCAAATGATACTTGAACTCGATAAAAAGCATCATTGACGTTTACTCCGGAAGCATGGTCGCTACTGAGTTGAACATCATTTAGTTTATTTCTTCTTATTTGTAATTTTATTTAATTATTTCTCCCACCAAAAAAACTATTTAAAATTGAATGAGAAGTTTTAAAAAATATTCACTACTAAACTGTTGATGCATAATCAGGTTTACATTATTTTATTTGATCATGTGTACTAACAGGATTTTGTTACCTTAATTGCATATTTGAACTGTATTTGGGACATAATAAGAAAATCATCTTTAACAACTTTTTAATAACTAAATTAAATGTCAATTTTAAATCCTGGACAAAACTGAATAATAATTCACATGGTCTGAATCAGCTTGGAAATTTGGAGAATCAGCCAGACATCTAGGCCTCATCAGTCAGTAATTTGTAATGAATCAGCCTGGTCCGAGTTTCAGAGTAATTACCACATTAATGAATGTTAGTATAATATTTGTATCAATCAAAACAGTTAACAGCAACATTTGTTTAAAACACTTTATTGTGGTGTTCCAGTGTGTGCTGTTATAAGAAATCTAATAAGATTATATAAACACACAGACTTTCAATTATAAGTGAGTTATTTTTCTATTATCAACATTACACAAGATGAATGCAGCATATAATCTAGAAAAAATTTCAACAATGCACTGACACTTAGTTCTTCGTTTTTGAACATATCTCACAAGTAAAATAATCTTCCTTGATTTTCTTTTGTTTTTCCGGTCTGACTTCATTTCAGTTTCCCTTTCGAAACCTTCTGGAGTTGCATAGGTATGGAGTTGGCTTCCTTGTACAGAAGAGCCAATACATGATAATAAGTTACATCATTTGTGTATTAAAAAATGTGGTAACCACCTTGTGGCAATATTTTTGTTGCTAACAGTATATTTCTAAGGTACACATTTCTAGTTTTTAAATAATTTATTTATTTCAAAGATAAATATTAAATAGGTTTTCTGGATGACAAGTTTTGGGGGTGACTTCTCCAACCACTCTGGGGCGACTTCTCCAGATATGTTAAGGCATGTTCTCCCAGAGCAAGTTCTCCATATATCATTGATAATGCAGTCAAGCATTCTATGACTTGGCTGTGCTTGAATAAGTTTTCATTATGGCAACTGTCAGTGATGACAGTGATGTGAATGACATTCTCGAAGTACAATATTCCATTACCATCCAACCTGGCCCGCACCAAGGAAATTCTGAGCCCCAGGCAGCTGACAGAGTTCGGGCCCCTTTCGTGTTTCAAATATGTGCGTATATGTGCCTATCTACCTCGGGCCCCTGACAGGTGCCATGGTTGCCCCTCCCTAGGTGCAGGCCTGATCCAACTTTACATGATAGATTCATGTGACAAAGGTGGACAAGATTCATCTGATTCTAACAGTGGTAATGATCTTGGATCTTGTGAGAAACATTTAAGCTTGAAATGTCTCTGGCACAACCTGGTGTGTTGAGTTGGCATAAAGTCTTCTCTCTTTAAATTGATCGCCCATACAGATCACCTTCTAGGTCCTTTGGAAATGTGAAAAATCTAATCTTCTGTCAGGAACTGCTATTATTCACACAATTTAGAGCTGCGCATTGAACCATCATGTTTCTGCTTGACACTTCATTGCATAAACTGAATAAAACTCTTATATGTTAATCGTCTCAAATGATGTCACATCCTGTTTGTATGGAGGGGGAGCTAACAAATTTGCAACAGGGTCTTTCCGTTTGATCTCAGAATACAGGGCAGTATTTTTTTATGAAATGTTTGTGCAAATACAATAGATGCAAATAAAAAGATAGTTGTGATACATTTTATACACAAACTACTAAATATCCTTTCTATTTACAAACAGATTAAGCTGGTCAAGGTTTTTGTCCCCTTTATTGCTGAGCACCTAATGATGCAGCTGCTAGTACCATTTTTATGTCTTTTCTATGACTCAGCCTGGGTTCAAACCTATGACCTCCTGCATCCAAGGCAGATGCTCAAGTTACTTAGGATACTGGAGCGGTCTCAATGTAAACTGAATTGTCAATATAAAAAGTTTTCCAAATTTCTAAAACAAAACAAACTTATTTTCAAAAAAAGTCCACATTTCTTAATCAAGGAGAGATGGTCAACTTCCAATGTAGTACCCTCCCTCCACCAGCAAAAGTATTGCCTCTAGAACACCAGAAAGAGATTCGTACTCCCATCAACCCATACTGACTGCCTCTCCACTGCTACTTTTCCAACTTCTCTTGCTTCTATATTTATTACTGACACCCCTGTTTCATCAAAACTAGCTACTCTGAAGAAACATCAAACAGGTTTGCCATGTAAGCCATACTACTGCAAGAGGTCCAACCATTGAATCCTCCATGGATAGAAAACATCCAAAGAAACATCAAGCAGGTTTGATAAAATTGGATTAGCCAATCTGGAGAATTTATATGCTATTGAAACCACATATAATGACAGCAGAACCACATAAATTTTTTTTAAATAGAACATGTCTCAAACCACATTTACTGCAAGTTCATCAAACCTATCTTACCCATTCTGGAAAGTAAGTTGAAAAGAGGATTTCCATATGGTTTCTGTAGAAGCCACACCAATGCTAGAGGATGATCACTTCTGTCACAATTCTGATATCTTTGATAACCAAGGTTCCGATATGTTAACCCTATCTACTACTGATAAGATATTTCTGTGTTTTGAGTATCTGAATTTCATCAGATGCAGCAGTAATGCCTCATCCAATCAAGGTAAAGTTGTTTAAATTTAAACACTGTTCCTACAAGATCAAAACAATGGGAGCATATAACTGGAACAGACTCGTCAATAAGCAATTTTCCATTGCTGGTCCATGTTTGTACAAACATCTTTTTACTCAAATACTCCTGTAATGCCCCCCCCCCCCCCTTTGGCAAGCAGTCATACTTTGAATGTTAAACATAAAAAGTATCTTTTTGAAGTTTATTGCTTCCACCATATTCGGACAATCTACAATGCACTGGTGTTACATGTTATTGGTTATTTGGCATTTCATACTAAGGGAGGTACCTCATAAAATCCAACAGATGTTGCTAGGATAAAACACTGAAATATATGATCAATCTGCCAAGGTGTTGATGGGGTTAACATATTGGAGCCTTGGCTACTGAAGATGTAATTTTGATACAGCATGGTCTTTATAAAAAAAAAACCCTACCAAGTTTGATCAAATTGTCTCAAGACTTTTAAATGAAGTTGAAAATAGCTTCTCCATATGGTCTGATCAAAACTGGCTCACTATTTTCCAGAACAAGCTAAAAATAAGTTTCCAATATGGCACTTCAATGCATTATATTGCCAAATCATGCTAAGGAAATGAGAACTAAGTGCCCTTTCCAAAGATATCCCAATGCAGGCAATACAGGGACCTGCCTAGGTGGATTCAAAGGTCATAAAAGCAACAAATTATAAGTCTGACTCCATCAACTGAACTACCATTGCTTAATTCACTACCAAACCCCAACATAATTTTTAATTCAGAAAATGTGGACAACTTGCCACAAAAAAGTTTTCTCTCCCTAACACAGTAAAAATTGCAATAAATTAGCCTTAAGAGTTATTAAAATGTTATGTTAATAATTTAAATTTTATGAAAAAAAGAACTTAAATATCATACACTATTACAGGGTTCAGTAATTACACATTATCAGACAATGGAGATCAGTCAGTTAAGAAATTATGTTTCTAACAACAAACTTTCTCCTCCACACAAAGTCATGTCAATTAGCATTATACATAAGTCATAATGATGTTTTACCTGTCCACATGCAAGTCCCATACCCCTTTCCCCCATCCCATGGGGGCAGGACAAGTTCAGCTCCAATGCATCAGCACCAGCCTTCTGTAAAACAGAATGGTACAAATTAATGACATTGTAGTTTTAAATAATGACATACAATGTGGCTAGGGTAATTTATGTAACAACATAAACTTTATAAGTAAACAATGATGATGATGATGATGATGATGATGATGATGATGATGATGATGATGATGATAAGGATGACAATGGTGATGATGATAAGGATGATGACAATGATGACAATGGTGATGATGATAATGATGATGATGATGTAAGAAAGCATTCTTCTTTGATATTACCCAATTCATGATTACACCCAACCACCCTAACCTAACCAACCACCCTCTGACAAAGCAAGAGCATGAAAAAAACAAGATAATTATGAACCCAAAACCGTGTACAGAGGTTGTCTATCTTAAATGCAGAAGCAGTTTCAAAATATTATACATACACACTAAAAATGTAAATGTGCATTACTTAACAAATGGAATGACATAATCATCCTGTCTTCAATGGTGAAGAGGATAAAAATGATGATAATAAGGGTGAGACACAGCCAAAACTGTTAAAAAGGTTACCTATATAAAACAATTATCTGCATTAATGACTTTTTGAGTTGTTTTAAACGAAGTTTTGTAAAAACAAACTTTGATTAGAAGGTCACAAAAACTATCTCAATGTTAAGATATATCAACATATGATTGGTTGAATCTATAGTGATTGGTAACATTCTTGGAAGAAAAAGTGGAATCATTCAACATATTTATCTGATATATCTGCTATCTTAGTTAAATGATAAAAATCAATCAAACTTTGATTGTATTATCATGTTAAAAAGTCAGTACAGTTAAAATCCGATTCAACTTGTTTAATGGATTGCATGCTTCATGGCATGCAAATAATTATAAAAGTCTAACTAAAATTTACTTCTATATGTAAAGTTATTTGTATATGTAAAAGTTCATACACTCAATGAAGCACAGAAATGTAACAACCTCTGATGACGCCCAAGACAAATTAGATCTGGTTTTATGATGGTGGTCCCTTTTCATTCAGAACCAAGTAAATACACGTATTGCAAGAAGTGTTTCAGTGAAAACCCCTACATCAATGCCACAATTCATGCAAGAGAAATAAAGATACCAAATTTTTTTTTTCCAATAAAAATCCCACATCGATTCTTGTTTACAAGAAGTAGCCATGACATGATTTTCAGAATGGCTGTCAATGCAGACAGTACAGAGGTTTTATCTGGACTATTTTAATGCCAATAAATTAGGCTTTTTATAGATGTGGGTACAACCATCTCTTCAGGAAAAGTAGTTTCTATTATAAAAAAAAAATCCAATTGTGGGAGTTCATTTTGGCATCACTTCCATTTATGACAAACAAAAGATATTCAGAAGTGTCTAGTGAAAACACTATATTGGCATGACAATCCCTGCTAGAGGGTGCTATATAGCAAATACAATAGAGCAAGAAATTAATAATAACCCAAAGAAGATAAAACCTTCCAAACAAACATGAAACATTCAAATACACCAAGATAAAATATAAAGGACAAATATTTAAAAACTATGTAAAGGTATATAAAAGAAAAAACAACACATGCAAAATTCTAAAAACATCTGGTTAAAATTAAATTTTCTTGCACATCAGGAGAATGAGCAGGAAGCCATAAACGACTTAAATGATAACACTGAATGCTGAAGAAGAAAAAAAACTCATTCAATAAAATGCTGAATGGTTGAAATTCAAAATTTGTTTAATAGTAATGCTGCAGAAATCAAAGTCAGAAGGAAACATCAGCTCCTGAAAATGTTCAGGAACACTAGAAATTAAACTAACTAAAGGTCAATAGAAATGAATACGCTAAATTTGGTAAAAATTAAACTCACCTCAGTCAAGTTTTACTGCAGTAAGAAAACTTGAGGATGTGAAATGAGGGACCATAATTCCTGTAAATGATGTTGTTTTACTGGAAATCAATCTTGTTCAGACCTAATCAATAAGTGATGTATTCCATATTCAGTTTAAGTCAAACAATCCTTGTCAAATTAGTGCTGTGGAACCCAAAATCAGGAGGATAGACAATCAGAAGCCATGACCCTCTCAATCCAATCATGGAATGATGGAAATCATAATCATTCATCATCTCAGCATACCAAATTTGATTGCAATCCAACAAACTCTGATAAAAGCTGTCCTGTGGAAACCAAAGTCTGGAGCTCATGCCATCTGAGGGCATAAATGCTGAAAACTACGTCAAGGAATGCTGGAAACTGAACTAGTTAAAAATCATATAAATATAAATCTGCATGCAAAGTGTGGTTGAAATCCAAAAGCCCTTTCTACTGTTATGCTGCAGAAAAACCACAGTGAAGAGGACAATGAATTGGGCAGGGGAGAGGGTGCATAACTCTTGTAAACAATGTCACTGAATGCATGGAAAAAGAAATCACTCAAGATTCTGTCAACATATAAATTTGGTTGAAACAATCAGGGACTATCACAACTCAGAAAGATTATGCAAACAGCTGGAACTGACATCTCATCAACATAAAAAATTGCATACCAAATTTGGTAAAGATTATACAATTTCAAGGAAAGACACCTAATTGTTGATTGATGGACAGATATGCAATTATTATAGGTCTCTCCCATCTTTATCCAGCTTGGCCAAGATAACAATAACTTTGTGAATTAATAAATGTACCTACCTCAGCCATTCCAGCCAGTTCTGTCCAGTCTTCCTTGCTGTAGCTGCACATAATACTGGCAATAAGAACCTGAAATGTACAAAATAATCTATGTCATCTAGATGCTTTACTGCACATTAAGTACCAGCAGCTACTGGATCGAGACTAAAAATAAGGATTTACTTAAACCTTTGAGACAAGACATCTCAAAAACCTCGAAGACAAGACATGTTTTAAACCTCTGAGGCAAGACATCTCCAAAACCTCGAAGACAAGACATGTTTTAAACCTCTGAGGCAAGACATCTCCAAAACCTCGAAGACAAGACATGTTTTAAACCTCTAAGGCAAGACTTCTCCAAAGCAATCTTTTCTTGTAAATTTCAGAGCAGGCATTTTACCTGTCAATAATTTATATTACTAATTTTGGAAATTGTTCATTTCTTATTATTGGACCTGAAATATAAATCTTTTAATCACACAGATTTTTAAATTCCAGCTCTTGTTTCTTTAATTTAAAATCATGCCTGCCGAGTAATATGAATTAATATATTTTTGAGGAATAAGACCTATTTTTTTCCTGTGGAACAATAATTTCTCATTGGTTTTTAAAATTCATACTTGGTAGCAACCACAAAATCACAAAAACTAGTATAGCAAAATCTGTCTTGAAAGACTACTGCTATGTCAGGCCACGTGTCTTAAGAGACCATATTCTCCATGCACAAATTTACAGATTACATAGCATAGTGACCTGTTATGACAGACCACCTGTCTTGAGAGACCATACATTGTTTCAGCAGAAAGGGTAGTCTTTGAAAACAGGTTCTACTGTACTAAACTAAAAATCGTGACTTCACAGTACACCTCGAAGAAGGTTGGTCAGCCTGGTGTCAGGAAAATATGACTGGGTGGGACATCATGCTACAGTGTGAAATTCCCTAGATTTCAAGAACTTACATAATGGAGGTAAAATAAATATTGCAGATGGAAAAATCACATTGAAAGCAAGTTATAAAAAAATATAATCAATTTTTTTGTGTTTACTTAACTTTTAACTTAAGATCTGAAAATTTTCAGTGAAATAATATATAACTTCAAAGAAAATGTTATGCTTTTTACAACAGTATAAATTACAACTTTGAAAAAGTATTTGAAAGACTTGTTCATAAAGCCAAATTTACTGATGTCATTACATTCTCTCTTGCTGATACACCATTGACTTAACAAAATTCTACATAGCTGCCCGACTTACTGGACTTCCATATGAGAAGTCAAATGCATGTTCACCTACCTTATTTAAATGCATAGATCTTATTTATTATCAAGCCCATCTGAGATACAAATTATATAAACTTGTATTTTAAATTGGGATGCAAGAATATAGTGAATGGCACATTATACACCCACACCCTGTTTAATAGTCATATATGTACTAGATATCTTAAATTCTGGTGCAGAAACTGCATTTCTTCTTTCAGTCATAGTGACTATGAACTCTGACCTTTAACCTTTAAGCCCCTAATTGATACGGCTATTCCTTATTAAAACCGACAAGCTGGATAACTGCAGACTGTGAAGAACTTCAGTCATGTGGCATAAACCATTTTTCTTCCTTTAGTCACAGTGATCCTTACCTTTGAATTCAAAGTTGATAAAGTTCATCCTAAGACCAATTTAAAGATCTGCAGATGGTTGAGATCTTGAGTTATGCTAAAGCCATTTTTCTTCTATCAGTCAATTATCTTGACCTCTAAGCTATTGATTCTGAACTAGACAGGGTTCTTCCAAGCCATTCACAAAGTCTGTTAATTGTAGATGCCGAAAACTCAAGTTTTTGTATGAAAACAAAATTGGTGACAGACATCATTGCATAATAGTATATACTATGCCTTATGATATTGTATAAAAATCAGATGAGAAAGCGGTAAGAAACGGTTGTTACTGAACACATAATGGATGCTAATATTAACATGACAGTAAAGGTTATGGGTACAGGGTACTCGCCCAATGATAAAAACCTGGATATTAAAATGGGCACCCAGGTAACAGAAAAAAATTAAAAACATACCACCCACATATCCAAGTTCAGATTCAAGACATTACAAGTGAGTGGGACATAAAATAATGATTTACAATCTGAGGATTGTGTTTTGTGACTACTCGTTGCCAGAGTACACTTTACCGTGAATTTACATAACTGTAGTTAATATGAAATGTGAGAAAATACCTATATTTTATACTCTTATATAATGGTTAAATTAACATTAAAAAGTCTTAATTATGCAATGTGAAAGAACCTGTCAAAGGTGCAACCAGGCAATGAAGATATAGAAGCAACATCTATTAAGGCAAAGTGAGGCTAAGGGAGACAAGTACAGCTTATAGAAAGTTATAGGAGCCAATCAACAACATTTTATTTGCTAAGATTTTATCAGCATGCACACCATATCTGTAGCAATGACATTTTAGAATCCTGAAGGTCAAGGCCAGAATAAAAGTCGGATTATGGTAATAGCCTAGAATTTAACATAAATTTCTTTGCAACTAGAAAATGAAAACAGATTGTGAAATTTACTTTTCCTGATGAATCTTTGCTAGTCCTTCCAACTAAACAGTCAGACCAAATTCATAACAAAATTAAACAGCTATCATACTATTGAAATTATGAGAACTACTAGTTCAACTACAAAAAAAATGAATGGACATTGCATACAAGACAGAAATGCAAGCTTACCTTGTCTGGGAAATCAGCCTTCAGCTCTGTTATACTTCTACACCAGTACTCTGCTGTTTTCTCGCTGATCAACTCTATATTTAGGAATGACCCTTGACCAGGGCCAAAAATGTGACCAGAGGTGGTCCCTCGGACAATGCGAGGAGAGACATTTGTCACCAAGTCCTACATAAAATATATAAGATAATTCATGCTTGTAGTTTGCCTTTAGATGAGATAATACAATATAAATGGTGTAAATTAATGGACTCTCTATTACCCTGTGATGATAAAGGATAAATAGTGTCAATTACTGTACTTTCTGATTAAAAATAAGTCGTGTTAAAAAATGAATTTTCTATTAAACAAAGATGATAAAGGATAATTGATGTCAATTAATGGACTTTCATTAGACTGATATGATAACAAATAATTGGTGTAAATTAATGAACATAATGATTAAAAATAAGTGGTGTTTATTAATGAACTTTCTATTAGACAGAGATGATAAAAGATAACTGATGTAAATTAATGGATGTTCTATTAGAGATAGATGATAAAAGATAACTGATTTAAATTAATGGATGTTCTATTAGACAGAGATGATAAAAGATAACTGATGTAAATTAATGGATGTTCTATTATACAGAGATCATAAAAGATAACTGATGTAAATTAATGGATGTTCTATTAGAGATAAAAAAGATAACTGATGTAAATTAATGGATGTTCTATTAGACAAAGATGATAAATGATAACTGATGTAAATTAATGAATGTTCGATTAGACAGAGATGATAAAAGATAACTGATGTAAATTAATGGATGTTCTATTAGACAGAGATGATAAAAGATAACTGATGTAAATTAATGGATGTTCTATTAGACAGAGATAATAAAAGATAACTTATGTAAAGTAATGGATGTTCTATTAGACAGAGATGATAAAAGATAACTGATGTAAATTAATGAATGTTCTATTACACAGAGATGATAAAAGATAACTGATGTAAATGAATGGATGTTCTATTAGATAGAGATAAAAAAAGATAACTGATGTAAATTAATGGATGTTCTATTAGATAGAGATAAAACAAGATAACTGATGTAAATTAATGGATGTTATATTAGACAGAGATGATAAAAGATAACTAATGTAAATTAATGGATGTTCTATTAGGCTGATATGATAAAAAAATAATTGGTGTAAATTAATGAAAATTCTGATTAAAAATAAGGGGTGTTTATTAATGGACTTTCTATTAGACAGAGATGATAAAAGATAACTGATGTAAATTAATGAATGTTCTATTAGACAGAGATGATAAAAGATAACTGATGTAAATTAATGGATGTTCTATTAGAGATAAAAAAAAGATAACTGATGTAAATTAATGGATGTTCTATTAGACAGAGATGATAAAAGATAACTGATGTAAATTAATGGATGTTCTATTAGACAAAGATGATAAATGATAACTGATGTAAATTAATGAATGTTCTATTAGACAGAGATGATAAAAGATAACTGATGTAAATTAATGGATGTTCTATTAGACAGAGATGATAAAAGATAACTGATGTAAATTAATGGATGTTCTATTAGAGATAAAAAAAGATAACTGATGTAAATTAATGGATGTTCTATTAGACAGAGATGATAAAAGATAACTGATGTAAATTAATGGATGTTCTATTAGACAAAGATGATAAATGATAACTGATGTAAATTAATGAATGTTCTATTAGACAGAGATGATAAAAGATAACTGATGTAAATTAATGAATGTTCTATTAGACAGAGATGATAAAAGATAACTGATGTAAATTAATGGATGTTCTATTAGAGATAAAAAAAGATAACTGATGTAAATTAATGGATGTTCTATTAGACAGAGATGATAAAAGATAACTGATGTAAATGAATGGATGTTCTATTAGATAGAGATAAAAAAAAGGTAACTGATGTAAATGAATGGATGTTCTATTAGACAGAGATGATAAAAGATAACTGATGTAAATTAATGGATGTTCTATTAGACAGAGATGATAAAAGACAACTGATGTAAATTAATGGATGTTCTATTAGACAGAGATGATAAAAGTTAACTGATGTAAATTAATGGATGTTCTATTAGACAGAGATGATAAAAGATAACTGATATAAATTAATGGATGTTCTATTAGGCTGAGATGATAAAAATAATTGGTGTAAATTAATGGATGTTCTATTAGACAGAGATAATAAAAGATAACTGATGTAAATGAATGGATGTTATATTAGACAGAGATGATAAAAGATAACATATAAATTAATGGATGTTCTATTAGGCTGATATGATAAAAAAATAATTGGTGTAAATTAATGAACATTCTGATTAAAAATAAGTGGTGTTTATTAATGGACTTTCTATTAGACAGAGATGATAAAAGATAACTGATGTAAATTAATGAATGTTCTATTAGACAGAGATGATAAAAGATAACTGATGTAAATTAATGGATGTTCTATTAGAGATAAAAAAAGATAACTAATGTAAATTAATGGATGTTCTATTAGACAGAGATGATAAAAGATAACTGATGTAAATTAATGGATGTTCTATTAGACAGAGATGATAAAAGATAACTGATGTAAATTAATGGATGTTCTATTAGACAGAGATGATAAAAGATAACTGATGTAAATTAATGGATGTTCTATTAGACAGAGATGATAAAAGTTAACTGATGTAAATTAATGGATGTTCTATTAGACAGAGATGATAAAAGATAACTGATGTAAATTAATGGATGTTCTATTAGACAGAGATGATAAAAGATAACTGATATAAATTAATGGATGTTCTATTAGGCTGAGATGATAAAAATAATTGGTGTAAATTAATGGATGTTCTATTAGACAGAGATAATAAAAGATAACTGATGTAAATGAATGGATGTTCTATTAGACAAAGATGATAAAAGATAACTGATATAAATTAGCGGATGTTCTATTAGAGATAGATGATAAAAGATAACTGATGTAATTTAATGGATGTTCTATTAGACAGAGATGATAAAAGATAACTGATGTAAATTAATGGATGTTCTATTAGAGATAAAAAAAAAATAACTGATGTAAATTAATGGATGTTCTATTAGACAGAGATGATAAAAGATAACTGATGTAAATTAATGAATGTTCTATTACACAGAGATGATAAAAGATAACTGATGTAAATGAATGGATGTTCTATTAGATAGAGATAAAAAAGATAACTGATGTAAATTAATGGATGTTCTATTAGACAGAGATGATAAAAGATAACTGATGTAAATTAATGGATGTTCTATTAGACAGAGATAATAAAAGATAACTGATGTAAATTAATGGATGTTCTATTAGACAGAGATGATAAAAGTTAACTGATGTAAATTAATGGATGTTCTATTAGACAGAGATGATAAAAGATAACTGATGTAAATTAATGGATGTTCTATTAGACAGAGATGATAAAAGTTAACTGATGTAAATTAATGGATGTTCTATTAGACAGAGATGATAAAAGATAACTGATGTAAATTAATGGATGTTCTATTAGACAGAGATGATAAAAGATAACTGATATAAATTAATGGATGTTCTATTAGGCTGAGATGATAAAAATAATTGGTGTAAATTAATGGATGTTCTATTAGACAGAGATAATAAAAGAAAACTGATGTAAATGAATGGATGTTCTATTAGACAAAGATGATAAAAGATAACTGATATAAATTAGCGGATGTTCTATTAGAGATAGATGATAAAAGATAACTGATGTAATTTAATGGATGTTCTATTAGACAGAGATGATAAAAGATAACTGATGTAAATTAATGGATGTTCTATTAGAGATAAAAAAAAATAACTGATGTAAATTAATGGATGTTCTATTAGACAGAGATGATAAAAGATAACTGATGTAAATTAATGAATGTTCTATTACACAGAGATGATAAAAGATAACTGATGTAAATGAATGGATGTTCTATTAGATAGAGATAAAAAAGATAACTGATGTAAATTAATGGATGTTCTATTAGACAGAGATGATAAAAGATAACTGATGTAAATTAATGGATGTTCTATTAGACAGAGATAATAAAAGATAACTGATGTAAATTAATGGATGTTCTATTAGACAGAGATGATAAAAGTTAACTGATGTAAATTAATGGATGTTCTATTAGACAGAGATGATAAAAGATAACTGATGTAAATTAATGGATGTTCTATTAGATAGAGATAAAAAAAGATAACTGATATAATATGGATGTTCTATTAGGCTGATATGATAAAAAATAATTGGTGTAAATTAATGAACATTCTGATTAAAAATAAGTGGTGTTTATTAATGGACTTTCTATTAGACAGAGATGATAAAAGATAACTGATGTAAATTAATGAATGTTCTATTAGACAGAGATGATACAAGATAACTGATGTAAATTAATGGATGTTCTATTAGAGTTAAAAAAAGATAACTGATGTAAATTAATGGATGTTCTATTAAACAGAGATGATAAATGATAACTGATGTAAATTAATGACTGTTCTATTACACAGAGATGATAAAAGATAACTGATGTAAATGAATGGATGTTCTATTAGATAGAGATAAAAAAGATAACTGATGTAAATTAATGGATGTTCTATTAGACAGAGATGATAAAAGATAACTGATTTAAGTTAATGGATGTTCTATTAGACAGAGATGATAAAAGATAACTGATGTAAATTAATGGATGTTCTATTAGACAGAGATGATAAAAGTTAACTGATGTAAATTAATGGATGTTCTATTAGACAGAGATAAAAAAAGATAACTGATGTAAATTAATGGATGTTCTATTAGACAGAGATGATAAAAGATAACTGATGCAAATTAATGGATGTTCTATTAGACAGAGATGATAAAAGATAACTGATATAAATTAACGGATGTTCTATTAGGCTGAGATGATAAAAATAATTGGTGTAAATTAATGGATGTTCTATTAGACAGAGATAATAAAAGATAACTGATGTAAATGAATGGATGTTCTATTAGACAGAGATGATAAAAGATAACATATAAATTAATGGATGTTCTATTAGGCTGATATGATAAAAAATAATTGGTGTAAATTAATGAACATTCTGATTAAAAATAAGTGGTGTTTATTAATGGACTTTCTATTAGACAGAGATGATAAAAGATAACTGATGTAAATTAATGGATGTTCTTTTAGACAGCGATGATAAAAGTAATTGGTGTAAATTAATGGATTTTTATCTAGCTATACAGTCAAGATACTAAGGCATCCAACTTGTGATTACTAGAAAATTACACTTCATGAAATAGAATGAGTATAAACAAACTATTATGAATTTACTTACTTTCAGTGATCTTACTTTTATTAGTTTTGCAAAAACTTTTTATGTTTGCTGGTAATTAAATGTGTTAATGTGCCTCAGATGGAAATGGCATTTATGGCACAATGACATGTTTTGTTCCCTGTGAATGAAAATGGCATTTATGGCACAATGACATGTTTTGTTCCTTGTGAATGAAAATGGCATTTATGTCACAATGACATGTTTTGTTCCCTGTGAATGAAGAAGCTGACAAAGGCTTGTGTGTTGAAGCTTATTGTTAACCTCTCAACCATGAAGTATTTTATGATATACATGTACTAAGTATATGATTATTTCTAAATGATCCCATGCTCTTGCCTAAATTAATATCAGGATAATGGGAGAAAACGAGATAGTCTGTGCATATTGAGGAGCACAAATTAATAAGATCATTGATGGATTTTGTTCATTTTCATTAAGCAATCAATGAGAAACCATGGACATTTACTCCTTGGCCAGCATATATGTCAAAGATTAATGGCAAAAAATCACAACTGTTCATGTATTTGCCACTTTTCATGCATTAAATACTTTTGTTTACTATTCTGCACAAATTCCACAATCTAGATGAAACAATGTCTGTAACGGCGCTTAACATGCTAAGCTGTGGACACCATTATTTTCAAATTTGACTTTTAATGACTATGACCTCTGACCTTCAGACATCAAATTAGTTTTATATTAACCAAAATGCAAGCGATCCACAAAGCTTGATCAAAGAACTTACAAATAAACTTTATTCAGACAAACCCAGTTTTCAATGAGAAACAGTGAGCCTGTTCTTTGACCTATTGACCTCCAAATGGACCTCTTCCAATAGACTCTTTATCGAACATGTAAGTCATCCACAAACTATGGTGAATGAACATGGTCAATATGAAAAAAATTTGTGCTGATACCATTATTCTTCTTTCAGTTAGCTACCTTCACCATTGACCTTTTGACCCCCCCCCCCCAAAAAAAAACAACCTCTGCCTTACCTCAAGTGCAATCCAAACAAATGTCTGGTTCAGGTCTGTAATTAAAGCTAATGTTACTGTGTGGAGACATTTCTATTCTTCAGTTACAATGACCCTGATCCTCGACTATTTGACCCATTACATTGACCTTTGATGTTTTTTCTTTCTTTAATGTCAAGTTCAATTAAATTTTCCAAATGCAAGTTATTCTGTGGAAACCATTTTTATTCTTTTAATCACAGAAACTGTGATCTTTGACTTTTATGTCTGAAAACTCGTACAGTTCTTTCTTACCCCAAGTGTAAGCTACCAGAAAGGTTTACTTCTGTCTGCATGGGTTTGAGTGTCAGGCTCACCCAATGTGGGTATGTGCGAAAGCTTGCCGGTAGCTTTTTGTGGGCTGGTGGTTCTTTCCAAGGTTTTCCCAGGTTCTTCCTCCACCATTAATACTGGCTGCCATGATTAGCCTATCCTGTGCACAAAAATGGCATTAAACTCTATAACAACAACAATCAGAAAGGTTTAGTAACCTCAAATGCTAGACAAGTCGAGTTAATGCGCAAAATTAAAACTGGTAACAGATGGATGGATGGTCAAACATACACCATCAAAACATAACACACTTCAAAAATTTAATACAAAAATTTCAAACGTTTGTAAACAATCTGTCTTAAGCTTCTGCTGACAATATAAATAATTAAAAAGCTATACACACTGATCAAAGTAAAACTCAATCGACTGACACACTGATCAAAGTAAAACTCAATTGTCTGACACTGATCAAAGTAAAACTCAATTATCTGACACACTGATCAAAGTAAAACTCAATCGTCTGACACACTGATCAAAGTAAAACTCAATCGTCTGACACACTGATCAAAGTAAAACTCAATCGCTGAACACACTGATCTGTTGAGAAATAAGATAGTTCACAGAAAGCAATTATTAGAACACATACCTTGTCAAGGGAAAATGTTTTGGTTAATGCAAATCCCCATCCAGTTTCAAAGGCCCTTCTTATCATAGCACTGCTAGTGGTGGGTGTTGCGCTGGCTAGTCCAAAGGGGTTTTGAAACTTCAGCCCACACATCTCAATGCTGATGTCCACATTATCCACAGGAGTGAAGAATCTGGGAAGACTTGGCTCTTTGGGGATCGGTATGCCATGCAGGGACTGTAGCATACAAAATCTTAACATGCAAGAGCGTAAATGTTACATCTCAGATTTCTAGTTATGTCTGGAAATATCTGAGGTTATGACATCAAGTTAGGTAAATGTTCCACTATCATTATAATTATTTTCCATCGATATAATTACATACTGTATCTACTGCAAGCAGTGTTAAGTTTTAGGCTAAATATATTCCATGCATATTTTTCTTAATTTCCAGTGTTAAATGTTTACTGTTCAATCAGAATTTTTTTTTTTTTTAATAGCTTCCAAGATGGGGGCCACAAGTGGCCAAGTGGTCTAACGCGCTTTCCATTATGGATCACTTCTGTCTCACCTCTGTCTGTGTGGGTTCAAGTCTAAGATTCGGCTAATGTCGTTATGTGAGAAAGCTTGCCAGTAGCTTCTCATGGGTCGGTTTTTCTTTCCAGGTTTTTTCCCGGGTTCTTCCTCCCCCACTGGCCAGCATGTATGGCCTATTGTGTGTTGAAAAATGGCATTAAACCTTAAAACAAACAAAAAAAGCTTCCAAGATGCACTTAATTTAATTTACATTACATTATATGAACTAAATAGACATGAAAAGCATTTGAATATTAACAAAAGTGGGAGCATAAAAAGTTACATTCACAAAAAAACTACCTGTAAGTATTTGTGAATGTACCATGAAGCCTGTTTCCCATCATTGACAGATTCCACAGTTGTCTGTGCCACACCTGCAACATCTCCACCAAAAAATACCCAGGATTCATTGCTCTGCATTGTCTCTTTATCAACATCTGGTAATCCCCATTTGTTTAGTTTTATGGGTTTCAGGGCCTCAACAACTGAAATAATGCAACAAACTCATGGTAACTGACTGCCTTTCATTTTTGTGTATTGAAATTGTGAAATCTCTACTCTTTTTCTTACAGCCATCTATCCAGATAAAGAACAATCTTGCTGTATTAAACATGACTTCCGATTCTTCTATGTACTGTAAACCCACTCACTGCAATTTCAACATATAAAACAATTTCCATGCAATTTTTTATTGGCATATATGCTAATCATTAAGATTTTGGTGTAATTATTACATTTTTTCACCTAATTACATCTTATGCTTGCATATTTAGGAATTACTGCATTTTGGGTACATGTACATACAAAATTAAAAAAATAAAGCAATGAAAAAAAGCAATACAAATTTATGCCATTTTTTATATTGTACATTTCATTTCATATAAATCTTGAATTATTCTTAACAAGAAGACTCTGCAAAAGATAACTGTTGACCTACCCATCCTATCTTTATTTTCTCTTTCTGTAAATGACATATTCCAAAGACCTAATTGGTTTCTTCAATTAAAAAATTGTGCCAGATTAGCACCATTTTCACGTAGGTCGAAACAGACATCACAAGAAGTCTTCTTGTGCAAATCTCATTTTGAAAGAACTTTCTGCTTAGTAGGAGATGCAATAAAAGTTTTGAGACAGAAGCCATAGTGGCCAAATCTTGCTGTCAGATGGGCACCATTTTCATTTAAAGCCAAATAGATATCACAAAAAATCCATTCCAGAATAGCCAATGTCACTACAAACGTCTATTCTGAAGAAGTAGTGATAACAAATTTTCAAAATGACCACTGTGGCAGCCATACTGGAGATCAAATTATTACCATTCTCATGCAAGTCCAACTGCACATTCATTTCACTGTCAATGCATTTTCAATTGTAAGACAGCATTTCTAACTTATTCTATATGAAAAAGTTTGATGAAAACATATTTAGCAGATTCAAGTCTACCATAAAGTTGGTCTGGGTTTCTGAAAAACTGAATCTAATACAAAAGCCCAGTTTTGGACCAAATCTGTACAAGCCAAGATACAGATTTCACTGCAATTTCATATTTCTGGATGTCAGTATATTTATCTCAAGTATGTCAATTCCAGGTCAAAGTTGAATAGAGAGCTATCTCTTTTATCATCTGAACATTCTTTTGCAACAATCAAGATGAACAGTCATTGCAACACAATGAGCAATAGCTAAAGTTAGTGTCCCACAAACTGGCTGCTTCATACTGATTGAGCTAGATACATGTATGGCTTTAATACAATTTATAGTTTTACAAAAAACATTGTTATCAAAGTGAATTTTTATAAAATTCTATTGTCCTTTTTTCTAGGGGGTGAATTAATTATAAATCAAACATGAATCAAGGACTATATTCTGTCTCATTTAATTATTAATGGATACAAGTGGACTTTGACCTGTTCATACCTGTATCATTGTGCAAGTCATCTGCAGTACACAATTAAGATGTCGCAAAATTGCTATATATTGCTATTATCATAGCTGTTCATCCAATGTTTTATGAATGGTAAAATGTATTAAAACATCACTGAATGGTGACAACTTTTTACACTATCTTAAGGGAAAGACATCTTCAATGGATGTTTTGCTGTTTGAAAGTTACATCAGTATTCATAACATGCCATTTTGATTTGGATATTCAAATTTTCTTTCAGAAATGTAAGAAAAAGAATTATTCATAATGCTTCAGCGTAGGATAGGATACTTCCACAATCTGGATCAAAATTTAGTGTCTAACATGATGAGGTTTGCCAGGTGCCTAACATGATGAGGCTTTGTCAAGTGACTAACATGATGAGGCTTTGTCAAGTGTCTAACATGATGAGGCTTTGTCAAGTGACTAACATGATGAGGCTTTGTCAAGTGTCTAACATGATGAGGCTTTGTCAAGTGACTAACATGATGAGGCTTTGTCAAGTGTCTAACATGATGAGGCTTTGTCAAGTGACTAACATGATGAGGCTTTGTCAAGTGTCTAGCATGATGAGGCTTTGTCAAGTGTCTAACATGATAAGGCTTTGTCAAGTGACTAACATGATGAGGCTTTGTCAAGTGACTAACATGATGAGGTTTTGTCAAGTGTCTAACATGAGGCTTTGTCAAGTGCCTAACATGATGAGGTTTTGTCAAGTGTCTAACATGATGAGGTTTTGTCAAGTGTCTAACATGATGAGGTTTTGTCAAGTGTCTAACATGATAAGGCTTTGTCAAGTGACTAACATGATGAGGCTTTGTCAAGTGTCTAACATGATGAGGCTTTGTCAAGTGACTAACATGATGAGGCTTTGTCAAGTGTCTAGCATGATGAGGCTTTGTCAAGTGTCTAACATGATAAGGCTTTGTCAAGTGACTAACATGATGAGGCTTTGTCAAGTGACTAACATGATGAGGTTTTGTCAAGTGTCTAACATGATGAGGTTTTGTCAAGTGCCTAACATGATGAGGTTTTGTCAAGTGCCTAACATGATGAGGTTTTGTCAAGTGTCTAACATGATGAGGTTTTGTCAAGTGTCTAACATGATGAGGTTTTGTCAAGTGTCTAACATGATGAGGTTTTGTCAAGTGCCTAACATGAGGCTTTGCCACGTGTCTGATGCAAAATTCTGATCATCAGATGGAATTTTCTAATCCTACACTGATGCATGTGAAGGATTCCTTTAACCTTGTCTGGGAACCACACTATGAGATACCCTTCCATGCACAATGGCTTGTATCAAATTAAATAACAAGTATTTAAAAATAAAATCCTAACAATGAAGAAAGAGATGCCATTGAAACTAAATCTTGCTATCTATGGAAAAAGTGAGATAACATTTACCATCAGGATCTGTAAGACCAGAGCCAAACGCAGAGATTATGTAGTCAGCCTTAAGTCTGACAATCTCCTCCTCATCCTCTATCCAGTTACCCTCTTCATCCTGTTCAGTATGAATGAATTCCATCCCACAAATGCGGCCATTTTTTACAATAACCTTTTTCGGGGACAGGAATGGCAAGAACTCGCATTTCTCTTCCTTCGCCAATTCCATCTGATTACAAGGAAAAGACATTTATCACATCAAATTATCCCAGCAATATAACATATCCGATGTCATGAAATTAATTGCACCTTAAAAATATGTGATTGGTCCACTCATCACATAGAACAAAGACAAATGCAATCAAGAATCTCGAACAACAGCTTTTATATCCAAATTGAAAAACAAGTACACAAACATGTAGTTTTTAGACTAAGGGTAGAGCTAGTTTTAATGATGTAATATCTATCTTTTATTATCCAATTTTTTTCGTCTTATAAAAAAGGATAAAAGAAAACTTAATTTATTCCTATTAATTCCTTAAAAATCCATTTTAATGTAACACCACATACTTACAAAAACTACCATGAACAAGTGCTTTCAATACTAGACACATGTTTTAAAATATATGAAATAATATTGTGATACACATGATATCACAGATCTGCAATCCCTAACAAGATCTTTGCAGTAAGGCAGTTGATATTTTTTCAAATGTTAGACCGAAAATGTCAGAATATCATGTACTGGTGTGGTTGGACAATACGCATTAAGAAAATTCAGGAGTGTGATCAATGATGCCGTGATAGAAAATAACTGTTTGAATAGTACTCTTTGACCTTAATTACCTCCAGCACAGTTTCACATGCTGCAATTACAAACCCTAAGGAGCTTGATGGCTTTGTGATACCTCTCAAACTGACATAATCCTTGGCTTGTTTATATGACAAAATCATTTCTCCTGCCTTAAGACATACTTTAACACGTAATGTCTAATAAACATAACTATTACCCTTCCTGGTTATTTCCCCAAGAATCTGAATATTCATAACAATTCTTCTGTGTTTTTTTTAACTTTTCTTTAAGATGCTTATTGTCACTTTTGTCTTGAATATGTATCATATGTTAATGCCATTTTTAGAAAATTATATATGCAACATCTTGATCATGCAGACACATGCAGTTTTAAAAAGGTGTCGGAGTTACTCCTGTACAGTTGATCTCGCTCCCTGACCAACTCCACTGAATTTAATATGATTCTCTGGATCCAAACCAAAAAGAGACATGTCGGTATATAGATATTACCACAATATATATATATATATTTCCATAAATTTTGCTAATATATACAATGGTAAGTCTTTATTTTAAGAGTTATTTTTATACGACTTACATTAAAATCATACAGGTTGGAATTTATAATATCGAAACATCTGTATCATGATACATATAATATTGCCCCATACAGGTGTCATCCAATCCTAATTAGTAAGATTACTAATAACGAGGAATACTGTTCAGTAGCTAAACACACAACATAATTGGAAAACTGATAAAGACCAAGCTTTTCCAAAAATGCATGAATCATTTAAAGGATTGTGAATTACGATATGATGATTCATGGCTGTAAAATAACAAAAAAAAATCTAGATATCTACAGACCAATTCTGGCAAAGATTGGAATAACTAAATACCTACCTGAGCAAGAAAATAATTATTACATAATAAATTTTACACAAACACCTCAGTGGACTAAAAACAAAAATGTAAGGTTAAACAAAATGGGACCAGGAAAATACAGAGCTAAATTTTAAGAGAAGAAATATTTGATTAGGAATAATTAAACATGGTGATAACAAGGCACAAAGAAAGAAGTTCAAATCAAAATCTTAACACATGAAACAAAGGGAATTTCTCTTTGATGTAATAATAAAGCAGTAATAATATCTATGACTGAAAAAAGATGAAGGAAGGTAGTATCTGTGGCTAAGATTAGGGGTATCCTGGTATTTGAGAACCTTCCAGTCACCCTATGGGAGGAGGAATTCTCATCATACAGCTGGGATATTTGCCACATTAAAAAGAACCAGCTATGCAGTAGCAACAGGTTATGTATTACTGATATGAAAGTAACATTATATGCCAAGTATGTACAACTTCCTCCAAAGCACTAGTAGGACAAGCTAATTTTAAAGAAGAACTCTATGATACAAATAAGTTATGAGCCATTGGTTGCATGTGTCTATTATACACCTACTCAAAGCTAATTTTAAAGTAGAACTCTATGATACAAATAAGTTATGAGCCATTGGTTGCAAGTGCCTGTTATACACTGTTATACTCAGTGTTTAAAAGTTCTCTATGAAGAAGTGATATTTTGTGCAGAAGCCATTTTTCTTTTTCTCACAGTCACAGTGACTGTGATCTTTGACATTTTGACTAGAAAATATAAAGGCTCCTACTTTACCTAAGTGTATGCCAATTTTGTCCACTTTATACCACTCAGCCAACTGGGGACCCACTAGGTTTGGTAACTGTAGCTACTAAACTACTAACTCATTGCACTAAAACCATTTTTAGTCTTTCATTCACCTGGACTTTGGCCTTTCAGCTTTTGAGTGACTTGATAGGGCTCTTCCTTAGCCCAAGTGTAAGTCATCCAGTATTGTAACTCGATATGGTGGAAAACTATGTCACTGTGTGAAAACCATCAGTTTCAGCCACTGCCACTTGGACTTTGAGCTATGACCTTGAAGTTGATACCATTGTTACTTAGTCCACATATAAACTGTAGTAAATGTAGATTGTACACAACTCAAGTTACTTTGCAGAAATGAAATTGGTAACAGACATATGGATGGACATCAAAATAATAATAGTCCTTTAAACATTTATGCAGTACTGGCCAAAATGTACATCCAAGAATCCAAGACCATTTACTTTTTTATCTGCTGGATGTAGAAACCATCTCTAATTCCTGAGCAAATGATTTTTAAATTTAGTCATTGCAGCAGCCATATTGGATGCAAGATCAACACGATCTTTTATTTTGACATGCCAGGTATCATAAGAAAACATTTGGTGAAAGCTTTATGTTGATACAACCATCCATTCAGGTGAATTAGTCAAATAATTTTCAATATGTTTACTGCGACATTTTAGATCAACACCATCTTCTTCTAGGGAAAACCAATGTTGACATGACTTTATATTTAGGAGAAACTGAAATATTAAGGTTTACAATAATAAAGTTACAATAGTTGCCATGCTGAATGTCAAATCAAAACCATTCTAACTTAAGAACCAATATAGGATTAAATGGTCGTGCTTGGGTATTAATCAGTTCAAACTTTAACTAATCACTCACAAAGTAAATAATGTTTAAAGGTCTTTATGTAAACTTTGTGATTGATTAAGTAAAATTTACACATCGATAAATACCCATCCATGATCATTTAATCCTTATAATTCCAATTTACTTCCTTTCTAACATCATATCAGCAGATTTAATCAACAAAACATTCACTTTTATGTACATCAAAGTTTTTTTTATTAGTCTATTAACTACAATAGAATACTTAGCCCTATCTTTGCTAGCCAAGTTTCATAGATTCTTTATAGTGATAATAATGTCATATAATATATATATATATATATATATATATATATATATATATATATATATATATATATATATATACACATACACTGTCATAGCAGGTTATGCCAGTGATATATTGTTGTGATCATCATTTTAATATATATAAAACTGCTGTAGCAGTTAGAATATGAATTTTTCTTTTTTTTGCAAAAATTATGCTTACTTTATGGCACTTGTTATAGCAATGTCATTGCTACATTCTACGCATTTCCATCTATCAAAAGCAAAATCATGTCCATTTTTAGTAACATCCCTTGGTTGACATATGACCCTGACCTTTTCATAGCCTTTGCCATAACATGTTGTCGAGGTGAAATGCAATAATTTCAGAAGATTGGCTTTTAAAGTCTGCCATATGCCTTCTTCGGCAAAAGGAGTGAGTGGAGTGTTGGAGTGCAGAAAGGCCTGTGTAATTATTTTTTAATGGTCGATTTTAAGCTGTGGCTTGTCATTTTTTTAATCAGAAATCACAGAAGTGGGTGGGTGGGAGCCTGTTGTTATTATTATTAGGGTGTAAGGCATTGATATAGATAAAACTTCACATCAAATGGTCTGGAAACAGGGAACCAAAAGTAGACAGCGGAATTTATCGATGTGTAAAAAATTCCAGATCAGTATCATGTGACCATTTACATCCAATCAAAACATAAATTTTTTTTAACAAATTGGAATTATTTGTACATCATTATCAAGTCTTTTCTGGTGAAACCCAATGTTATGATGACTTTTCCAGTCAGGAGAAGTACCATTAAGATTGGATTTCAAATTGCCACAGGATATATTTAAGACTAACTATGCACTATTATAAGTCTTCCAAGTGTAAAGATTGAGCTGATATCACTGTCCATTCAGGACAAGTAGCAATAACAAAATTTCCAAGATGGTTGCTGTGGTGGCTATATTGGGTGCCAGACTGACACCATTTTCAGTGAGGACCAATTAGTCATTATAAGAAGTCTTTTAGTGAACATCTTATGCTGACAAGACCATTCTTTCTAGTGGAGGAGTATTAACAAGATTTTCAGAATTGCTATTGTAGTAATCAAGACTGGATGTCTGGACAGCATCACATAAAATGTGGTTTATCTAAAAATCCATGTTAGCTCATTCATCCATTCTGAAAGAATAGCGAAAACAAGATTTTCATGATGGGCATTGTGGTGGCCATATTGGATTACAAAGCAAACCCATATTCATTTAGTATCAACTATACATTGTGGTGGCCATATTGGATTACAAAGCAAACCCATATTCATTTAGTATCAACTATACATTGTGGTGGCCATATTGGATTACAAAGCAAACCCATATTCATTTAGTATCAACTATACATCATAAGAAGGTTTCTAGTAAAAAATATCATGTCAATATCTGTTCTGGAGAAGTAGTGAAAACAAGATTTTATGACCGATCAATCCTCATATGACACTCTTCTAGTAAAACCCATGTGGATGAGTACACCCATTCAGGAAGAGCAGTGATAATATTTTCAAGATGGCTGTGTGGTGGTGGCTATATTTAATGTAAAAGCAGCATCATTTTAATTTAGAATGAACAAGAACTTAGGGTGAATCATGTGAGTGTAAAATGGCAACTAGTTTAGGATGAGTGGCTATAACAAAACCTGTGCTAAAGGACAGACAACATACCATACCATATTCTCTCCTGGTCTATGACTAACAAAGCTAAAAATGACAGTATGAAATAGACTTTCGTCATGGAGATAACAAAATAATTTGTGTCCATGATATCAATCTTTAGGAAAGAAAAAAAAATGAAACTAGCCTCTTCTGGCACAGCCCTGATGTTGGTGAATCCCTTTCTGAAGACAACAAAGACTCGTTTTGCACCACATCTCAGTGCTGATGTAGCGCAGTCAAATGCAGTATCTCCAGCACCCAGAACAATCACTTTCCCAGATATGTGAGGTAGCTGTGACTTGCAGGCACACATGCCAGCCTTGCTAGCCCGTGCCACTTTGGGTAGGAAGTCCTTTGAGCTGAAGAACCCCATATCCTCCTTGAGATTCTCAAATATCGGGTCAAGTTTGGGGTCAGGAAGTCCTAAAAGAACAAAGGATTTTTTTGCAGAACAATATGTCCCCTCGTTGAATAGAGCCGATGAAGTGTGGTACATATGTTTAGGAAACTGATAGAAAATCTTTACAGAGTTGATAAAGATGCTGCAATCAACATTAATATTAATATTTGACAATACTGAAAATGGTACACTATGTGCCCACCCTGTTTTTAATAATCATCTGTGCAGGCACTAGCTGGGCATGGTTGGAGATCATTGACCAATGAGCCTCCATGATTTGAAGTTTTCATTAAGGTATGCTATCTTAAGCAAATGTGATATGAAAAACCATTAGTTTCTTGTCCCAATTACTAAGAACATCATCACTGACCATTTGGCTCTAAAATCTACAGGTTCTTTGTATTACCCTATGTGTAAGACATCCTGATAGTTTGGCCAAGGCACTTACTCTACAGCAAAAGTTTTCCCACAAACTCATTATTCTTTCTTTTGAGCCATAATGACCTTGACCTTTGACCTCTAAATATAAAGGCCTTTTCTACACCTTAAGTGCAAGCCCTCCACAAACTCTGGCAAATACACAAGTTCTTGAAGTAAAGTTAATATGAAAATACCATACATTTTTTTCACTCACAGTGACCTTAACATTTGACCTTTTGTACCCAAATTGATGTATTTCTTATTTTACCCAAGATGTAAGTCATCTTCAAATACTGATGAAAATACATTGGAAAGAATTGAACATTTTGTGCAAAAACAGTTATTCAGCTTTGTCAGTGACTTTTATCTTTGACCTTTCAATCCAAAATTGACAGGCTTCTTCTGTGTAAGCCAATGATAAAAAGTTTAATCCAAACCATTCTTACTGTGTGGAAACCATTTTTCTTCTTTCAGGCACAGTGACCTTGATCATATACATTTTGACCCTAAAACTAGTCAAATTCTTTCTCTCATCAAGCAGAACTTGTGCATATTGATTGACAAAGGTAGGTGCAATAGAAATGAGGTTATTGTACAGAAATGGAAAAGTTAGTGGCAGATTGATGGATGGATATATAGACAACCACAGATTTACAAGGTCAAGCATAACATGCTTTGCTAAAAGGCAGGTGTATAAAACAGTATGCCTCTCTTGGGCAAGCTTTTCAAATAGGAAAGGCAACAGAATGCAAATTAATATATGATAACTGTCTCAAAATCATTTATTAATACAATAGACAGGAACTTTACAGCATGATGGCATGCCAAAAACACCAAGTGTGTGTGTGTGTGTGTGTGTATGTGTGTCTGTGTGTGTGTGTGTGTGTGTGTGTGTGTGTGTGTGTGTATGCATTTTCATTGCTACTCTTACCTGAATATCTATCCCCATGTAAAACATCATTAGAAGGGTATGGAAAAAAGTATCCTCTCACCAAATGTTGTTAAAATAATAGTTGAATAGCATTTAGTAATAATTTCTTACCTTTGCAGAGAGTGAAAATGTTCCTCTTATCAAACACGTAAGGAAAAATAAAAATATGTAGTGGAAGAAGCCCAGGTTAGTAGCTTATTTCTTTCGATATTTTCAAGGTTTGTTCAAAGTTTTTCAAGGTTCAAAATCATGTTTTTCAAGGTGCATTATTAAATTAATTTTAAAGATTACATAGATGTAAACTACGTAAACAAAAGTTAATACTTACTATTACATCATGCCAGGAACATTTCTTACAAATTGTTTTTATAAAAAAAAAAAATACAACAAGTCAAGAGTATGATCACTGATAATGTAATAAATGTGGAGTATTTGATAATGCCCCATTTTAAGAAATTTTTATATTTGTGTAATTATTTGTTTGAATAATGGGAATATACTAAGCCCAAAAAAATTAGCAATTACTAGAAGGAAACATCACATAGTAAAGTGTTAATGAGTTTTCACGATGCCATGGTTGATTAGTAGTAGTGAAATCAGGCCAAAACTGAATGAATGTACCCAGAGTAATGTAGTCAAAATTAAAATCTAGTGGTGTACATAGGTGGTGTGACTGCAGTGGCAGGATTTACAGTAGGAAACTGGTAAATTCTCATTAATACTAAACATCCTACATCTGGGCATTAGAATAATGTAGTCACTGAACAAAGTTCATTTTACTGTCTACACTACACTTTACAAAGTCCAAAATATGAAACTGTATGTAAACACAAGTTAATATCCAGAGGAGGAACATTTCTTGCAAACTTATTTTTAAAAAACAAACAAATTCAAAGATACAAGTCAACAGTATATTCATTGATATCTTCCCATTAATATCAAACATCCTACATCTGGGCATTAGAATAATGTAGTCACTGAACAAAGTTCATTTTACTGTCTACACTACACTACATACTGTACTAAGTTCAAAATATCTGAGTGTGAATTCTTCAATACATTAAGACCTCCAAGTTCAGTTTCTTAACACTTTTCCTCAAACTATCATGATGAAGGAAACTTTCCTGTGGGTCTCTGCTTACAATGCTTAGTCAGCAGCAGCAGCTGTCGTTATCTCAATGTTTTATATAGTACCTACCTTTCTTCTTCAATCACCCCCTTAAAACAAAAAAAGTTACAAAGATATGTTGTTTCATATATTATCACTTATTTAAAACAGCGTATGGATATTTTTAACAATTTCATATTAGATATATTAATATTTCTCTCAGCTTAGCTGCAGTCTTTTATATTTTTAGATTTATCATGTCTTTTATTGTCTGTTCTATTTCTGCTCAATCCAAAATTAGAACTGGATCAAACTAATTTGATAATTAAGACTTTACACAGTTTCTGCATTGAAACTTGAATATCTATGTTCACAGATATACCCCATTTTTCAAAAACAACTTCATGCTTAAGGCTTCATGTTTTGCCATATCAGTCACCATTACGCGAGCTTGGTGTTTTGTTTTGAGCTGCATTTGATCTTAGTGGACTTTCTCCTGTTACATGCAATACAATGCCATTTTGGCATAATTTGCATTTTGCAAAGCTCTCTGAGAAATATCTCATAATCCAAACATTATATTTTCCTTTGTCTAGCCACCAAAGTTGGAATCAGCAGCCAGCCATTTCAAAGGAAACAAATGATTCAAATTTAAACATCCAGGATTTTTGTAAAATTTAAAGTTCAAAATGTATGACTGCGCAGTGGCCAGTTTTAGAAATTTACAATCCAGGAAAAAATTACTGCGATATCTTTTTTCTTTCTTCCTTTTCGTTTTTATTTAAATCTGTAAAACAAAAACATCTTAATTCCTTTTGGTTTCAAGAAAATCAAGGGTTTTCAAGGTATTCAGACAATATTTTGAATTTTAAAGATGTTTTGAAGGCCTTGAGGGACAAATTCATTTTTTCAAGGCTTTTCAAGGTCCCTTACAGATCCTGCCAGGAACACGAACTGTCAATCTGAGGTGGGTCAAAGCATTACCCTCATACATGCAACCTGTGACTAAACCCTAACTACCAAAAAGTCAATCATATGATTCTACCACTGCACTATCCAAGACCCTTTTGTAATAAATTTTTAAAAAAAAGGAAGTAAATTTATGTTCCAGCATGGTGGTATGTACTAATGCTGTAAATAGATATAGAAACTTCCACTGTGTGGTGGTTTTAGCTAGCATGAAGTCAACGTTTTACTCAAGCTACTGCGGTCAAAGATTGTCCACTTTTAATATGTTTAAGATGTAGCATAACTATAAAACCAGGAAAACTTAAGGTATCGTGGCTCCATTAAGCTATTTTAAATTTAAGATAACCAATTCATTACACTGACATTAAGTGATTTGTGTTTACGTGACTTTATTGTAATTTCAAATTCTATGAGGAGTAATTCATCCATGACTGCCATTGTTTTACCTGGAACATGTCTCTATAAATATTCCACTGATATGTCACTGATATGTCACAGTGAATTCATACAGAATGTTTGTGGAAAATGTCATGTAAATATATATGAAAGAAAAAAATTACTTACCTATTCCAACAAACACAGCCTCATATCCATCATTCTTAAGTTTTGTAAGTGTCAGATCCTGAGTGCTCAGTGCCCGACCCTGCTCAATCTGCATAAAATCAATGCACCATTGCTTAAAATACAGCGTATACAACAAATACAGAAGGAATGCAGTATTTTATGGTAGTTTCTATCAACTGTTTGTTCTTTCAGCAATTGATGGTGAACTGAATGACCAAGAATGAATTTATTTATTTTTATCGGTATCAGATGGGGGTGGTCTGCAGTAAATGATAAACCATATTTTGCTTACTCACAAGTTAAATCCAGCTATAAACAAGATTGACCCTGATCTGCCAACACACAGCTCAGTCTTTAAAAATCTGTTCCAGTGATTACTCCTAACAAACTGCATAAACCCAGATATGCTGGAGCAATATGCAGCGATGCTGCCAGGAATTTTCTTAAGAGGGGGAGGTTCCACATACCTACCTCCAGTGGGAGGGAATCAATGTGGTCAATGTACAATGGGAGCTGATGAGTGACAACATTATTATAAGGTATATGATAACTAATTTAAGATCTCATTTAATGACTTTAAAATCACTTCTTTCATAATTAATATAAAAAGCATCTGCATACCCAATTTAGTTTGCTGAGCTGGTAAATATTATTCTCTGATTCTTGCAAATCTCCTTCTTAGCCTCTGAAAATGGGGTCCATATGACCCCCCTTAATATGAACTCTGCAGTTAATTCATTGTTTCTGATGTTAAGAGCGGTATGAATTCTGTTTGTGAACTAAATTTACTCTCTCAATCTGCTGTTGGTAATGAGAGAACCACTGCAATTTTGGACAATAGAAATAAATTAAGGAACCAGTCTTCATGATGTTCAAACAATTTTTAGAATATTTCTGTTGAAGGATCACATTTGTTGCAAAGACTGCAGCCTTTGAAGACCTCAAGCTAACCTAGCAACCATTTTCATTAATAACTGGATTATCTTTCTTATATTCTTGACTGAGAACAAGTAACCTCCCTCCTGTATGGCTTTTTCCTTAACCAGCTCTTGGTAATCAATCATGTGTCTTGGAATTTCAGTTCCTTTTCTTCTCTTTTTCTCAGTTCATATCAGAACACGAGTCTTTCTTCTTGTTCTATAGTATATACTGTAGCAGATGATCGTACCATAAAGAAATTGGGTTACCCTCCATTTCAACATTTATCAAACTCACTGCTTGCTATATGGCTGATCAATGGATCAGTTTGTTATACACCTTTAGGAGACAAGTAAATTGCAACCTTAAATAGTTTCTACAAAAAACAACAGATCACAGTCATTGAGATTCTTGTATTCAAACACTAAATCTTCCTTAGTATAGCTTGACTGAGATCACTGGCAAAATGAATGACCAAGACTGAATTTGCCAAATAATTAATTAAATTTTTTGTCTTTAATGAAAATGAAAAAATAGTGTGTATTGGGTATAACAAAGTCTGTACCTAATGATTTTGTTGCTAGAAACCTGCAATCCCACGGAAAATGTGACAATACAACAAATTTCACTTCTGTTCTTATTATGATTTATGTTAATGAAACTGTATTAGTCACATACAATGCAATTACTTGTATGAAATCTAATACATTTATCCAAAGCCTTTAATTTGACCTGTCTTATTTCAATTAGACCAGATCAATCCATGCAGTGTTTCATCATCCTGATTTCTGTGATGTTAAGCCCATATATAATGACAGAATTTCAGCAAGCATTTTCCCCATCTATCATATAATAAACTATCTTTAGTTACAGAAGTAAACAAGATTTGTGTCTGAAAAACACACATGCCCATAATGCAGAAGTTGCAGACAAAATAAAAGAGAACAAACAGTGCCTGATATTGCTCACCTGGTTTATATAACTTGACAGCTGATCAGGATGTTGTACTAAAAGAACACAACCTAGTATGCAAACTATGTTACAAACCTGACATCATGTTGACCCATTTTAATATAGACTGACATAACTATTTTCAAAGATTCTTTACAAACAAAATCTGATTAAGCATCTATATCCAGAGAAGTAACAGTCTTTGCCAATCAGATACAAGATTATCTTAATAATATTTACAGAAGTTGCTCATAAATCAAACTCGTCCAACATCTTGATAATATAAGAATATTGGACCCCCATCACTATAGCCATTTACCTAAAGTCTTAATTTCATTATAAGAATATTGGACCCCCATCACTATAGCCATTTACCTAAAGTCTTAATTTCATTATAAGAATATTGGACCCCCATCTCTATAGCCATTTACCTAAAGTCTTAATTTCATTATAAGAATATTGGACCCCCATCACTATAGCCATTTACCTAAAGTCTTAATTTCATTATAAGAATATTGGACCCCCATCTCTATAGCCATTTACCTAAAGTCTTAATTTCATTATAAGAATATTGGACCCCCATCTCTATAGCCATTTACCTAAAGTCTTAATTTCATTATAAGAATATTGGACCCCCATCTCTATAGCCATTTACCTAAAGTCTTAATTTCATTATAAGAATATTGGACCCCCATCTCTATAGCCATTTACCTAAAGTCTTAATTTCATTATAAGAATATTGGACCCCCATCACTATAGCCATTTACCTAAAGTCTTAATTTCATTATAAGAATATTGGACCCCCATCTATATAGCCATTTACCTAAAGTCTTAATTTCATTATAAGAATATTGGACCCCCATCACTATAGCCATTTACCTAAAGTCTTAATTTCATTATAAGAATATTGGACCCCCATCTCTATAGCCATTTACCTAAAGTCTTAATTTCATTATAAGAATATTGGACCCCCATCTCTATAGCCATTTACCTAAAGTCTTAATTTCATTATAAGAATATTGGACCCCCATCTCTATAGCCATTTACCTAAAGTCTTAATTTCATTATAAGAATATTGGACCCCCATCACTATAGCCATTTACCTAAAGTCTTAATTTCATTATAAGAATATTGGACCCCCATCACTATAGCCATTTACCTAAAGTCTTAATTTCATTATAAGAATATTGGACCCCCATCTCTATAGCCATTTACCTAAAGTCTTAATTTCATTATAAGAATATTGGACCCCCATCTCTATAGCCATTTACCTAAAGTCTTAATTTCATTATAAGAATATTGGACCCCCATCTCTACAGCCATTTACCTAAAGTCTTAATTTCATTATAAGAATATTGGACCCCCATCACTATAGCCATTTACCTAAAGTCTTAATTTCATTATAAGTAGTCCATGTAGGTAACACAAACTGTTAATCAACATGAAAATAGATTTAAAGATGTGAAAATTGGTTGCTTCTGTGTCTGGACAATAATGATTCACAGGTCAAAATGAAATCATGATAGCATCAAATCCAAGAGCCATTCACATGTCAAACAAAACAACACATCCTTTGCCACTCAGAAAACATATGCTAATTTAGATAAAAGATTAAGACCATGCTCTGAATGTTCAAAACCTTAAATCACCTACCGATAGTAGAAGTTTCTGTTTGATACTGATCTAGCTATTATGTTGCAGATAAAGAACTCCACGTTCTTAAAATAGCTATGTAGCACACACTCAGAACAAAACAACATTACACTCTTATTTATCAGCATATTTACAAAGTTTAAGAAATATGACCTCTAGAGTTGTTAGAACCAGATCACCAAATTAATATTCCACATTTATTTGTAATAAAACTCATCTGTTTGTGAAACTAAATAAGAATCTTCTCAGAAACAGTCACTACAGTGTTCAGAAAAAACTCCTCAAATAATATGCAAGTCAATCATATGGCTATCTCACAAATAATTGTACTTGTACAAGATCTTGATAATATATGCCTACTTACCACTTTTGATAAAATATCAGATAAGACAGTTCCAAGAGTGGTAACAACCTCAGTCAATCAAATACAAGCTCACCTTTTTAATATGCATGGATCCTGCTCATTATTGAATTGAAGTGAGCTCCTGCCCATATAGATTATATTCCAAGTATAACCATTATCTATAAGGAATATATCATCTACAGGGGGTAAAAACCTCAGTCAATCAAATGCATGCTTGCCTTTTACATATACATCCATCTTTCTCATTTTGAGCCTCTGCATGATCTTGATGGCATATATTCTAAGTCTGATCAAAACTGGAAGTATGGTCTCAATTGTGGCAACAAGTTCAACCATTCTGATGCCACATCCTGCTATTAATATGCATGGATATCACTTATTATCAAAATCCACAAAAATATGTGATGATACAAGTCTTTATTCCAAATCTGATTCAAATCTCATCAGAAATATGATCTCCTGAATGGTAACAAACTTAGCCAATCTAGGAAGAATGAAGGCCAATAATATAAATGGACCATGCTCATTACCAAACATGTCCTAGACTTTTTGTGATATAAGCCCACATTCCATGTTTGATCAAAATAGGAATTGAAATATGGCCTTTAGAGTGGCAAGAAGGAATTGTTGATGGATGATTCATGACCACACCATATGCATTCACCTGACCTTGCTGAGTGAAGTGAAAATTGCTAATTGTAAAAATCAGACTCTATCATCTACATCCGAGTACGAATAAGTACTATATAAGAAAATTATATGTTATTGCTGACCTTGACTCCCAAGTCTTTCATCAGCTCTACCTCAAAATCCACAACACTGAAAGGAAGTCGGTACTGTGGAATCTCTGAAGAGCTGTAAAAAAAATGATGAATTTATATTTTATGCTTTTAACAAGATGAAAAAAAAACAGTTTTGAATATGCAAGATTATTTAAATGAACATTTTTTGGCCATATTGTGTTATATATTACTTTTAAGTATAAGCTTCTAAAACTGGATATATATATATATATATATATATATATATATATACATACACACACAAACCAATCCTATACATGTTTGAGTCCCTCAAAAATAAAAATGAAAGATTTATAAAAGGTCCAATTCTTATCTACATTTATCTCTTTAACTGCTCAGTACTGAAAACATCTCAGATATTCTTCAGAATGCAAACAAACCAAGTCTGATAACAAAATTATTTTTTCATGTCCAAGTTAACATGTTTGCAAAATAACTGCAGGACAAAAATCTTTGTCATGATCTTGACCCTGGTCTTGATGTAATGGACAGTCACTACCCACATGGTTTAATTCATAATATTTTCAGGGTCTAGAATAATTCTGTCACATGGTTTGATACCTTATATGCAAGTAAATTATATCCCAAGTTGATTAAAATTATGTCATGCCTTGATGTTTAAACAGTACAAGTCAAAAAATGGAATAAACAAGACAAAACCCACAAAAAGTCTATTAAACATTGTTCACATCAAACACCATCAGAATTTGTTGAATGGTTCTAGAGATATGCTGACTGCAAGGAACACCTCATGTAATAATATTTCAAAGTATGTCAAGACAAGGGGGACATTACTAAATACATGCCAGTATATGAAACAACTAATGTGCTGTGATAAAGTTGGCAAGGGACATAACTCTTATCTGAAACGGATTTGAAGAAATAAACATAAAAAAGTCAGATTCAAGTCTACAAGACAATGTTCATGTGACATTGCATCAAACTAAGTGGAATGGTTTTTCTGCTGTGCTTTGCCGATTACAAGCAGTATCCCATCTAAAATACACTGTCAAGGGACATAACTCTCAAAAATAGCATTGATGAGACATAAGCCATAAAAGGCATTCCATGGTATTGTCTGTCGACATTTCACGTACCAAATCATATCCAGTTATGTGTAAAGGTTGACTCTGGACATAGTGACCAACGGGTTTCAGTGAGCTTGAACCAAGCTTAATGTGCACAAATCCTCAGTTTTTGTATTAGACTTACCTCTCAGCCAGAATGTATGTTTCTTTAGTACCATACATTTAAGCCATCATAAAAAGTTTTGGTTAAGGAACTTTCTCAAGTACAAAAGTTCTTCTGCAAAACCCACAATGATCCTGACAACCCCAAAATATTAAAAGGTCACTTCCCTACCTCAGGAGCAATATTTCCATAACCTGGTCAGAGTACATGGTCAAGAACTAATGTAATAATTATGCAAAAAACATTTTTCTTCTATAAGGAACTTTGACCCTTGACCCCAGTGTCAATAGGCTTCTGTTTGACATGTGTAAATTAACCATAAATGTTGATCAAGATGCATGGTCAATAACTTAATTTTTGCAAGCCCTTCACAAACTTTGCTCCATGTTGAACTAATCTGAATGCAAAGACTATATTTCTTCTTTCAGTTACAGTTACTGTACTGTAAAGTTTCACTTTTTGGTCCCAAGATCAATATGCTTCATCCTGTCCACAAAGTTTGGTCTTCATCTAGAACTAAAGTTAATGTACAAAACCTTTCTTTGTTTTTCAGTCATTAAGTTTGACCACTGACCTTTTGACCCCAATGTCAATAGGCTTGTTTCCTAAACCAAGTGGAAGCCACCGATAAGGTTTGCTCCATGTATATGATGAAGAGCTAAGGTCATAATGCAAAAATTATTATTTTTTTTTTAGTCATAGTGACTTTAACCTTTGATCTGTTGACCTTGAAATGAGTAGTTTTTTTCTTACTCCATGTGCATGCTATGCTCAGTTTTGTTAGGTGTAGTTGGTGCAGGAGTTAAGTGACTGTGCAAGAAAATTTTTGCTTCCTCTGACCTCTCAGACAATATTGATAGGGCTCTTCTTATCCCCGAGTACAAGCCATCCACACAATTTGGCATTAGTCACAGAAAAGACCGACATATAGATGGGATAATAAAATTAGCTCCACCTTATGGTGGGCATAAAAAAAAATGTCCACTGTCTGAAAATCAAAATATGACTGTACATCAAGTTCTAACAATTTATCTTTAGTACTCTCAATGACATAGATGTTAGTGCAGTATGATCTTTTCTGGTTGAGAAAACCAGGAAACAAAAAAACTACCCAACTTGGATGGGCAACCATATTGTCTTCAAATATGGTGAAACATGGTCTTGCACCTAAAAACCACTGAGGTGCAAAGAGAATTTCATGTCTTACCTAATTCTTTGACAGTGATACATAATCATTTTTTTTCACCAGTGTACCATGAATGGCACATCATACCCCCCCCCCTATTTAATAGTGCTCAATAGATAACATAAACTTTCGAGCAAAAAACACTTTTTTCTTTGATATAGTGATCTTGACCACTTATCCTTTACCCCATTATTCCCTGATTTCTTCCTTACCTTAAGCTATCAACAAAGTTTAGTCCAGGTCTGTAATGTAGAATTAATGATACCAAGTGGAAACCATTCTTATTCTTGCTCAGTTACAGGACTGTTGTTGTTGTTGTTATAGGGTTTAACATCATTTTTCAGCACAAGATAGGCTATACATGGCGGCTAGTACAAATGGTGGAGGAAAAAGCAGTGAAAACTCCAGAGGAAGACTCACCAACCAATGAGAATCTAATGGCAAGCTTTCTCAGATATCCACATTGGCAGAGCACAAGACTTGAACCTAAACAGACAGAGGTGAGATGGCAATGATTCGTGATGGCGAGTGCTTTAGACCACTCAGCCACTTGGGGCCCGGCTCAGTCACAGTGACCTTGATCCTTGACCTATTGAGCTAAAAAGCATTATGCTTTTATCCTACTCCAAGTGCAAATTATCCATAAAGTTTGATAACTGTAAGTGGTAGACAACTTGATTTATTGTGTGGAAAAGAACTTGATATCAGACATATGGTCAGGCAACTGGCTTAAGGCTGGATGGATATATGGCAGGTGTATAAAAATCATGAGTACCTGAGCCCTCCAATGTAGTCTTTTTTTTCAAATATCGTAAGATTGGTATATCCAAGTCTGGCTAGGAAGGTTGCACAACTGATGCTAGCTGGACCACAGCCAATCAGTGCCACTTTGGCAAAGTAACTCTCAGGTAATTCTTCCACAGAGGGCAGACTGGGATCTCTGATTTGTGGGATTCGCATATCCTTAAACACCTAAAAAGTTTAAAAACAAGTGTTAAAAAATCTACTTAAATAATGGACACAGTAGATTTGAAGTCAGACAATCATTCAAAACACTTCTTACTGTAGTATTGCTTCATGTACTTTACTGATAAAAAGAAAGTGTATTTTGTAGTGTTGTTCCGATTATCGATTATAATCGATCATCAGTTGGTTGAGCAGATAATCGATTGTGAACTCCATAATCGATTGTGTGTAAAGGGAGACTACTTTTTAGGTGTATGCAAAGCACAATGGTTAGTAAAACTCACAGCCACTAAGGTTGACCTGAAATTTATTAATTCCTTCACAACTACAAATATGAAACCTTATGATTCATAATTAGGAACATATAGTCATTATTACATGGTTGTTAAATTGTTGAGTTAATACATTTAAACACATTTTGTTGATTTGTTTCAGTCAAAGTGCAACATCTTTTGTAGTATTTATAAACAATGACAAAACAGAAAAACATGTCCTTCTATACTTTAAATTATTGACACATCACATGTGAACGATAGAATTTTGGGGGATTGTAGCAGTATTTCAGTTACATATGACTAATCAGCCATAAAAGTTGCGTTCATTTAGGTGGCGCTCTACAGTTTCGTACTTTGCATAGGGTTAGAATTTTAAAGAAATATAATTTTCTGGGATTTCTTCACTGGTTATACTGGCAATATAATAAAGACTTTGTATATCTTAGGTGTTGGGAGAAGAACTTTGATGTATGATTAATGGGTGTACTTTAGGTTCTAGAGTATACAGCTTGGGCTAACATAAGATGTGCTCATGTAAACAAACTGCTAGCTCTGCATGGTCATTTTCACTCCCTGGACTTCAGAGGTAAATTGTAGAAAAATGGTACGATAACTTTTTTTACTTTTCAGATATTTTGTAATTTGTTCATTGCACTTTCAGAAGCTGCTATTGCCTACTTCAGCAAAATTCGTTTTCCCTAGTTTAATAACTGCTAAAGTTAGTGTACTTTTGATTAATTCTGGCTAATTTTTCAAGCACATGGGAGCATCCATTTTGTTATACCATGCGCTTAGATCATTTACAATTTCCACAAGTGCAGTATCCAAAGAAATATCAGCCACATTACATCAAAGTAGCATTGAGATATGCCAACATTATCTCCATTGTGCATGTTACAAATGCAAACAACTTCACCTCACATACGTCACTATCTGAAAAGTACATATTAACTGGTGAGCAAAGTTGTAGAACAAAAGTAACACATAATGTAATATTATTGTCAGGTTAAAGTATACATGTCATTAAAAGAGATTTCTCCTGTACATTTATAAACATATTGAACTCTTGATCAAAGATATAACTGTTTAACAAAAATTAAAATTTGCCCTTAGTAACCGATTATAATCGATGATCAGTTGGTTAAGGGGAACCGATTATCGATTATGAATTTCTGACCGATTCCCATCACTAGTATTTGGATCACAAAACAGTATCAATACTTGAAAGAGTGGCCCTATTTGAAGTTGTTCCCATAGAAAAAAACTCAGCTGAATTAACACTTCATTTTCAAATAACTTGTGCATAATTAATCCAAGCAACATTAAGCTAACTGACAAAACATCAAAATTCTAACTTAAACATTCTTTTCCTGCCTGTTTAAAATTTTGGAAGTGACATAAATTTAGGAGTTCCAACTTTAGCAGTTTTATTTTTCTGTGCTTACTATGTACGATTAAAAAAAAAATAATGATAATGATAGCTATACAACTATAGACAGCATGAAAAAAAAGAGGTTCATATATAATTATTTTTTTTATTAAAAGTGTTAAAAACAATAACATTTTCCTTTCATCATCAGAGTATCATGACAATAACTCTGATTAGGCAACAGATTATCTCAAATTATTTTACAGATAATCTGGTACTGTTTGTTCTTAACTACAGACATGAAAAAAAGTTCAGCAAATCATCCATCTGCATGGTAATTGTTGTGGTACACTCAATTCTTGCTATGCCAATTTATCAAGGGATACCAGAGTCAAAGTGAAAGTCATCCATTTTTTAAATAATGAACTGAAACAAAGACTAGCAAATTGTCATGTTAGGCAAAGATGTAGACATAGATCGCTGTTCCATAGTCACAGCAATCCTTTCACTTCGTTTGGGCCACTGTCAAGTTTCATGCATTCACAACTTGGCTTTTTAACCCTAATTTGTGTCAGTACTTAAATATACTCAACTATTATGCCCATATATACTTCATACCAGCTTCCTACGGTGCATGTATGGAGTAGCAGATGATATTTGTTGTCATGGCATCCTCAAGAACAGACTTGTTGAGTTTTGGTTATCAGGGTCCCTATTTACCTCATATCAGCCCTTTAGGCTACACATACAAGTGTCGGACACACTTCACAACCCTACAAACTCCCACGAGTCTCTCCTCCTGAGGCATTCATATACAACAAGAAATTCAGAGCTGGACTGGTGCAGTGTACTGTGACAGGACTTGCCCACGTTATGCCAAAGATTATTTTTATATGTACAATAAAGTGTATATAGAACCTATGTATTGTGTGTTGTTTAAATTGTAATTTAATTGGTTAAATATAGTTTGAATAGCACACAGTGCATTCTTCCATGGCCCCTTGTTCAGGCCCCTTTGTCTGCTGTTGTTCTGCCAGACATGAGGTCAGTTACTAAATTTTGATATGTTGTCATGTTGAACCAATCATATGACTGAGTTAGAGCACGTGATATGGCTGGCCTTGTGTCAGGATAATGTGACTGGGTGGGACATCATGCTACATGTCTGCAGCATGATGCCCCAGTGCTAGACATCACTATAAACTGCCTCACTGCAGACATTGTAGTGATTTGACTGAATTTTTTTTTTAAAGCTACATTAAAATTCCTATTCAAACAAACAAACAAAATCATACATGCTTCCCATGGCCATGTATGGAGTATATGGAGTATCGGCTCATGCTTGTTACCGTGGCAATCCTCAGGATTATACTTACTGAGTTTCAGTTATGTGTCCCCATAACACCTTGTATCAGCCCTTTAGGCTCCACATACAGGTGTCAGACACTGCACAACCTGACAAACTCCCCAGAATATCTCTTCCTGAGGGCCACTGACAAGTTTCATGCATTCACAACTTAGCTTTTTAACCCCAATTTGTGTCAGTACTTAAATATACTCAACTATTATGCCCATATATACTTCATACCAGCTTCCAACGAGTCATGTATAGAGTATGACAGTGTGCTGTGACAGGACATGACCCCGTTATTTTTATATGTACAATAAAGTGTATATTGAACCTATGTGTGTTGTTTAAAATGCTAATTTATCAAGTTATACAATATTCAAAGTGAAAGTCATCCATTTTTAAAATAATGAACTGAAAAAATGACTACCAAATCGTCATGTTAGGCAAATATGTAGACATAGATCGCTCAGTACATTTTTATTTTGTCAGTTTGATTTGGATCAAAATGTTTATATTTTGAGCATTATAAATACAAATATTTTAAGAAGGTAAAAAATTTGGGATGGTACCTAAATTAGAATTAGTACAATTTATATTATTATCAATCCAATCTTCTGTTCCACAATTGCAAAAGCATGTACATTTCCACTTTTAACACAATATACTTAAACCTAGGGCATAACCGATTAGCATTTTTCTACCGATTTCCGACTCCGGATTTTGGGCATGAAATTTTTCCGATTCCGGATATGATTCAATTAATCGGAAATGCTAAATCCGTATTTTTTTTTCTAAAAAATTTCATCTTCCGTTTCTGGGTTTCTGGTACCTGGTTTTGCCGTGTCTAGCATGTTACTTAGTACTTTACCATATCCGGCTTCATTTCCGGTTTTCACCCGCCAGTTCAAATAGATTGTCTCACTGCGTGGTTGTGTTGACCATATTGGACTTTTCTGACTTCTTATTTAACTTTATTAATGCACTATCGAATGACACGCAGTGTTAGACACGGTGCTATAGAAATTCAACTTTATTATTTTTATTATCCGAATCGGTCGTTCCTGCCTTGTCCGACTCCGATTAATCGGAAGTTCATACTATCCGGTGGAATCCGATTTTCGGATCAAAAGTCGGTTATGCCCTACTTAAACCTTACTAATTTATTACTCAAAGAAAACAATTCATAAAACCAATTATTTTTGGTCAAACAACAACTTAAAGATAATACTGAACTAGACTAGAAAACAAATTTCTTTTGCACTATTGAGTACCCTTGATTTTGATGAGATCTAACTTCTTTTTCGCAGAGTGTCATATGGGACATTACTACATGTGCAAGATACTATAGATTTTCAGAAATGGATGAGTTTCTGCTTGTACCATAGAGTACCCTTGAATGTGATAGAACCTAACTTTTTTTTATCAGACTGTGGTATGGGGAAGTTAGCTATATGTGCAAGATGCTAAGGCTTTGCAATGATGGATGAGTTTCTGCTTGTACCATAAAAGTACCCTTGATTGTGATAGAAGCTAACTTCTTTTTCTCAGACTGCAATATTGGAAAGTTAGCTACATATGCAAGATGCTAAGACTTTGCAACGATGGATGAATTTCTGCTTGTACCACTGGGAGAAAACTATCCCATTCCCATCAAAGGCTTTCAAAGTGATGTAATTGAAATGATGAAAGTGATAATTTTAAAACGATGTGATCAATCAGTTTTGTAACTATCAGTACAGTTTTTAAATAGCAAAGATATTTCTTGCTCAATTTCAATAGTAAGATACAAATTTCTTTCAACTAGTGTTATATTTTTCTTCAGGTGGTAAGCTTACATTTTTCTTCAGGGCTGTTCAATTAAAACATACAGGGGACCCAAGCAAGGCACTTTCAAAGTAGGGTCAACACCCATAGATGCAATTTAGAATTTTATTATCATTTTAATATAAACTCTGTGAATCAAAGAACTATGGCATATATTTTTTTTAAAAACTGCCTTCCCTGGGTACCCTATATGTTTTAACTGAACAGGCCTCAAAATAAAATTTTGAAAAAACAATATGTTTAGTTAGTAAAATATATCACTTCCATAACATTTACCTAATCATACAATGTAAAGAATTCATCCACTACCTTTCAAATTATGCTAACCCAAGTTGAAAAGACATTAGCCACATATTTTGATTTGAATTAACAACAGCAGAGCTAATAAATCATCTGCTTGAAAATGTGGAAATTGGGCAAGAGTATTCTCCCCATAGATGCAGGAACGGTGCCCAAACCCTGTAAATCGGTTACTACTGGAGAAGATGTGCACACTCATACAGGGATGTAACTGTGGGAAGGGCTTGAGTGGACTCAAAAAAGAAATGCCCATGAAAGACCTACTATGTGTGTAGGTGCTGTTATTTAAATTCTAGAAATTCATATATTGAAAAATAACATGATAATGTTAAGTGTAGTGATTGATCTAAAATAAGCAAGTAATAAGTAAAAAACACAATAACAGGCAGGGTCCCCTAAAAGTGCAATGAATAAAAAATATAACTTAGTTCAGCAAATCCTAAGATTCCTTTTTCTTTGAAGACTGGATAAAGCATCAAACTATCTTTACCTCAGTAGCAAACTGTTGCAGGCCTCCAATGTTGATTGGTCCTTCCTCAGAAGCATAAAGGTTGCAGCCTCCCACACAGAGGTCACTTGTAGGGCAAACCATTCCACATGTGAGACCAAGAGGATTGTCTGAGAAAATGTCCTTGGCTGCTCCATAGTAGTTCTAAGTCAGAAAATAAGTTCCAATTTGAATGATTCTTAAGAACATAGTTCCCAAATATGTCACTTTAAGGAGAAAAAAAAAAATGCTACCTGATTCAAAATCAAGAATTCAAAGCGAATTGCAAAAAATATTGTTGGATCATCTATGCAGGTGCCAACATACATGTACTAGTCCCACAATAATAATTCAGGGAAAACTGTCTCTAAAGCTGTCCTTTTTGTTAATTTTTTTCCTTATGAAATTAAATAAATTAAAGGAACGTTTACATGCCAAACAACTATTTAAAGCTGTATGAGCCAGTGGGGATTTATAAATTGTCATCTCCTGACTTGTATGAAAATATGAATATAAGTCATATACCGTTTTTATATTTCCGACATTTCATGCATTAAATATCACTCAGTGACATCAGAAATATCTCTCAGTATCCCAACAATATTTCTCAATTATTACATGGGTCCCTGCCATAAATTTTTTTAAAAAAAGTTTTCTGACTTTTTCCAGTTCAAAATATAAACATTTCTAGATCTAACAATGAGACAAGACCTAATGATGCTAAAATACTTAAAACTTGCAGGAAAAATGTTAAGAGATGAAACAGTATCATACACATACTAAAACTTCTCCCAAACACAAAAGAGTAGTCATGTAACCGGTTTCCCTAATAATTAAAATTTATGACTTTTTCAAGATGTTTAGTCATTTTTTCCAAACATTTTCAAGACATGGATAAGCAATTTTCAAATTTTTAAACTTATCCACATCTATGCGGGAATGCTGCCTTCATCGGATGTTTATACAAAATGCAGATTTTTTAATTTTTTTTCATTTTGCTAAGACTGGTCAGTAAAGCAAACAACAGAGACCCTGATTTGCTGGCACATTATGTAATGGCAGATCAGGGTCTATGTTCTTTGCAGTCTGACATGACTTGCACATAAGTGACTCTACAGCTACTTAAAGTCAACAAAGAGCCATGACACCCAATTAATACTAATGTTGACTTCATGCATGTATACAAATTTTCAATAACAATTTAACAATTGTAAGAACTAGTGATATTTGGACCAACAAATATAAAAAAAAACATATAAAGATAGGAAGCAGCATTTGACATGTGTGAAAACAGAAATGTATGCTAAAATGACTAGTAATAAAGCAATATATATATATATATATATATATATATATATATATATATATATATATATATATATATATATATATATATATATATATATATATATATATATATATATAAGTATTTGACAATGCAAGATCATTGGTTTCCTCTAGGTGACCCAGTTTCCATCACCTAAAAACCACTTTAATTCAACATGTGATCTACAGAACTTCTGTCATTAGAAAATACCAAAAGGGTTTCCAATTATAATATGAACCTGAATATAACAGGTGATTATGTATACAGCAATGGACAAAACAAAAATCCAAAAATTTGATTTCAAAATCTAAAACAGTTGAAGATTACCATGCATGTATTTGGTACTAGTCACTTTTTCATCTGCTAAAGGTCCAAAACTCTTTTCAACTAAATCACCCGATACATGAAGCCCTGGGACAATGGTATTTTATTGACTACATAGTAAAATTAATCATATGCTATTGTCCCACACAAGACTTCATAAATTATTTTCGAAATTTCCTTGAACATCTTTAATTATGGTATACTAAAAATGTTTTTTGGAAAGGAAAAAAATGAGCAATATATCAACATTTTAGTTACCATTTTTTATCATGATTTTCTTCAAGTTCAAGAAATAGGATACATTTTGGGGGTATTTCTGTTTAAAAAATGGGACCGACAACTGACCCCTCATTATAAGCAGGTTTGCAAGTTATCACAACACGATGTATTGAGGGAGTGGTATAGTTCATTTCTTTGTTTATAAATTGACAAATCCCACTTCCACAAGTCTTTCTTCATGTACTTGCCAGTACTCGGGCAAATCGAGAAGCATGTGTCTCTTGTAACCAGTTTTGTTTTGTGGGTTTAAAGCCATTTTTCTGAGCATGAGAGGCTATAAATGCTGGCCAGTATATATGTTGGAGGAAAAACATGGAAGACACCAGGAAGAGCCACCTACACACGGAAAACTATGGGCAAAACTTTCTCACATACCACAATGGCCTAGATGAGACTTCAACCCAAGTGGACAGAAGTGAGATGTGAGTGATCTATAGAGATGAGCACTGCTGATCACTTTGCCACTCTGGGCCCCTTGCCTCTTCTAAAAAAATTCAGTACACCAGGTAGTTTGGGGAGCAAATGCCTCTTCTTAGAGAATTCAGTACAAGTAAGTTTAGGAGCATGTACTTCTTTGAAGACAACCCAGTACAACTGGTTCAATTGGAAAGCAAGGTCTTATCTAAAAGAACTCATAAATAGGTAAAATGCGGAGCAAGCACCTCTTTTTTTAATACTCCAGTATGACAGGTAAGATGGTGAGAAATATTTTCTCCGTAAAGAACCTGCTATAACAGATCAATTGAGAGGTAAATACCTATTATAAAAGAACTTAGTACAGCAGGCAAGTTGGACAGCAAGTGACTCTTATTGTAGATCCCAGTATAATGGGTAGTTAGAAAGTGACTCTTATTGGAGATCTCAGTACATTAGGTAAGTTAGAGAGAAAGTGACTTTTATTGGAGATCTCAGTACAATAGGTAAGTTGGGAAGCAAGTGTCTTTTCTTGTATAATTCAGTATAAAAAGCTAGTTGGAAAGTAATTGCCTTTTCTGAGAGAATAGTTTGATACAATTCATTACTTCATAATAAAAAGATGGCTTTATATAATACATTATATGGAAATATTTCTCACTGGGGTTACTGATTTTCAAACTTGAAAATATATTTAGTCACTACAACACTCAGTGAAAATATGTATTAATACAGTGTCTCAATGAAGGAGAAATCTGTATGACAAATCTTGTGACAACATGGAGAAACATAAATATAACTTGTTACCTTATGCAAGAAATGTGTGCAGATAATTGCAACACTCAACATCTAAATTTACTATATACTGTTTTCTAAACTGGATCCAACTGATAACTACATAGATATACTCACTTTTAAGTCCAACTACAAATAACACAGTCCTCAATTTCCTACTCAATTTCCTACTCAATTTCCTACTCAATTTCCATCAAATGACATGCCAGCAGATCAGATTTTATGTTGTGTGTTCAACTGAATACTGCAAACAAGCTGCATAGACTCAGATTAGCTGGTGCATTATGTAATGGTAGATCTGGGTCTGTGTAACTTGGAACTGGACTCAACTTACATGCAAGTATATATGACAATCACTTTAACTGACCTTGTTGGAAATGCTGGTAATGAAACTTTTGATGTCCAGTTGAGTGGGACAACTCTTCTGACATGGGGCATCTGCACATTTTAAACATCTGTAAAAATGTACAAAATGATTAGCTATATGACAATGAAGTTACCTTGACCTTTGACATTGACACTGAGTCACCTCAGTTCCTACAAAATGTTAGATCTGATAAGGTTTATTGAGCAAAATGATGAATAAATTAAAAAAAAAATAAAAAACAAATGTAGCAACAAGATGTTTGCCATTTTTAATAGAAGTGACTTATGACTTAATGGTAGAAGCAACACACACATTTTTGGTTAAAGTACAAAAGTATTTTGAAAATGAAAGACCTGAACTTGGGCATTTGAATAATTCATCATCTCTGACAAAATAAATTCCCAATGAACAATGATATTCCCTGCTTTGGTTTTGAAAATGGAGACAGGGTTCATACAGAATTATAAATGACCAATTCAAAGACTTTTCCCAAACTTTCAAAGACCACAAACATAGATTTTTCAACAACAATTCACTCAAAAGTTATGTCATATGAGAAAACAATGAATGCAAAATAGTACAATACAGTATTGTTTAATGATGAAATGAAAGTGAATGGGTCATCAAAACAAAGAAACTAGCAAAACCTGACATTTGAATCTAAAAAACTTGGCCAATTTTATTTGTGATAATGGAAAGAAATTGAAATGTTTGGGTTTATTTCAATTTTCAAAGATTTTAAAGACCTCGATATAATCTACTCGATTTTCCCAAACTTGCCTTGTGAAAGTTGACAGTTTAGAGAATATAGAGTGTGGTAAGAACACTAGAGTACAGTTTATCAAACTTTTAATCTGACTATAATGTACCAATCTTCTGTCATTTGTTGTTGTATGGTTTAACACTATTTTTCAGCACAAGATAGGCTATACATTACAGCCAGTATTCATGGTCAAAGAAGAATCTGGGAAAACCCTAAAAACAACCACAGACCCTCAAGAAGCTACCAGCAAGCTATCTCATATACCCACATTAGCCTAGCCTGAGATTCGAACCCACGCAGACAGAGGTGAGATAGCAGTGATTCATAATGATGAGTGCTTTAGACCACTTGACCACTCAGAGTCCCTCTGTCATTTGAGTACAGTGTACCAAATTTCTCTCATTTGAGAATAACATACCTAAATTATCTCAAGATTAGTCCATGTTGGAAGAAAAGTCCATTTCCTATATTTAAAATTCTTTTGCTAATTTCTATATGTAAAAGGTTATTACTGATGACAAATCTCCAAACCTCCACTTCCCCAAAATTTGCAGGATTGACCCCTTGGCCTGAAGACCTTATTAAAAATAAATACATGTATTGTATTTGTTGTCTTGTTTGAGATGAATGCTGCTTTGAGCAACTTTAAATTCTGACCTTTTCAAAAGAGATCTCAAATATTGACCTTTTACACCCTGTATGACTGAGATGTTATATGACTTTGATTTCAGATCTTTTCATGCACTGGTCAAAATTTTCCATCTTTCTCAATATGCTATTGAAAAATCTGGACATCCATTGACAAGAAGAATGGAGAATACACTTTTAAAAAACTTACATAAGAAACTGATCCTTGCCTCATCTTCAATAAGACAACTTACCTCAAAGTTGAGAATCCAGAAATCTGATTGGTGCCAATTTAGGTCGGACTTACCTTTGACCAATCAAATTCTCTGAAGCAAATATGCCGAACAATCATGCTTTTTTGAGTGAATTCTTACAAAGCAGTGATATAAATCTTCCAAAGAAATGCTGCTTAATTATTTACATAGTAGTTTCATTGTACACAAAACAGTTTTCTAAATAATGTTTCCTTGATAAATTCAACACAATTGTATACTAAATTGTATAAATTACAGTACGTAAAATGTATGACACAGTAGTGAAATTGTGGCAAAAATGGACAGGATTACGACTGCAAAAGAGTTCCCACTGAAGCAAAATATTCTGTAAATTACATAAATTTAACAATGATGATCAGGTATACTCTCATTATGTTTATTGATGATGCAGAAATTAAAGCAAAGCACTGGGTCAAAACTATGTTAGCAACAAAAAATTGAAGCATTTCTCAGCTTTATGAATCACTATGTGAATTGCCGCTTATTTTCATCTGCAATATCTCTCCTGACAAATTATGAAGAACTGAACTTTGTCTGGGATTCCTGGGAAGCATCAGTCCTTTCAATGGACTCTTAGTTGTTTTTAGTTGTAATAAACCCTTCATTGTATATTTTTTATAAATGCAGTTGGGTTGAGTGATGGCAGGCAGCATTCTGATCTACCTAGACACATTAACAGTGTCAGAGGACATTCCACCAATGGAACATCACAGAGTGGCAGTCCACCAGACAACACAGCTGCTGGAGGAGATCATCAGATTTGTTGACATACATGTATCTTTTTGGGTGGAACAGACAGAAATGACAGTGAAATGTTTAGCTATCCTACAACACTGAGTGACTGTCAGTCATTTATCAAAAACCTTCAAGAGGAGTACTCAACAACAACAGGCAATAATAAACAAAAACAAATACATACAATGATACATTAACAATTAATACTTTATAATCACAATTCCCTATGTAATTTTCTCTGGAAAGTTTCATGTTGTGTACTCTGACAATCTAGGTATCATCGATCAGCAATGACTACTACATATAAGAATGAGACTCATGGATTTTACAACATGAGATCAAATGAATCCTCATATGGAATGTCTAGTGAGTTCCTGCTACAATACCATGGCCTTAATGATATTTTCTGCACACATTTTAAGGCTGCAAAACATGGGCTTTGAATGAAACCTTAACCATTTTCTGGTAAGTATTTCTGACACTGCAATTTTAATGTGAATTTTCAAATTTCCAAAGAAAACCAGGACAGAAAATAATCTCTATAATAAAATATAATTCACCTGGCTGCTTCCTTTAGTGCTGCCCTCTCACTTAATGTGGTGTGTTTAATGTCCTCAAAGTTTTTCTGACGAGGAGCACATGTCTGAAATGGAACAAAATGATGTGTGGTATAAATCTGTGAATTTCATCATGGAAACAATAAATATGTTATGAACTCGCCTGTAAGTCAAGTCCAAATGCAAACTGTACAGATGCAGATCTGCTGCCACATAATGCACCTGCAGCTCTAGGTCTGTGCACTTTGTTATGAGTAATCAGTAGAATAAACAACATTAAGTGATGGCAGATCAAGGTTTATATTGTTTCCAGTTGGACTTAACAGACATGTGCACATATATGGTAATTTGTAAGTTATTCAAAATGAAATCCATTTGACAGTATCAGGTTTAACCGATAATTTATTAGGAGTGATATGTATTATACTGATCAAAGAATGTACAAAAATGAAAAACAACTGAAACATGGTACCAAACTATTGTTCACTCATAAACAGATTTTTAGTCATAATTTTGTGGTCAATGCATACATGTGATTCTAAATGCAGTAGGCCAAAAATACTATTTTAAAAGTCCCCTCCCTACTGCCAACACTGTTCTATAGTTGAAATCTAACACTTTCAAACAAATTAGTTTGGTTCCAATTTGAAAGAAAAAACAGTATTTAACACATTATATCCACACACTATAGAAACTAGTTATAACCAGTCTACTAGGGACTAGAATTGTTCCACCAGTGCAACAAGCAGAGTAATGATACATGCAGAGTGAAATTTTAGTACTCTAATTAGGAATTGCTACACAAATGCATTGATATTTTAAATGGCTGGTTGTATTGATACAGGATATTCACTACAATGCTATAGCTTTATGTAGCAGTTTCTGAATGGCTATATTGATATGTTGAATGGCTGGTTGTATTGATACAGGATATTCACTACAACACTATAGCTTTATGTAGCAGTTCTGAATGAGACTGGTGCTCATCTTATCACCAACTTACTGTATTGGTTATTTGTGCAACGGCTTTGAAGCCCATACCTACTTGACCTTGGGTTACGTCATTAAAGGTCAATGCTTGCATTTTGTACTTGGTCAAGTTTGTGAACACAGGGACATAAGCAAGTGAATTTTGGCCAGATCTGTTGCATTATCTGTGAATAGGTTGATAGTCAACTTTCTAACATTGATTCTGAGTTCAAAAATCTTGGCTCAAATATGTGTACTTAATATGAGTATGATGGCACAAACTAGTATGAATGTATTTTAATCAAACTTAGTGTGTGGATATGTTAGCGGAATAGTTTGATTGCTAGCATTTAATAACTTTATAATCTTTTCTTTACATAAAGCTAAAGTGTTATAGTGAATATCCTATATCCATATAACCAGCCATTCAGCATATCAATACAGCCATTCTGACCATGAAAATGTAGGTCTGACCAGCACCATCCTTATTCAGAAGCAATTAGATATTATGAGAAGTCTTTTAGTGAAAACCCATGTATATGTGATCATCTGGAAAGAGTTACAAGTATAGCACAATTTTTAAATGGCTGACATGGTGGCTTAACTGTCAGTCTGATTGGCACTATTTTCATTTAAGACCAAATAGATATCATGTTGTTTTTTTGGGGTGGGGGGTTGCTACAACTATCTGTTCAGGAGTAATAGCAATAACAAGATTTTCATGACAAACATTCTGACACATGACTAGCTTTATATAAGTGTTAGTTAGTGAAAAACCCAACATGGGTGAAGGCAAAACATTGAAGATAAAGGCAAGAAAGGGGAAAAATCACTGCCGTCTTTTAACAAGTGCAAGGTCTAATCTCAGCTGGAAAAATAACTTGAACAAGATAGCTACAGATTAGCACTATTCTGATTAATGACTAACAAGGCTGTTTAAAGGATCAAGTTTGCCAGCAGCTTACTGTGGGTCAGTGGTTCTAAGGAGTGTTATCCTGTGTTATTCCTCCACCAGTTATATGGGCTACCATCTAAAACCTATCATGCAATGAAAAATGGTGTAAAACCCAAAACAACAACGACAACCAGTTTTTTTGGGGGGAAAAGTGAAATGGAGATGTAGCAAGAACAGGATTTTCAAAATGGCCACATTGGTGACCATATTGGATGTCACATCAGCATCATTTTCATTTTGAAGAAACTGGACCGTACATCTATATGACCACTGATTCAGGCTGAGTTTATTATGTGATAAGATTTTCAAGATTTCCAAAATAGTGACCCTGGTGGATGTTTGACTGGCACCATTTTCAATTAGCAAAACAACATAAAAACTCTTAGTGAAAAGACTATATCAATATTACAATTCATTCAAAAGCTATTAAAGAATTTTACTTTCATATTTGGTGGTAATTTTACCTTTATTTTTGGTGGTAATTTTACTTTTATTTTGGGTGATAATTTTACTTTTATTTTTGGTGGCAATTTTACTTTTATTTTTGGTGGTAATTTTACTTTTTTTGGGGGGGATAATTTTACTTTTATTTTGGGTGGTAATTTTACTTTTATTTTGGGTGATAATTTTACTTTTAATTTTGGTGGCAATTTTACTTTTATTTTGGGTGATAATTTTACTTTTAATTTTGGTGGTAATTTTACTTTTATTTTGGGTGATAATTTTATTTTTATTTTTGGTGGTAATTTTACTTTTATTTTGGGTGATAATTTAACATTTATTTTTGGTGGTAATCATGAGCATATGATATATCTGACAAGCATCATTTTGATTTATGAACAGTGAGACATCAAACAATTAGTAAAAACTCCATGTTGAAACAGCCATCCTTTTAGGAATAGTAGCAATTAGAACAATTTTAAGATGTCAACCAAGACTATATTATAATCAGCACCATTTTTACTTATATAAACATCATATGAAGTCTTTGAGTGAAAAACTTATGATGAAAATGACCATCCATTTAGAAGAAGTAGCAAGAACGAGTTATAAGATTGTTACTGTACTCCAGTGACCATGCATATGTATGATGGGCACCAATTTCACTGAGAGCAAGAAGACAATGTGATTAAAATGTGTGTGTGTGTCTTTAAAGTCTCACCATTTTTACTGAGAACAAACAAGACAATGGGATAAAAGTGTGTGTGTGTGTGTGTGTGTGTGTGTGTGTCTTTGAAGTCTCACCATTTTTACTGAGAACAAACAAGACAATGGGATAAAAGTGTGTGTGTGTGTGTGTGTCTTTGAAGTCTCACCATTTTTACTGAGAACAAATAAGACAATGGGATAAAAGTGTGTGTGTGTGTGTGTGTCTTTAAAGTCTCACCATTTTTACTGAGAACAAACAAGACAATAGGATAAAAGTGTGTGTGTGTGTGTGTGTGTCTTTGAAGTCTCACCATTTTTACTGAGAACAAACAAGACAATGGGATTAAAGTGTGTGTGTGTGTCTTTAAAGTCTCACCATTTATACTGAGAACAAACAAGACAATGGGATAAATGTGTGTGTGTGTGTGTGTGTGTGTGTGTGTGTGTGTGTGTGTGTGTGTCTTTGAAGTCTCACCATTTTTACTAAGAACAAACAAGACAATGGGATAAAAGTGTGTGTGTGTGTGTGTGTGTGTGTGTCTTTGAAGTCTCACCATTTTTACTGAGAACAAACATGACAATGGGATAAAAGTCTGTGTGTGTGTGTGTCTTTGAAGTCTCACCAATTTTACTGAGAACAAACAAGACAATGGGATAAAAGTGTGTGTGTGTGTGTGTCTTTGAAGTCTCACCATTTTTACTGAGAACAAACAAGACAATGGGATAAAAGTGTGTGTGTGTGTGTGTGTGTCTTTAAAGTCTCACCATTTTTACTGAGAACAAACAAGACAATGGGATAAAAGTGTGTGTGTGTCTGTATGTGTCTTTAAAGTCTCACCATTTTTACTGAGAACAAACAAGACAATGGGATAAAAGTGTGTGTGTGTGTGTGTGTGTGTGTGTGTGTGTGTCTTTGAAGTCTCACCATTTTTACTAAGAACAAACAAGACAATGGGATTAAAGTGTGTGTGTGTCTTTAAAGTCTCACCTTTATACTGAGAACAAACAAGACAATGGGATAAAAGTTTGTGTGTGTGTGTGTGTCTTTGAAGTCTCACCATTTTTACTAAGAACAAACAAGACAATGGGATAAAAGTGTGTGTGTGTGTGTGTGTGTCTTTGAAGTCTCACCATTTTTACTGAGAACAAACAAGACAATGGGATAAAAGTGTGTGTGTGTGTGTGTGTCTTTGAAGTCTCACCATTTTTACTGAGAACAAACAAGACAATGGGATAAAAGTGTGTGTGTGTGTGTCTTTGAAGTCTCACCATTTTTACTGAGAACAAACAAGACAATGGGATAAAAGTGTGTGTGTGTGTGTGTGTGTCTTTAAAGTCTCACCATTTTTACTGAGAACAAACAAGACAATGGGATAAAAGTGTGTGTGTGTCTGTATGTGTCTTTAAAGTCTCACCATTTTTACTGAGAACAAACAAGACAATGGGATAAAAGTGTGTGTGTGTGTGTGTGTGTGTGTGTGTGTGTGTGTGTGTGTGTGTGTGTGTGTGTGTGTGTGTCTTTGAAGTCTCACCATTTTTACTAAGAACAAACAAGACAATGGGATTAAAGTGTGTGTGTGTCTTTAAAGTCTCACCATTTATACTGAGAACAAACAAGACAATGGGATAAAAGTTTGTGTGTGTGTGTGTGTGTCTTTGAAGTCTCACCATTTTTACTAAGAACAAACAAGACAATGGGATAAAAGTGTGTGTGTGTGTGTGTGTCTTTGAAGTCTCACCATTTTTACTGAGAACAAACAAGACAATGGGATAAAAGTGTGTGTGTGTGTGTGTGTGTGTCTTTGAAGTCTCACCATTTTTACTGAGAACAAACAAGACAATGGGATAAAAGTGTGTGTGTGTGTGTGTGTGTGTGTGTGTCTTTAAAGTCTCACCATTTTTACTGAGAACAAACAAGACAATGGGATAAAAGTGTGTGTGTGTGTGTGTGTGTGTGTGTGTGTGTCTTTGAAGTCTCACCATTTTTACTAAGAACAAACAAGACAATGGGATAAAAGTGTGTGTGTGTCTTTGAAGTCTCACCATTTTTACTACGAACAAACAAGACAATGGGATAAAAGTGTGTGTGTGTGTGTCTTTGAAGTCTCACCATTTTTACTGAGAACAAACAAGACAATGGGATAAAAGTGTGTGTGTGTGTGTGTGTGTGTGTGTGTGTGTCTTTGAAGTCTCACCATTTTTACTGAGAACAAACAAGACAATGGGATAAAAGTGTGTGTGTGTGTGTGTCTTTGAAGTCTCACCATTTTTACTAAGAACAAACAAGACAATGGGATTAACAAGAAAATGGGATTAAAGTGTGTGTGTGTGTGTGTGTGTGTGTGTGTGTGTGTGTGTGTGTGTGTGTGTGTGTGTGCACATGCATGCATGTTTGTGTGTGTTTAAAGTCTCACAACAATCCTCTCAGCAGCTTAGGGAGAGTAAAACAAGAACAAATTCTAAGCTAAAAAGAAATGTGTAGCATGCAATAGATATGTAAAAGAAAAACATGGAAAGCTTAACATTCTACAATCTTACCTAAGTTTTGCAATAAATTCAGAGACACAACTAAAGTAAAGTAGGTCAGTACCCTCATTCCTGTCAAATCAGAACTCTCTTAAGGTTGCTATTTTGCCTTATCTAATTTGACCTTGATACACATGAATAATTTATCAATAAAGCTTGAACAAAAATGAACACAGAACAAACAACACAGATTTAAAGAAAACATGGCTAAGAAATCTTAAAGTAATTATCATAGCAACTGTACTACTTACGTTATTTACGAGTACCATATCTGCTGGAGGATAATTTATAAGTGGCAAAGAAACTAGCCCAGGTCAAGTTGTTTTAAAAAGCTGTAATCCAAAGATACTTATTTTTAAAAATAATGCAGATTTTCCAATTTCATTATTTTACTCCTGAAGGTTGTCTATTCCCTCCTCCCCCAAATATCTAATTCAAAATTCCTTGAAACAAAACCCAGAAGAGATTGTACTGTGATGTACAAAATTGATAATTACAGAAGACTGATTTTGTACTTCTATTAACCAACATTATGCCTAAAAAAATCTTTAAATATTCCACTATACACTCCACATAGACAAAATGCAAAATTTAGATTTGTGTTCATAAAAAGGTGCTTCCAGGATACAATGTGGCCCAACTGTACAAATCCCACAAGTAAGAAAGGAAGACTGATAAAACATTCAAGAAAGTCTTGTCACTTGATCTCCTTAAGCATATCATGTTTTTCAAATTTAATTTGCCCGGGTGCATTCAAGAGGCTCTGGCATTATTGTATTTGAGAAGGCTGTCAATGAAAATCCAAGGAATTAAAATTGTACTGTCTTCCCTTGCTCTGCTAAAGCATAAACTGAAATCATTGAATGGTCCACATAAACCCTACTGTTTCAAACAAAGGAGATTACTAAGACCTTAAAAGTAGGTTATTGAGGTGTTTAATATTCCCAACATAAATTGACTGTAAATATCAGTGTAACAGGAAATGAGCTAAATGCAAGAACTTAATAACTAAAACATCCAATATGAACTAAGGTGAACATGGAAAAACTGATTAAAATCAGATCTCCTCTGTTATACGTCATGAGGATCTGAATGTAACCGCTTACGGGTCATATTCTGGTAACCTATGTTATTACCATTATAGCTAATTTAGCAGCCAATTGGATAAAGTCTAAAATCTTTGCACCAGGAGCTTGAGCAGTGTGGATGCAGAGCATGAATGTGTACTGAACAATTTGATTCACTTTCAGATTTTTGAAAGCTGCATTGCCATTGGCTAATTCACCATCAGATCTTCATCCAGGAAAGCAGAGATCTAAATTTAATCAGATTGTGAACATGGCATGCCTAAACATCTGCAATCTTGCTAAATTTCATAACTACAATGTATAATATGACAGAGAAACAGTGATGATAATTCTACTGTGTGATTTGGACAATTAGATGCGGTATAGAGAGCTAAATGCAACCACTTAATCTAACTGCCATAGCATGAAAGGTAGGTAACTGTGACCTAGATTTGATCAGCTTGATAAATATCTTTCAAAGGCCATACATACAACAGTGTCACAGAAAATGTACATACAATAGCAGCAATGTAACTAAGCCAATGCAAAAACTTGCTGATGCCTAAAGCAAGAACAAGAGAAATGACATTGTGTGACCACTGAATATGTGTCAAGTGCCAGTTATAAACCATGACATTGTGTGACCACTGAATAAGTGCCAAGTGCCAGTTATAAACCCCAAACAATACACAAGAAGGTTTAATTATGTCATCTAAACACATAAAGAGAAATAGTCTCAGCAAATGTCATCTGTCTTGGTCATGTAGTTTCTGTAAAGATGGACAAAATGATTGCAACAGATGGAGATACAACCGTGAATCAATAACATCCCATTGCATTAGGTGCATGAACTATTATGGCATTCTTGCTTAATCTATTTATAAGTATTTTCATTGGTTTGAACATATGTGCTTTATCTTGTACCTATTATCCTGTGGAACCCACATACTCTACGGTGGGCATGAAATCACCAAGGCTCATACACTGAGCAACCAAACCGAAAAAAAAAAGACGCGAGTAACCCTAAAAACAAACTAGGGAACCTGGAAAAATTACTCAAAGCCCTTTGAGTAATCAAATCACTCTGGAAATAATAACAAGTCAACAAAGTAGATGAAAGACAGCCCATAAAATAAGTATAGGAAACTACCCTCACTCCTATTACCTTCTCTAACTTTCCTCTCAATACAGCCTCATTGACAGTAAATAATAATTACCAAATACCTATCAAATTTTAAAGTCAGAAGGTCAAAACTTAAATATAAGTAGATGATCTGAGACCAGACTATCATAAAATTCTGTCCCGATATTATGGTCCCATTTAAACAGTACAAGGTAGTCTAAAAGCCAAAGAATACCAGACACCGAAGAACAAGACTGCAATTAAATTTTATCTAACTTTAGGCATATAAACTCCCAACTCAACTATAAGAGCTGGGGCATATGGGGCTGTATACTCTATTAACTCAAAATAGCAGAGAGTTCATCCAATATAGGGGGGAAAAAGTTTGGATAATGGGACATCACCTCTGGACCAAAACCAGAAAAACATCAGGAGAGAAACAACTTCAAAGAACCCAGGAAAAAGGAAATGATGGCTGGAGGAAACAACCATATGTTGGGACACCATGAGAACAAGATGGCTGCCTGATATTAGGGGCTACTCAAACAGATAAGAAAAAGCAACACAGAAAAGAATCCAATATCTTTCACTGCCTGGTTAACAGGGTCTTCATTTGGTACTAGAACCCTTTTCAAACAATCTATTTCACGAAATCTGACTTTATAATTTTTTTGCACACCGTTCAAAATTAACAAGCTATTTTTACCAAACACTGACTTATAATACTTATTTATGTCATATAGACATCTTAGTATTCAAACTTGTTAGGGACTTAATACATGTACACTTTGTACTAAAAATATTGGAAAGTTAAGATAGTTAAACAAATTTTACGACTTCATTGATCTGATTTAATTGCATAGGTGGCTCACACATTATTGGTATTTTCCTGTCCATTAGTAATAACTGGACCAGATTTGAATTAAGCATGGAATCATGATGTTGCAGGCTGTACGACATCATTGGACATAATGGTACCCTCCCTTTTATTGCCACAACTCGGATAGCTCCAAAATGGCGGAGATGTGAAACTAATTTCCAATACCTCCACTTGCATCATTGCACACCATTAACACACATAATTGGCTGTTAGGATTGAGTGTGTGTTGGGTCTATTCCCACTCACCCTGGGTCCTCCATTCAGGTCGATGGTTACTTAAGAGCAACCTCAACATGACAACCAAATTAAATAGTACTCCTTGACTACATAAATGCCTGGGGGAAGTGGCACCATTCCTCACCCCCAGGAGAAATTAAATATCCAGCTTTGCTGGAAACTTAAAACAGTGCTACATGCCCCTAGTGGGTGATACAACACTATAATTCAAATTCATCATCATCATTATCCTTAAGAATTCACGGGATATGTTTTTCGTTACCATCCATGAACTGATCATCAGTAATATGGAACACAGTACATGTACATAAACGGGAGGGGGGAGGGGAGGGCGCATGATACAAAGTGCTCATCATAACTAATCACTGCCATCTCACCTCTATGTGGGTTCAAGTCTTGGGCTCAGCCAACATGGGTACAAGAGAAAGTGTTTTCCTGGGTTCTTCTTTCACCATTTATACTGATTGCCATATATAGCATATCTTGTGCTCAAAAATGGTGTTAAACCCTATACCAACAACAATATGACGGGAAGAAACTGTGATATAAAACTTCTTTTACATAATGTTGGACAATAGTCATAGCATCTCTTTTATAGCTTTCCTCTTGCATTTCATAAAATAAGGTACACAATTCAAGATAGAGAATTCCAACCATATAAACCCCAGTAAGAAACATTAACAGTGGTTGGCAAAGTTTAGGGAACCTACTGGCAGCTTTCTCACATCATACCACATTGGCCAAACCTGAGGACTAATAGACTACACAGCTCCCTGTGGCACCACTTCTTACTCAGTAATAGAATTAACATACAGAATTTATAAATGATTTATAGTTAGCTATATATATATATATATATATATATATATATATATATAGAGAGAGAGAGAGAGAGAGAGAGAGAGAGAGAGAGAGAGAGAGAGACAGACAGACAGACAGACAGACTACCAGACTTCCTCTAAGATTCCACAGATGGAAAGTAAAACACCTATAACACTCTTACTTGTATTTGCAATGCAGGTACCAACAGTATGTGAAATACTTTTAGATGATTTACAGCATTAATTTAGAATGAGCTATATAATTATAGACAGAACTAACAAACAGATAGACAAAACCAGGGATTCATTAATTCACTGACTATGAGTGTATTCTAGGTCATGTTCAGGGACTTCCAATATATATTAAGTTGGATGGTGAGTAAGTAATCAGGGGTTGGGGGACCTTGCCCAATGGGGACACAGGTTTTATAAAGTAGCCATGTGTAAAGTAAAAGTAACTAGCTATGTCACAAAAGCTCCCTGCTGATATGGAAAGCCTTACATGTTAGAAATGAATAAAAAAAAATCACTGCTGATTATCCGACTTGGTTTCATTGCAATAAAAGATCAATTTATTGCAATCAGCATGCTTTGAGAAAAAATAAAATAAAATAAACAAGTTTTGAAGAAAGTGTATGTTATTTTTCAAATATATACATGTAGTTGGAGTAAGAATGCTAGAACAATGAATAATAAAAGATCTCGATCTCTCTCTCTCTCTCTGGTGATTGAATGTACTTGCTCCTATTCATCAGTTTGTTTGTACACCATTGTTTTATGCATGAAACCACACCTTCAGCGATCAATTTTGTGTTTGTGTGTGAATAGGTAGGTTCCATTATGTTTTAATGTATTACATGCTAAATATGAACACATTTAGAAAAAAAAACACCCAATCCCATCTCTCTCTCTCTCTCTCTCTCTCTCCCTCTCTCTCCTCTTCTCCTCTCTCTCTCTCTCTCTCTCTCTCTCTCTCACACACACACAAACACACACACACTGTGTAATATTGATAATATGCACATGGACATGGAATATATAAATGGCAGTGTTCCAATATCAAGAATATC